>CM038214.1:90884134-91420547 GCA_021442155.1 Cymbidium sinense | reverse complement strand
CACGTGTCATTGTTAAACCAGGGAAGTGAGGTAATCAAATGACCTCCTTGGGGTAACTAAAACCTCATATTCTCGGGATGTCAAACTATACTTGCATTTCTTGGACACACATGGATGTATACAGAAATAAGGGAAAGAAAACCATGCAAAGATTGTATTTTTTGATTGAATCATTTATATATATGAATTAAAGCTTTATCCAAATTCTAATGTTGAAATACATAAAAATGAAATCAAATGGGTAAGTGCTATTGTTAAATTAGGGAAGTGAGGTAATCAAATGACTTTCTTGGGGCTAGCTAAAGCCTCATGTTCCCGGGATGTCCAGACTATATACCCATTACCATTCAATCTTATATAAATCAACACATGAATAGAGGAAAGAGAACTCAACATTCATACACTTAAGCTATAAGCACATGCATTTCTTATGTATTTATAACTAACAATAACACATATTATTATTCATTTTATAAATTTTTGAAAAAATACATTTGGGTTTAATAGTGATAATAGCCACATATATATTAAATTAAATCAACACATGCAAGCTTACATAAAGGAAATCTATTTTATTTTACTTGATTTGAAAAGATGGATGCATGAAATCAAATTACATACCAAATTTAACATGATTAGAAAGAGGAAAACCAAATATAAGCATGTGATTCATTCAACCAAACTAGTTCTTAAGGACAATCAAATCAAATAAGATTTTTTAAAGCAAACCAAATCTTCTTTATTAATTAAGTTTTGGATTTGATTTGATTTAAAGAGAAGAAGAGAAATCATCACTTATTGCTTTAACCCATTCCTGCATTATTGATTTGAGTTAATTTAAGGAAATATAATTAAGTTGATTTTATGGGTTAATTATGTTGAGCCCTTAATTAGATGAATTAATTACCCTTACTTATGTCACCTTAAAGTAATTAACTAAATAATAATGATCCAACTTGATATGCATGTAAAATAAACTTGCAATGTTCCTAGGAAATAAAAGGGGCCTAATGCAATTGGCTCATGATTAATATTAATATTAAGGGACTTAATTAATTACTCTTATGGTTTTCACACATGTGGACTAACCATAATTTCATTAAACTCCTTTAGGTTATTAAACACCTAAAGATTTACCATGATTTAATTAATTATGCGATGTGATTATGATTTCAATTTGATTAAGTGATATAATTAATTAGTTAAATCTTAATTAATTTCATTTTAAAAATGGTGAAATGAACTTTTGGAAACCGTATTCCTTAGTTCACTTACTGTTGAAGAATGATTAATAAAATTAATTAACTAATTTTTTACTATTCATGGGATTAATTAATCATTAATTAACTTAAAATAGCAATTAAGGTTTAATTAGTTAATTTTCCTAATTAAGTGAGCAATAAATCCCAAGAAAATCATGGGAGGTAGAGGTCATCCTATTAAATTAACCAATAAAACTTGGGATTAATTTTCACAAGTAAATAAAGAGTTATTAAGCTAATTAATTTTTAATTAAACCTTAATTACTATTCAAAATTAGTTAAGATCATTTTTAATTAATTCTCCTAAAATACCTTTAAAATGAGTATTTATTTGCATCACATGATGGTGCTATGATTAAGCTTTAATTAATTCATTTTTTGATGCTTGAAACTTATCCAACTTAGCGCCTATGTGGTGACGCCGGATGCTCTTTTGCATCCACCATCCGATCTAAGAATGAGCTGTTATGATTAATCCCATAGCTTAATAAGATTAGATTAGATCGATCTAGCAGATTTAATCACGACTATCCATTCAGATCACGTAGAATAGACGGTGCGTGATCTAACATCACGTGAGTGAGGGAGAATGGAGTTCATCAGCTATTGCTCACGTTATCCGAGCTTACCTAAGCTTGGATCAACTCCAAAGGATCCACACCTTCATGACATCGATAGGAGGGATCCAATGGTCAAGATCACACGAGATGCAAGTTTTTTTTCAAACAGCTCTAAAAATTTTTGCCTAAGGATCAATTTTGGAAGCATACCTCATTGAGCTCAAGAAGCTCAAATGATTGAGGAAGCATCATCTAGTGGAGATGAAGCCTTGTTGAGTAACAATTGGATCAATTATTCACTCATAAGGCCTTGAACGATGATTTTGAGCTGACTTTGATCAAGTCCCACCTTGATGCTTGAAGCTTGGGAGCTGATTCATTCTTGCTTAATGTGGCCTAGGGAAGATGTGTGCAAAGTTATTTTGAGTTTGATAGAGAAATGGAGAAGTTAGGTCAAAAATGGGAATGTCCTATTTTGCAATCCATAGGAATGGCATTTTTTGATCGAGAAATGAGCTTAGGAGCTTAAGGAATGGCTCTAGCAACTCGTCTTGGGTAGTTAGGGCTCTAAGGAATGATTTTAGTGTGTGTTGAGGAAATGAGGGGTGTATACCCCTTCATCTTGATCGAGATGGTGGGATTGGGTTGGCTTCTAGTGGCATCAGCCATCTCGAGAGTCATGGGTGGTAGGGAGGAGGTGAGTTGGCTTAGCTTGGTTGGTTGAAGGTGTGGAGGTGGGCGCCAAGGAGAATCATGTGTGTCCTATGGGTTTCAAATGCTCCATTGGGAGGGTGAGGTGATTTCACCTCCCATGGGTCATGTCAAACCCATTGGGTCAGGTTGGGTAGTGTCCTAGGTGTCTAGGTGAATCATTGGGAGAGTACCAAGTGGCAAAGGAATGGAAATGACCACTTACATATGTGATTTGTCTCATGTGATTCCATTGACCTAAGGGTAGAATGATCATTTCGCATTAGATTTAATTTGGGTAGATTTGAAATGAGCCAAAGTGGGTTAGAAGAAATGTCAAGTCAATTGGAGTCGATTAGGTTAGTTTTAACTCAATTTGACTCATTTAGGTCAAATTGGGTTAGGTTGGGTCAAGTTGACCAATTGGTCAAATTAGGCCAAACCAAGGGTTGAGCCAAGTTCATATGATCATTTGGGATGTTTTGGTTTAATTGGCTTGGTTTAGTTTGGCTTAGATTTTATTTTGGCATATTTGAATTCATTTAGGTCAAATGGGTTAAGTTGACCAATTAGACCAAATTGGCCAAATTGTTAGGTGTTTGGATGCATTTAGTTGACCAATTGAAGATGATTGTAGGCTTTGGTTTCAATTAATTTTGTTTTGGTTTTTAATTAGGCTAACTTGAACCTTTAGCTTAATTTGGGCTAAGTACGTCAATTGGGTTCAATTAGGTCTAATTATGGCTCTGGTTAAGTTGAACAATCAATTTGGCATTGGTTGCAATCAATTTGGTTTATATTTTGATTTAACCCAGTTTGGTATTTTAGGTCAATTTTGGTCAACTTGGGTTAAGATGGCCAATTGGGTTTGGTTTGACTCAATTAAAGGTCAAGTCATATTCAAATATTAATTTTAATTTGTATGAATCATTGGTTTCAAAAGATTTGTCTTAGGTTGCAATTTGGCTAATTTGGGTTCATATGGTTTAAGGGTTTGACTTGGTCGAAAAACCTTGTTGACTTTGTTTGACTCAATTTTTGATAATTGATCAACCTAGGGTGATCAACACTCATGATGGGTGGTTTCGATGGTCTTGGTTCAATCCAAATTGGGTAGGATTAGAACTTGGTTCAAATAGATCAAATTGACCACTTTGGGTTAAGTGGGCCAACTAGGTTTAGTTGGCTTGATTTTGTGGGTTGAGTTTATATATGGATTTGGGATTGATATATAAATTCAATTGCAATTTGCTTGGGTTCAAATGGGTTATGGTTCATTTGAACATTTCAAGTCAAAAGGGTTAAGTTGGGTTTGACTTGGGTTGATTTTAGTTTGGCTTGATGATTATAGATTTTATTTATAATTGAGAATATGATTGAAGGTATGATTGATTCATGAGAAATTTAATTGAATTTGGGTTTTGGAATGAAGGAATTTGGCTAAGTCCGTGGAGTTGGGTCATGTAGCTTAGGTTTGGATTTTGATTTGGTTTGATTTAGTTTTGATTATTTAAATATATATTTCATTTATATTTGTGATGATGATTGAAAAGATGATTGATTTGTGAGAAATTCAATTAAGTTTTATTTGATTTGGATTAAGATTTAGCTAAGTCCGTGGATAGGTCATATGGCTTCAGAAGGGTTTTGATTTAATTTTATTTAGTTTGATTTAGTCTTGATCATTTGAATGTAGAGTTCATTTATATTTAGGAAGATGATTGAAGATGTACATTGATTATGAGAAAATCAATTAATTTTGGATTGATTTGGATTAAGATTTGGCTAAGTCCATGGGATAGGTCATATGGCTTAGGAAGGGTTTCAAGTTTGGATTTGATCATGGGCTTCAATCATTTGGTTTTGGATTTGGATTTGGATTTGGATTTGAATTTGATGTTCGAATTGAACTTGAGGTTTGTCTTGAGAAGGTGAACATGGATTGGATTTAGGTTGTAGGGTAGGTTGATTATCCTAATCCCCAAGGCATAACCTAATCATATGGTTAACCCTTCCAAGACTTTAGGCTTAGGTTAAGTGTTTGCCTAATTATTAGAAGTGTCTTATGACTAGGGTAGCCTTAGTGTCTAGAAGACTCCTGAGTCTAAGATGAGAAGATTGAATCTGCACTCCAAAATTGAGGTCAACAGGCCTTAGGCTCCATAGTGTTGCCCTTGGAGATAGATGATTGGAAAATCGAAGCCAAGTTTCACATTATAGACTTGGATACATCTTTCAATGCTTTGCTTGGGAGACCATGTATACATGAGAACATCATAGTTCCATCCTCTAAACATCAATATATGAAGTTCATGAGAGGTGGGATCCTCTACTGTGTCAAAGGAGATCTAAAGCCATTTATAGTCCACAAGGTCAGCATATATGAGGATATGACTTACTACCTCCCTCAAAATCAACAAGTTTATTCTCTTGAACTTGGCTAAAGTTTAAAAAAAAAGAAAAAGAAAAAAAAAGAAAAAGAAAGAAGAAAAGTAAAAAAGAAAGAAAAAGAAAATGAAAAAAAAAAATAAAGGGGAAATAGACTTGGGGTAGGAAGTGGAGCCTAACATTAGATTCAACCCACAGCTTTACTCCATTCAAACATATGGGTTGGACGACTTGGCCTCCACCAGGTAGAGAAAGAGGCAGTTCAGAGGCAGTCCCAGGGGTGGAAAACCATCTAATTAGTGACCTAATAGAAGATATGTCCCAGCTATTAGGAGTACACCTACTATCCATATAGACTTACAATGTAGTTCATAGGATGAGTCTTATATGTTTAGCACACCAACCAGCTCTTCTAAGTAGTAGATTCCCTTGGAGGTGACACTTGAGCCAAATAGCGATGAAGATCGAGCTCCAAAGCAAACCATAATTGTATCTAAGTCTATATGTGAAACAGTTAGGCATTAGTTCACCACCTTAGCTCTAACCCCACTTTCCTCTCAAAAGCTCAGGTTTAGTTAAGGAAGCCCCTAAGTCATCCCCAGGTGTGAAGACTCTGAGGTTCTTTCTGGGAGAATCATCCTCAAGATAAGAAGTTGATGTAGAACTTAAGGATGATTCTTATAAAGATTTAATAGAATTACCTTTTGATTGGTACTTGAGAAAGGGTTAATCCCACATACTTGGTCAAAGCAATTGACTACTTTGAAAGAATATGGAAGAATAAATGTAAAAATGTTCAATCAAGACTGGGACTAGGATTTGGTATAGTGGGTCCATTCAATGATGATGATTACTGCTTAATTATCACCAATCATTTGGAATATGATATGTTCTTTTCAAATCATATTAACTCATATGAGGAGATGTTCTTAGAAACTTCAAATGATCATGATGATTTTGAAGTCAAAGATGCACCACTAGAGTTCAAAGAAGTGATTAAGTCAACCATCAACAAGCTCTGAGAAATCAACTTAGGAATTGAAGAAGATCCATGCCCGACATACATTAGTTCTTTATTGAATGAAATTGAAACCAATGACTCAGTTAGGCTATTGATTGAGTTTAAGGACTACATTGCTTGGAGTTATGAAGAGATGGCTGGATTGGCTCCTAATATAGCAATCCATAAACTAGTAATAGAGCCTACTGCTTACCCTATCAATCAAGCTCCTAGATGTATGCGATTAGAAATAGAACAACAGGCCATTTATGGGATCAAAAAATTGATCGATGATGGCTTCATCTGGGAAGAAAAATACCCTACCTGGTTAGCCAGCATTGTCCTAGTTAAGAAAAGAATGGCCAAATTCACACATGAGTCAATTTTTTGGATTCAAATAAGGGATGTCCAAAAGATGAATTTTCACTACCAATTTTGAAGCTGATGGTGGACAATGCCTCATCTATGCAGTCTTATCTTTGATGGATGGCTCATCTTGATATAAAAAAATAAAGATGGCCCCTGAAGATGAAAGAAACACTACTTCAATTAGAATCTATTGTTATAAGGTCATACCTTTTAGCCTTAAAAATGTTGGTGCTACATGCTAGTGGGCTATGACTCAAATCTTTGACAAACTCATTCATCATTAAGTCGAGTGTTATGTCGATGATCTCAAGGTCAAAAGTAGAGAAAATGAAGACCATCACTTTGACTTTAGAGTAATTTTTGAATAGTTAAGATAATTTAACCTCAAAATGAACCCTGAAGTATGCATTCAGAGTAGCTTTAGAGAAATTCCTTGAGTTTATTGTCCGACACCAGGGAACTGAAATCGATCTGGATAAGATCAATGAGATAATAGGAATGCCACCCCCTAAAAGTTTAACTCAACTCAGATCATTCCAAGGGCGGTTGGTGTATCTAAGGTGCTTTATATCCAACTTATTGAGAATATGTCAGCCAATCTTAGCACTTATCAAAAAGGATGCCAAGTTCAAGTGGGTGACAAGTGTGAGCATGCCTTTGAAGACATAAAGCATTACTTGATGACATCACAGGTTCTAGTAGCCCCTATCCTTGGTAAGCCTGTCATACTTTACACTATTGTTTTGGATGACTTCCTTGGCGCTTTGTTGGCCCAAGCCAATGACACAAGAAAGCAAAATGCATGCTACTACCTCAACCATCATCTAATCCCTACTAAGGCTAATTATCCACACTTTTAGAAGCATTGCCTAGTTTTAATCTTTGCATCCCAAAAGCTACAACACTACATGGTTCCTTTAAGGTGAACTTAATCTCTAGGATCAATTCACTACAATATCTCATGACACGGCCGATGTTATCCGGATGGTTGGAATGATGGTCCATGATCCTCACGTAGTTTGACATTACCTTCGTACCCCTAAGTGTGGTGAAAGGACAAGTGCTAGCTTCTTAGTAGCACACCCACTTCTTGCTGACTCTCCACTTAATGATGATGCATTCACTACTAGGAGATGTACTTTGATGGTACGGCTTCCTCTCAAAGAGGAGAAGAATCATAATCTACTATTCTAGGAAATTCAAGGGTAGGAATAGTTCTCTTAACTCTAGACTGTGATGTGATGAGATTCTCATATCATTTATCTAATTCTTGCACCAACAACAAAGTCGAATATGAGGCTTTAATTGCCCATTTGGGGTTAGCCATTACTATAATCATCTAGAACATCAACATCTTTTGAGATTCTTAGCTAGTTATCAACGAAATTGTTGGGTCCTATAAGGTTAGAAAGCCCAAGCTCCATCACTACCACAAGTACCCCATAGAGTTATTGTCCCAAATCTCAGAGGTTATTATTTATAAGATTCTTTGAGGAGAGAACATCATAGCATATGCTTTAGCCAAGCTTGCTAAGGAGTTGGCATGTCTATAAGATGAGTTCATATCTCTTATTAATATTGAACTCATCAAAAAGTACTCTCTTAATGGGGAGGTTTCCATTGCCAAGAAGGATGAGGAGTTATATTGGAGGTAACAATTCATGGATTACCTAAATAAAGACAAACTACCTCATAAAAAGTCTCAAGCCCAGTGGTCTTTCGATCATATGTGGTTACATTATTTAGATAAGCCCGTATGATCATGGTGAGGTACACTTATTATGTGGAGCCAATCAGTCAAGATGAAAGCCAAGATCAAGAGACTAGGATACTATTGGCCATCGATAATTAAAGATTGCATGGATACAGCTAGGTGATGCCACCAATGTCAAATACAAGGTGTGGTCCTACACCAACCACCCAACATTCTACATCTTACATTGGCCTCATGGACATTCGAGTGTTAGGGTACCTACATAGTGGGTCTGATTGATCCTCCTTCTTCCAAGGGTCATCGGTTCATCTTAGCTGCTGCTTACTACTTTTCCAAATGGATGAAGGTGATTCTGCTCAGAGAGGTCAAAGCTTAGCATGTACTATAGTTTTTTAGGAACCATATCGTATATAAGTTTAGATTGCCATGATGAATTATATCTAATAATGGTATTACATTCAAGAGCACTGAGATCAACAACTTTGCTTAGAGACATAACATAGATTGGAGATGTTTTACCATCAACTACCCGAGGGAAATGACATAGCAGAAGCCTTCAACAAAACTCTTATCCAAATACTAAAGAAAATACTCGACAATAATAAGCGATAGTGGCATGAGTAATTAGTTGAAGCCTTGTGGGCCTACCACACCACGTATAGAACTCCAAATCAATCTACTCCTTTCTCCTTAGTGTATGAATCCAAAGTTGTTTTACCATTAGAAGTCCTACTCCCATCACTAAGGATAATTATGGGTAGAAAGATCATAATAAAGCATAATGCCAAGTTGCAGTTAGAAGAGCTCGAAGGTTCAGAGGAGAGATGATTGCGGGCATGCCAAAATCTCGAGTTGTACAAAGCTAAAATGATTTAAGCTCACAACAAGTTGGTCTATTTTAGATCATTTCAAGTAGGAGAGATTATTTTAGTTCTAAGGAGATTATTGCCGTCATGAGGGAGGCAAGTTTGAACCCACTTGGGAAGGCCCTTTTGACAAAGCGAAGGCTTACCAAGGAGGATCTTACAAGCTTATTAATCATAAGGGAGAGCACCCAATGCTTCCAATCAACAGGCTCTACTTAAAGAAATATTATAAATAATATTTGAAAATAATTATCATCAACAAAAATTCCATTTCAAATTCAATCTCTTCCATATTGTAAGTATTCTTATTTGTGAATCCGCCATGATGTGTTTAGGGTAGGTGTAAAGAACCTGAATGTCATCCTATACTTTATCGACACAACACAAACACAAACTACACACAAACATATAAAAAAACACATATCTTTTATCTTGGGGTACTCTGAGTTGAGATGATGCCCCCAACGGCTCTCACTCAATAGCTGCTCTAGGTTTGGCAGACTTGCTACCTTGCTAATATGTCATCCCAGTGTTCTTCTTGCTTTGGAGGATGTAATTCTGCTACACACCGATGAGTGCCTTGTTAGTTTGGTAAGCCTTACTACGTGGCCAATAAGCTACCTCATGTTGGCTTCACTTAAGAGGATGTGAGTCTGTTATGCTTTCTTCTTAGATTAGCCTTCGTGCACTGACTAGGTCAAGTATATTTAAGGTTTAGGATAAGTCCCTTAGTGGCTCCTTTCCTCTGAACTGCTTTAATTCTGGGTTCAATACTTCCTCGAGGCTCCCACTTAGTAGTCGCTCTAGGTCAGATAGCATTTGTCTTGACAAAGACTATCTTGATGAGCAGTTCCACTTAAAAAGTTGTAAGCCTACATGCTTTCTTTCCATATTGATTGTTAGACACTGATGGGCACCTTAGGTTGGTTGGTTCTCACTATACTAATGGATACACCTTAGATTGGTTGGTTCTCACCACTCATGGCATATGTAAGTCTGCTATGCTTTCTCCTTGAGTTGGCCACCATACACCTATAAGCTTTCTTTTCCAAGGCTCAAGATAATGCCCCTAGCAGCTCCTACCCTGTGGGCACTATAGTTGGATCACATCTTTTGTGACCCCATTTAGACACTACTTGAGTTACTATTAGATTGGACAGTTCCCCTTCCCTAGTAACCACCCCTTGTAGTTGGAGAATCCATCCAGTGGATGTACAGATTATCCCTTGGTCCAATAAATCTAAGATAGGTCAACACTGACATAGCCCCTTCTTAGTGTGGTCCCTCGCACACCAACAAGGTCCATGCAAACATATAAACAAAATATATATTCACTTATGGATTAGGAGGACATCCCTAGTGGTACCTTCTCTTAAGCAAACATTCTATTTTTAGGGCAGTATCAGCAAAACTCCCTATAAGAATTGCTTGACAACTCTTGAGTTAATATAAGTTCCCTACAGTATTCACTTAGTAGTCATCCCTAAGTCAGGTTTGATTTGTTATGCTACCAACAGGTAACCCTAGTGGTTGTTCCATGCTTTAGAAGATGTAAGTTTGCTATGCCTTCTTCCATGCACAGCATTTACCAAAAAAACCTTAGGTTGGCTAGTACTTACCCCGGTAGACTATCTCTTTGGATTTGTAAATGAGATAGGAAAAGTCGATATAACCCCTTCTTAGTGGGTCCATCCACATGGTCATAAATTAAATCTATCAAATTTGATCGAGCTCACATCCCCAACATATATGCCATTTCAAAATCAAACTCAACCAAACAAACCATATCAAATCACATGAAATTAAGATAAATTAATCCTGATTACTTTTGAGTTGACATAAGTCCTTAGTGGCATTCACTCAGTAGTCACCCTAGGTCAGGTTCGATTTGTTGTTCATCCGACAGGTCACCCTAGTGGTTATTCCTGACTTTGGAAGATGTAAGTCTGCTAAGCCTTCTTCCTAGCACAATTTGCACCAAAAGGCAACCCTTAGGGCAGCTCTATCCTACAAGTAGACTATCCTTCACATTTGTAAACGAGGTAGGTCAAGGCATATATCCCCTTCTTAGTTGGTCCATTGTACACCTATAGGGTCCATACATTAACTCAGATTAAATTAAACCAAATCTAAATTTCCCCAGTGGAGTTAAATCACACCCTTCTCCCCAATGGAGCCCCAAATCAGATAAAAAAAAGTCAAGCAAAAAAATCAAATTCAAAACCAACCACTCTAGTGGAGCCAAATTAAACCAACTCCCCCAGTAGAGTTTAAATCAAAGAAATCCAACCAAACATAGAATTCTCATCAAATCTTATTTCTTTTCTTATGCACACCTTTAATACTTCAACCAAAATCCTAACAATGTATTCATTCAAATTACATCATCTTAACATTGTAATCAACATTTTATGATTTGTGATCGTGCAAGCTCTAACTAAATATACAATATAGTGCTAAACATATTATAGTGTGAATTAACACACCAGAATGTATAATAATATATGATGTTATATTATAATTTTCTATAATACAATATATTGTTTAACATTACACCTCAGTAGAATCACTTAAAAAGAACAAATAACAAAATTTTCTAAAAATATGAATAATGTTCATTTTGGATGTAACATTATTATTTCTCGATTAGAAATGGTACAAAATAACATAATTTTGGTGTTGCTTCTTTATGTGTGCCGTGAATTTAGCAAAATTCTTCCATCTTAACCTTCAAATTAATATTTATGTGAGTTTGACCCAATGTATTATAACAAAAGTAAAACATACTAAAATGTTCAATAACATTAAATAACACTCCACCACATTCATATATATGTGAAGTTATATTATTATGTACATTATATTTTAATATGCTTTCATATAATATATTATCTTACATTAGACCTTAAATTGAATCACTTTAAGAAAAAAAATTATAAAATTTTATTGAAAAATGAACATTTATTTTGGATGCAAAATTCCATTATTTTGATTAAATGTCACACCATAGCACACCCCAATGATGTTCCCTAAAGCTTACCTTAAATTTGGCCAAATCCCATCATCTCATCCTATAAATCATTATTTTTATGAATTATACCATTACAAACTCTACTATGTCGTACTATAACAAACTAAAATATGCTAAACAACAAGTAGTAATACACAATAATATGCTATCATGCATGATGCTATGCTATGTTACGACATCCTATATTATAATACACTATAACATTTTATATTATCTTATATTACATATCACATCACAAGGGATTGCTTAAGATAACAAATCATAAAATTAGTCTAAACAATATAAAACTATATATTTTAGTCGTATCACTTACATATTTAAAATTGAAATAATATATTATGATGACATAGCCAAATTCCACCATTTGAAAGTCTAAATCTACATATTTATAAATAATGTTAGTGTAGGCTTGACTGGATGATTGTAAAATATTAAAAAAATTTAAAATACATAGAACAATATACTATGATATATGATGTTATACTATGCAACAACATATAATATTTATTTTGAACATAAAATCTTACTTTTTAGACTACAAGTGGCGTAGCACACCTTTGGTACTACAACCTAATTCCCACTTCAAATTTAACAAATTTCATCATATGATTTATTAAATTAATATTTTTATGATTTATATTAATATAGACAATAGGGCACAATACCATAATATACTAAAATATTTCAAAACATCTTATTACATTCCAAAACACATCACTACATGCTCAAATATATGATGCTACATTGTACTATAATATATGGTATTATAATATGATTTAGGGTATTCAAATCTCTAATAGTCAAGGGAAAGTTTCTTGAAGACATTTTCTTTAGATACCATAACTATGTTAGGATTAGGTCATTTTTTAGATCTACTCCTAATGACACCTTTAATCAAAGTTTAGGGTTTAGGGTTTAGGGTTAGAGTTTAGGGTTTGTTTAGGGTTAGTTTAAGGTTTATTATTTAGGGTTAGTTTAGGTTTAGGGTTTAGGGTTTCGGGTTTGGGGTTTAGGGTTTAAGGTTTAGGGTTATAGGTTTTAGGGTTTAGGGTTTATGGTCTTAGGGTTTAGGGTTTAGGGTTTAGGGTTTAGGGTTTTAGGGTTTACAGTTTAGGGTTTTGGGTATAGGGTTTAGGTTTTAGGGTTTAGGGATTTTATGCTTTAGGTTTTACATTTTAGGCTTAGGGTTTAAGCTTTAGTTTAGGGTTTAGGGTGTAAGGTTTTTTTTTTAACAAAAAACATATTTAAATTTAACAATTTTTCTTTTCAATTTCATCAACTAAGTAGCACCCCAAGTTTTCTAAGACACAAGTGACGACATAGATAAAAGAGCACCCATAGAGCAAATCCAAAACCCTAGATAAGTAGAACCATCTTTGCTGTGAAGACACAGTTCCATAAATAATAGATCGGATCGGCCGTTCTGTAGTTTCTCCAGTTCCCATCAGAACCACCCCTGCCTCTCAGGTACTAGGATCCACCATCATATCCCCAATCTCTCCCTCCGCCACCACCACAGCTATAACCTCTATCACTCCTCCCACCTCCATAACCACGATAGATCTGATGACCACCAAGATATCCACCAGCACCTCCAGATCCTCCGCCACCATAGTGATAACCATCGCCTCCGCCTTCACCTCCACTACTAGATCTAGATCAGATCTAGCTAACAGTGATGTTCCTTCCATCAAGGTTATGCCCATTCTTAGGGTTTAGGGTTAGTTTAGGGTTTGGGGTTTAGAGTTAGTTTAGGTTTTTGGGTTTGAGGTTTAGGGTTGTAGGTTTTTGGGTTTATGGTTTAGGGTTAGGGTTTAGGGGTTAGGGTTTTTGGGTTTAGGGTTTATGGTTTAGGGTTTAGGGTTTATGGTTTAGTGTTTAGAGTTTTAGGGTTTTATTGTTTAGGGTTTAGGGTTGTAGGATCAGGGTTTAGAGTTTATGGTTTAGGGTTTAGGATTTATGATTTAAGTTTTTTTTAAATGAAGTAGCAGTAGGTTTAGGTTTATTTATTTTTTTTGAGCTTATTTTTTATTTTTATTTAAGTTTATTTTATTTATTTTTTGTATATTAATTTAGGTTATTTATTTTAGTTTATTTTTTAGGTTTATGTTTATTTTTTAGTTGAGTTTTATTTTTATTTTAGTTTTTAGGTTTACATTTTATTTTTTATTTTTTTTGGTTTAGGTTTAGGTTTTTATTTTATTTTTTAGGTTTAGGTTTTAAGTTTTCATTCTAGGTTTATTTTAGGTTTTATTTTTTAGTTTAGGTTTAGGTTTATTTTTAGTTTATTTTATTTTATCTAGTTTAGGTTTAGGTTTAGGTTTGCTTTATTTTAGGTTTAGCTTTAGGTTTTATTTATTTTAGTTTAGTTTATTTTAGTTTAAGTTTAGATTTTTTTATTTTTTTATTTTAATTTTATTTTAGGTTTAGGTATTTTTTAGTTTAGGGTTTAGGTTTTATTTTTTATTTATTTTTATGTTTTATTTTTATGTTTAATTTTTAGGTTTAGGTTTTTATTTAATTTTAATTTTATTTTATTTTAGATATATTTTATTCTTATTTTACATTTTGTTTTATCTTATTTAGGTTTTTGCATAGGTTTATTTTATTTTAAAGTTTAGTTTATGTTTTTATTTATTTTGTTTTAGTTTATTTTATTTTTTATTATGATTTATTTTCTATTTTGGATTAGGTTTTAGTTTAAGTTTTATTTTATTATGTTTATTTTATTAGGTTTAGGTTTATTTATTTATCTTATTAGGTTTTATTTAATTTAAGTTTAGTTTTATTTTTTAGGGTTTAGGGTTTAATTTGGGTTTAGGTTTAAGGCTTTAGGCTTTAAGTTTAGGTTTGAGGGATTAGGGTTTAGGGTTAATTAGTTGAGTTTAGGGTTTAAGTTTTTTTAGGTTAGTTTTAGTTTTAATTGAATTTTTAGGTTTAGTTTTGATTAGTGGGTTTAGGTTTAAGTTAATTTATTAGTTTTATTTGAGTTTATTTTATTTTATTATTTTAAGTTAGGTTTATTTTAATTTTATTTAGTTTGGTTTTTTTAGGTTAGTTTTTTATTTTAAATTTTTAGGTTTAGGTTTAGTTTTTTATTTTTATTTTTTAGTTTATTTTTTTTATTTTTAGGTTTATTTTTTTTTATTTTGGTTTATTTTATTTTATTTTTAGTTTAGTTTATTTTAATTTATTTATTTTATTTAGTTTAGGTAGTTTATTTTTATTTTAGTTTAGGTTTTATTTTTTATTTTAGTTTAGGTTTAGGTTTAATTTATTTTTTATTTTAGGTTTTTTTTATTTTAGGTTTTAAATTTTATTTATTTATATAGGTTTTTTTTTTAGGTTTTTTTATTTTATTTTATTTTTTAGGTTTAATTTACATTTGTTTTATTTTATTTAGGTTTATTTTTATTTTATAGTTTAGTTTAGGTTTTATTTATTTTTATTTAGTTTAATTTTATTTTTTATTTTATTTTATTTTAGGTTTATTTTAGGTTTTATTTATTTTATTATTTATTTTATATTTTATTTAGTTTAGGTTTTATTTTTATTTTATTTTAGGTTTTATTAGGTATTTTATTTTTTATTTTATTTAGGTTTATTTAGTTTAAGATTTTATTTATTTTTATTTTATTTATATGATTTAGTTTAGGTTTTTTTATTTTAGTTTAGGGTTTAGTGTTTAGGGTTTAGGGTTTAGGGTTTTTTGGGTTTAGGGTTTAGGGTTTAGGTTTAGTTTAGGGTTTAGAGTTTAGGGTTTAGGGTTTAGGGTTTAGGGTTTAGGTTTAGGGTTTTAGGGTTTAGGAATTTTAGGGTTTAGGGTTTAGGGTTTAGGGTTTAGGTTTTTTAGGGTTTAGGGTTTAGGTTTAGGGTTTTACAGTTTAGGGTATAGGGTTTAGGATTTAGGGTTTAGGGCTTTAGGGTTTAGTGTTTAGCATTTAGGGTTGTAGGTTTAGGGTTTAGGGTTAGGGTTTTTTTAATTTTTTAATTTTTTTTAATTTTGCATTTAGGGTTTACGGTTAGTTTAGGGTTTAAGATTTAGGGTTTAGGGTTTAGGTTTTTTTAAATTAAGCAAATCAGTAGGTTTAGGTTAATTTAGTTTATTTTATTTTTTTAAGTTTATTTTTTATTTTTGTTCAGTTTAGTTTATTTATTTTAGGTTTGTTTTTTTAGTTTATTTTAATTTATTTTTTAGGATTAGGGTTAGGTTTATGTTTCATTTTTAGTTTAGTTTTATTTTATTTTGTTTTAGGTTTAGGTTTAGTTTTTTATTATATTTTTTTAGGTTTAGGTTTTAGGTTTTTAGAATAGGTTTACTTTTAGTTTTTATTTTTTAGTTTAGGTTTAGGTTTATTTTTAGTTTATTTTATTTTATTTAGTTAGGGTTTAGGTTTAGTTTTATTTAGGTTTAGGTTTAGGTTTTATTTATTTTAGTTTAGGTTTAGGTTTATTTTTTTTATTTTAGGTTTATATTTTTTTACTATAGGGTTTAGGTTTTAGTTTTTATTTATTTTTAGGTTTTTTTAGGTTTATGTTTTTATTTAGTTTTTATTATATTTTAGGTTTATTTTATTTTTATTTTATGTTTTGGTTTTATTTTATTTAGGTTTTTTATTTTTATTTATTTTATTTTTATTTTTTTATATTTTGTATTATTTTATTTTTAGGTTTAGGTTTTGGTTTAGATTTAAGTTTAGGTTTAGGTTTTAGTTTAGGTTTTTATTTTATTTTATTTTATTTATTTTAATTAGGATTATGTTTTTTATTTATTTTATTTTTAGGTTTTAATTAGTTTAGGTTTAGGTTTTTAGGTTTTTTTGGGTTTAAGGTTTAGGGGTTTAGGGTTTAGGGTTTAGGGTTTAGGGTTATAGGTTTTAGGGTTAAGGGTTAAGGGCTTAAGTTTTAGGGTTTAGGGTTTAAGGTTTAGGGTTTAGGGTTTTAGGTTGTAGAGTTTAGGGTTTAGGGTTGTAGGTTTAGGGTTTAGGTTTTCGAGTTTAGGGTTAGTATTTTTTTTATTTTTTTATTTTTAAAATTAAGTAAACTGATAGGTTTATATTAATTTAGTTTATTTTTTATTTATTTCATTTTTTTATTTTTCTAATTTTATTTATGTTTATTTTTGTTTTTATTTTTATTTAGATTTTTAATTAGCTTTTATTTATTTTATTTTAAGTTTAGTTTTTATTTTATTTGGCTTTTATTTTTTATTTTATTTTTAGGTTTATGCTTAGGTTTTGGATTAGGTTTTAGTTTATGTTTTTTTTATTTTGGTTTAGATTTTATTTATTTATTTTATTTTTAAGTTTTATTTAGTTTAGTTTAGGTTTTTGGTTTTTTTAGGGTTTAGGGTTTAAAGTTTAGGGTTTAGTGTTAATTTAGGGTTTGGGGTTTAGGGTTAAGGGTTTAGGGTTTAGGGTTTAGGTTTTAGGGTTTGGGGTTTTAGGGTTTAGTATTTAGGGTGTAGTATTTAGGGTTTAGGGTTTAAGGTTTAGGTTTTAGGGTATTTTTTATTAATTTATAATGGAGAATAAATTTGGATTCAACATTCCTTTTTTTTTTTATTTCATCAACCAAGTAACACACCAAGTTCTTTAAAACGCAAGTGATGACATAGATAAAATTGACGCATATAATAAATTAAAACCTAGATAACTAGAATAGTGTTCTTGTAAAGACAGTTCCATAAGCGAGATCGATCGGTTCTTGATTCTCTAGTTCTCATCAGAATCACCCCGGCCTCTCGATTAGTAGGATCCACCATCATATCCCTGATGTCTTTATCCGCCCCCACCACGGCTGTAACCTCTGTCACTCCTCGCACCTCCATAACCACCACTGCTCCGACCACCACCTCCATATCCACAGCTCCACCCCACCTGATAATCACCACCTCCACCTTGCCTCCCGATCTACACGGTTGGCGTGATGATCCTACTTTTAAGCTTCAGCCCATTTTTAGGGATTAGGTTTAGGTTTAGGTTTATTAGGTTTTAGGGTTTAGATTTATTTTTTATTTTTTTAATTACTTTAGGTTTAGGTTTAGGGTTTGGGGTTTAGGTTTTAAGGTTTAGGGTTAGGGTTAAAGCTTTAGGGTTTACGGTTTAAGGTTTTAGGGTTCATGCTTTTAGGGTTTAGGGTTTAGGTTTTAAGGTTTAGGATTTAGGGTTTAGTGTTTATGGTTTTGGGTTTAGTATTTAAGGTTTAAGGTTTTTTTTTAAAAAATTTAGTAAATCGGTAGGTTTAGGTTACTTCAGAATATTTAGTTTATTTTTCATTTATTTTAGTTTACTTTATTTTATTTATATTTAGCTTATTTTTATTTTATTTAGTTTATTTTATTTATATTAGTTTAAGTTTTTTATTTTAGTTTATTTTTTAGGTTTAGGTTTAGGTGTAGGTGTATTTTTTAGTTGAGTTTTTTTTAGGTTTAAGTTTTTTTTTTTTATTTTTAGGTTTCAGTTCAAGTTTTTATTTTATTTTTTTAGTTTTTTGGTTTAGGTTTTTATTTTAGGTTTATTTTTTATGTATTATTTTTTAATTTAGGTTTTGGTTTATTTTTTATTTATTTTATTTTATTTAGTTTAAGTTTAGGTTAAGGTTTATTTTATTTTAGGTTTTGGTTAAGGTTTTATTTATTGTACTTTAGTTTATTTTAGGTTATATTTAAGTTTATTTTATTTTTTTTATTTATTATTTATTTTAGGCTTAAATTTTTTTTTAGTTTAGGGTTTATGTTTTTTTTTAAGTTTTATTTTTGGGTTTATTTTTTAGGTTTAGCTTTTTATTTAGTTTTTACATTATTTTATTTGAGGTTTTTTTATTTTTACCTTACACTTAGTTTTTATTTTATTTAGGTTTTTTAATCTTAAGTTTATTTAACTTTTTAGTTTAGTTTAGGTTCTTATTTATTTCATTTTAGTTTATTCATATTTTATAATTTATTTTATTTTTAGGTTTAGGATTAGGTTTTAGTTTATGTTTTATTTTATTTTATTTTATTTAGGTTTAAGTTTTTTATTTATTTTATATTTAGGTCTTATTTAGTTTAATTTTACATTTTTAGGTTCTTAGGGTTTAGGGTTTAGGGTTTAGCATTTAGGGTTTTAGAGTTTAGGGTTTTAGGGTTTAGGGTTTAGGGTTAGGGTTTAGGGTTTATGGCTTAGTGTTTATGGTTTAGTGTTTAGGGATTAGGGTTTAGAGTTTTTTAGTGTTTAGGGTTTAAGGTTTAGGGTTTTTCGATGTTTAGGGTTTAGGGTTGGATTTAGGGTTTAGAGTTTAGGATTTAGTGTTTAGGGTTAAGGGTTTAGGGATTAAGGTTTTGCTTTTTTAAATTAAGTAAACTGGAAGGTTTAGGTTAATTTAGTTTATTTTCTATTTTTATTTATGTTTATTTTTTTATTTAGTTTAGTTTATTTATTTTAGTTTAGTTTTTATATTTTTGTTTATTTTTTAGGTTTAGGTTTAGGTTTATGATTATTTTTTAGTTTAGTTTTGGTTTTTTTTTTTATTTTTTAGGTTTAGGTTTTATTTTTTATTTTTAGGTTTAAGTTTAGATTTTTATTTTTTTAGGTTTAGGTTTTAGGTTTTTATTTTATGTTTATTTTTAGGTTTTATATTTTAGTTTAGGTTTAGGTTAATTTTTAGTTTATTTTATTTTATTTAGTCTAGGTTTAGGTTCAGGTTTAGGTTTATATTTTATTTATTATAGTTTAGTTTATTTTAGTTTAGGTTTAGGTTTATTTTATTTTCATTTTAGGTTTATATTATTTTTTAGTTTAGGGCTTAGGTTTTATTTTTTATTTGTTTTTCAATTTTATTTAAGGCTTATCATTTTGGTTTAAGTTTTCATTTAGTTTTTATTTTATTTTATTTTAGGTTTATTTTATTTTTATTTTAGGTTTAGTTTTTATTTTATTTAGGTTTTATATTTTTTATTTTAGTTTATTTTTTATTTATTTTATTTTAGTTTATTTTTAATTTTTATTTAATTTCTTTTTAGGTTTAGGTTTAGGTTTATTTATTTATATTATATTTAGGTTTTATTTAGTTTAGGTTTATATTTTTAGCTTTTTAGGGTTTAGGGTTTAGGGTTAGTTTAGGGTGGGCTTTTTTGGGTTTAAGGTTTAGGGTTTAGGGTTTAGGGTTTAGGTTTTAGGTTTTAGGGTTTAGGGTTAAGGGTTTTAGGGTTTATGGTTTAGGGTTTAAGGTTTAGGTTTTAGGTTTAGGATTGAAGTTTTAGTTTAGGGTTTAGGGTATTTTTTAACATAAAACAAATTTAGATTCAACATTTTTTCTTTTTGATTTCATCAACCAAGTAACACACCAAGTTTTCTAGGACACAAGCGATGATATAGATAAAAAATGAGAACGCATAGAGCAAATCAAAAACCTTAGATAGCTAGAATCATCTCTACTGTAAAGACACAGTTCCATAAGTAGTAGATCAGATCAACCATTCTTTAGTTTCTCCAGTTCCCATTTGAACCACCCCAGCCTCTCGAGTAGCGGGATCCACCATTATATCCCTGATCTATCCCTTCGCCACCACCTCGGCCTCTCTAGTAGCGAGTTTAGGGTTTAGGGTTATTAGGTTTATTAGGTTTTATGGTTTTGGTTTATTTCTTTATTTACTAAGTTGCTTTAGGTTTAGGTTCAGGGTTTCAGTTTATGGTTTAGGGTTTAGGGCTAAAGTTTAGAGTGTAGGGTTTAGGGTTTAAGTTTTAGGGTTTAGGGTTTAGGGTTTTAGGGTTTTTGCTTTAGGGTTTATGGTTTAGGGTTTGGGTTTAGGGTTTACGGTTATGGGTTTTTCTAGGATTTATGGTTTAGGGTTTAGGGTTTAGGGTTTACGGTTATGGGTTTAGTGTTTAGGGTTTAGTGTTTAGGAATTAGAATTTATGGTTTTTATTTTAAAAAAAATAAGTAAATCGGTAGGTTTACTTATATTTAGTTTATTTTTTATTTATTTTAGTTTATTTAATTTTATATTTTTATTTAGGTTTATTTTTTATTATGTATAGTTTATTTAATTTTTTAGGTTTAAGTTTAGGTTTAGGTTTATTTTTTTAGTTTTGTTTTATTTTTATTTTATTTTTTGGGTTTAGGTTTTTTTTATTTTGAGATTTTTATTTTATTTTTTTAGGTTTAGGTTTTGGTGTTTTAGTTTATTTTAAGTTTGTTTTAGTTTAGTTAGTTTATTTTTAGTTTATTTAATTTTATTTTTTTTATTTATTATTTTATTTATTTTAGTTTTATTTATGTTTATTTTTTATTCTTATTTAGTTTAGTTCATTATTTTAGGTTTATTTATTTTAGTTAATGTTTTTTATTTTAGTTTATTTTTTAGGTTTAGGTTTATTTTTAAGTTGAGTTTTATTTTAATTTTATTTTTTAGGTTAGGTTTTACTTTTTATTTTTAGCTTTTAGTTTAGTTTATTAATTTATTTTTTTAGGTTTAGCTTTTAGGTTTATTTTTAGGTGTTATTTTTTAGTTTATGTTTAGGTTTATTTTTAGTTCAATTTATTTTATTTAATTTAGGGTTTAGGTTTAGGTTTACGTTTTATTTATTTTAGTTTAGGTTTAGGTGTATTTTATTTTGTTTATTTTATTTTTATTTTAGGTTTAGGGTTTTTTTTTAGTTTATGGTTTAGGTTTTATTTTTTTTATTTAGTTTTATATTTTATTATTGGTTTATTTTTGGTTTATTTTATTTTTATTTTACATCTTGTTTTTATTTTATTTAGGTTTCTTATTATTAGGTTTATTTTATTTTTTAGTTTAGTTTTGGTTTTTATTTATTTTATTTTAGTTTATTTTTATTAGTTTATTTTATTTTATTTTTAGGTTTAGGTTTATGTTTTAGTTTAGGTTTTTATTTTATTTTAATTTTTTATTTAATTTAGGTTTAGGTTTTGTTATTTATTTTATTTTAAAGTTTATTTAGTTCAGTTTACATTTTTTAGGTTTTAGGGTTTAGGTTTAGGGTTTAGGGTTTAGGGTTGCAAGTTTTAAGGTTTAGTGTATAGGGTTTAAGGTTTAGGGTTTATGGTATTAGGGTTTAGGGATTAGGGTTTAGAGTTTAGGGTTTAGAGTTTTAGGGTTTAGGGTTTTGAGTTTTCGGCTGTAGGTTTAGGATTTAGGGTTTAAGGTTAGTTTTAGGGTTTAAAGTTTAGGATTAAGATTTTATTTATTTATTTAAAATTAAGTAAACTAGTAGGTTTAGGTTTATTTAGTTTATTTTTTATTTATCTTACTTTATCTTTTTTAATTTTTATTTAGGTTTATTTCTATTTTTATTTAGTTTAGTCTATTTATTTTAGGTTTATTTATTTTTGTTTAGGTTTTTTATTTTAGTTTATATTTTATGTTTAGGTTTAGGTTTAGACTTTTTTTTAGTTTAGTTTTATTTTTATTTTATTTTTTAGGTTTAAATTTTATTTTTTATTTTTAGTTTTAGGTTTAGGTTTTTATTTTATTTTTTTAGATTTAGGTTTTAGGTTTTATTTTTTAGTTTAGGTTTGGTTTATTTGTAGTTTATTTTACTTTATTTAGTTTAGGTTTAGGTTCAGGTTTAGTTTATTTTAGGATTAGGTTTAGGTTTTACTTATTTTAGTTTAGTTTATTTTAGTTTAGGTTTAGGTTTATTTTATTTTTATTTTAGGTTTAAGTTTTTTTTTGATTTAGGGTTTAGGCTTTATAATTTATTTATTTTTATGTTTAAATTTTAGGTTTATTTTTTATGTTTAAGTTTTTATATTATTTTTTCTAATTTATTTTAGGTTTATTTTATTTTTATTTTATGTTTAGTTTCTATTTTATTTAGGTTTTTTATTATTTTTTAGTTCCGTTTAGGTTTTATTTCATTTTATTTTATTTTAGTTGATTTATTTATTTTATTTTAATTTTAGATTTTGAATTTTTATTTATTTTAATGTTAGGTTTTATTTAGATTAAGTTTAGGTTTCTATGTTTTTAGGTTTTATGGTTTAGGGTTAGTTTAGGGTTTAGAGTTTTTTTTGGGTTTAGGGTTTAGGGTTTAGGCTATAGGGTTTAGGGCTTATAGTTTAAGGTTTAGGTTTTTAGGGTATAGGGTTTAGGGTTTAGGGTTTAGGTTTTAGGTTTAGGGTTCAAGTTTGAGTTTAAGGTTTAGGGTTTTTGGTTTTTTTATTAATAGTGAACAAATTCAAATTTAACATTTCTTCAGTTTGTTTATTTAATTTGACTTTTTATTGATTTTAGTTTATTTTATTTTATATTTTTATTTATGTTTATTTTTATTTTTATTTAGTTTAGTTTATTTATTTAAAGTTTATTTCTTTAGTTTTGGTTTTTTATTTTAGTTTATTTTTTAGGTTTAGGTTTAGGTTTATTTTTTAGTTGAGTTATAGTTTTATTTTATTTTTTAGGTTTAGGTTTTATTTTTTATTTTTAGCTTTAGCTTTAGGTTTTTATTTTATTTTTTTAGGTCAGCTTTTAGGTTTATTTTTAGGTTTTATTTTTTTGTTAACATTTAGGTTTATATCAATTTTTTTTATTCTATTTAGTTTAGGGTTTAGTTTAATTTATTTTAGGTTTAAGTTTAGGTTTATTTTATTTTGTTTATTTTATTTTTATTTTAGGTTTAGGGTTTTTCTTTAGTTTAGGGTTTAGGTTCTATTTTTTTATATAGTTTTATATTTTATTTTAGGATTATTTTAGGCTTATTTTATTTTTATTTTAGGTTTTGTTTTTATTTCATTTAGGTTTTTTATATATAGGTTTACTTTATTTTTTAGTTTAGTTTAGGTTTTTATTTATTTTATTTTTGTTTATTTTTATTAGTTTATTTTATTTTTACGTTTAGGTTTATGTTTTAGTTTAGGTTTTCATTTTAATTTATTTTTTATTTAATTTAGGTATAGGTTTTTTTATTTATTTTATTTTTAGACTTTATTTAGTTTAGGTTTAAGTTTTTAGGTTTTTAGGGTTTAGGGTTTTGGGGTCTAGGGTTTTGGGTTTAGTGTTTAGGGTTTGGGTTAGGGTTTAGGGTTAGGGTTTTGGGTTTAGGGTTTACTGTTTAGGGTTGAGGGCTTAGGGTTTAGGGTTTAGGGTTTATGGTTTATGGATTTTTAGGGTTTAGGGTTTAGGGTTTAAGGCTTAGGGCATATGGTGAATTTTAGTGTTTAGGGTTTTATTTTTATTTATTTTTTTATTTTTTTATTTTTAATTTTTTTTAAATTATGTAAACTAGTAGGTTTAAGTTTATTTAGTTTATTTTTTTATTTATTTTGGTTTATTTTATTTTTTATTTAAGTTTATTTTTATTTTCATTTAGTTTAGTTTATTTATTTTAATTTATTTTTTAGGTTTATGTTTAGGTTTTATTTATTTAGTTTAGGTTTAGGTTTATTTTATTTTTTTATTTTAGGTTTAGGTTTTAGTTTAGGGTTTAGGGTTTATTTTTATTTATTTTTTTAGGTTTAGTTTAAGTTTGATTCTGGTTTAGGGTTTAGGGTTTAAGATTTTAGGGCTTAGGGCTTTTAGAGTTTAGGGTTTAGAGTTTAAAGTTTAAGTTTTAGGTTTAGGGTTCAAGTTTTAGTTTAGGGTTTAGAGTTTTTAGTTTTTTTTATTAATAAAGAACAAATTCAATTCAACATTTTAGGATTTAACATGGTTGTAGGTTTAGGGTTTAGGTGTTAGGGTTAGTTTTACAGTGTAGGGTTTAGGGTTTTACTATTTAGGGTATAGGGTTTTACAGTTTAGGGTCTAGGGTTTAGGGTTTTTTAAGGTTTAGGGTTTAGGGTTCATGGTTGTAGGTTGAGGGTTTAGGGTTTAGTTTTTAGGGTTAGTTTTATGGTTTAGGGTTTAGGGTTAGTTTTATCGTTTAGGGTTTAGGGTTTTTGATTTAAGGTTTAGGGTTTAGGGTTTAGGGTTTTAGGTTTTGTTTAAAAAAAAAAATTAAGAAAACCAGTAGGTTTAGGTTTATTTAGGTTTATTTTCTATTTTTATTTAGGTTAGTTTATTTATTTTAGGTTTATTTATTTTAGTTTAGGTTTTTTTATTTTAGTTTATTTTTCAAGTTTAGGTTTATGTTTAGTTTTTAGTTTAGTTTTATTTTTATTTTATATTTTAGGTATATGTTTAGGTTTTCAGTTTATTTTTTTTAGGTTTAGGTTTTAAGTTTTTTTTTTGCTTTGGTTTAGGTTTATTTTTTGTTTATTTTATCTTATTTAGTTTAGGGTTTAGGTTTAGGATTTATTTGTTTTAGTTTAGTTCATTTTAATTTAGGTTTATGATTATTTATTTATTTTTATTTTAGGTTTAGTTCTTTTTTAATTTAGGGTTTAGGTTTTATTTTTTTATTTTTTTAGGTTTTATTTTTAGGTTTAGGTTTTTATTTTATTTAGGGTTTTGTGTCATAGCTGTTCGAATAGTACACCATTGAGATTCTTCTCAAAAATATCCATGGCCCAGTCGCTTTCATGCTTAAGGGCTTTACCATCAAAACATTTGATATATTAATCAACAAGCGGCTAGCCCACAAGAAGAAGCAAATCAGTTGCCCTTTCTAGACCAATCATCTAGGCCTAAGCTAGAGAAGGTGTTTGAGAAGAAGACATGGATAGTTATGTAAGTGGACAGAGGGAAGTAGCCAGCTAGAGTTCAGTGTGGGAGACTACGAGCTCAGTAACCTCATTTTCCACCTCTTCTTCCACCACCTCAGCCATCATGCCAGCCACCACATTCGCCATAATGACCATTTCCACCACCTCAGTAGCCTACCCAGCAACGGTATTCATATACATTGCCATGTAGCTACTTTCCACCTTCTCTTGTCAATATATTGAATAAGCCATATTCATTCAAGAAGGAGGTAGTTAGGAATATCTTTAAGAATCTCTTAAAGAAACCTGACTTTCGATTACTAGAACCTAAGAGTCAAGGAAGTGGGCAAGAGCGATAATCCAAGATGTTTCCCCTACCACCGCATGTTAGGCCTTATCTTAGAGGTTTGTATCACTTTTAAAGACTAGCTTGAGCATAGCTACAAGTTGAGAGCCATAGTTATCTCTAAAAAATACTTATTAGAACAACCATCCAGTTCTGTTAGAGTAATCCTTGAGGATACTTGTGATCCTCTTAAGACCAAAGATGGTTAGAATATCTCCCTATCTTCAACCTCTAAGATGATCATTTCTAAGATCAAGAAGCTTTCCTTGCAGGTGTATGAAGTTGCTCAAACCTCCAACACCAAGGAAGGTTTGCTAGTTGCAAAGGACAACTCGTGGGGTGACGTGGCGGCGGCCTCACCATACTTTCACAGGATAGTTGATTAGTGTAGCCATGCAGTCCAATACTCCCTCCACCATTGCAGCTACCACCTCTTCTGCTAACTCCACTTCTTCCGGTAGGAGCATTGTATCTGCTGATAAGAGCACTAAATCCCATACTTCACTTACTTTACTTGATATATATCATGTACCTCCACCCAAAAAGAAATTAATGAAGAAAGTTGATTCTACATATATATTGTCTACTTCTGATGCTCTTGATTTTATTCTAATTGAAAGCTCTCCGAGTCTAAATAAAATAATAGCTCTAGTAGTTTTTGATCCTTTCTGGTAGTAGGTTTATGTTTATTTAATTTATTTTATATTTATTTGAGTTTATTTTATTTTATATATTTATTTTGGTTTATTTTTTATTTTATTATGTTTAGTTTATTTAATTTAGCTTTATTTATTTTAGTTTAGGTTTTTTATTTTAGTTTATTTTATAAGTTTAGGTTTATTTTTAAGTTGAGTTTTTTTTATTTTATTTTTAAGGTTTAGATTTTATTTCTTATTTTTAGGTTTAGGTTTAGGTTTTTATTTTATTTTTTTAGGTTTAGGTTTTAGGTATTTATTTAATGTTTATTTTTAGGTTTTATTTTTTAGATTATGTTTAGGTTTATTTTTAGTTTATTTTAGGTTTAGTTTAGGTTTTATTTATTTTAGTTTAGTTTATTTTTAGGTTTAGGTTTATCTTATTTTGTTTATTTTATTTTTATTTTAAGTTTATGTTTTATTTTTTATTTAATTTTAGGTTTATTTTTTAGGTTTAGGTATTTATTTAGTTTTTATTTTATTTTGTTAGGTTTATTTTATTTTATTTTTGGTTTAGTTTTTTATTCTTAGTTTAGTTTAGGTTTTTATGTATTTATTTTTAGTTTAGTTTTTATTTTCTTTATTTTATTTTCTTTTTAGGTTTAGGTTTAGGTTTTAATTTATGTTTTTATTTTATTTTATTTTGTATTTTATTTTGGTTTAATTTATTTTATTTACTTTATTTTTAGGTTTTAGTTAGTTTAGGTTTAGGTTTTTAGCTTTTTAGTGTTTAGGGTTCAGGGTTAGTTTAGAATTTAAGGCTTAGGGTTTAGAATTTGGGGTTTGGGGTTTATGGTTTAGGGTTTAGGTTTTAGGTTTAGGTTTTAAGTTCTAGTTTTGGGTTTTGGGTTTTGTGTTCAGGGTTTAGGGTTTAAGATTTTTTTTTTAAAGAGAATAAATTTAGATTCAACATTTCTTCTTTTAAATTTCATCAATTAGTAGCACCCTAAGTTTTCTAAGACATAAGCAACGACATAGATAAAAAATGAGCACCCATAGAGAAAATAAAAAACCCTATATAAGTAGAACTATCTCTACTATAAAGACACAATTCCATATGCAGCAGACCAGATCAACCATTGTTTATTTTCTCTAGTTCCCATTAGAACCACCCCCACCACTCGAGTAGTAGGATCCAGCATCATATCCTCGATCTCACCCTTCGCCACCACCACGGTTGTAAGCTCCATCGTTCCTCCCACCTCCATAACCACCATTACTTTGACCACCATCTCCATATCCACCAGTACCTCCAGATCCCTCACCACCTCAACGATAACCACTGTCTCTGCCTTCGCCTCCACCACCATATCTAAATTAAGCCTGGTTGATGGTGATGTTCCTGTCATCATGGTTCTGCCCATTCTTAGGGTTTAGGGTTAGTTTAGGGTTTAGGTTTTTAGATTTTTAGGGTTCAGAGTTTAGGGTTTAGAGTTTACGATTTAGGGTTTAAGTTTAAGTTTATGGTTTAGGGTTAGTTTAGGGTTTAGGGTTTCAAGTTTATGATATATTTTTTTAAATTAAGTAAACCGATAGTTTTAGGTTTATTTAGTTTATTTTTTATTTATTTTAGTTTATTTTATTTTTTATTTTTATTTAGGTTTATTTTCTATTATTATTTAGTTTAGTTTATTAACTTTAGGCTTATTTATTTTAGTTTAGGTTTTTTATTTAGTATATTTTTTTGGTTTAGGCTTAAGTTTATGTTTATTTTTTTGTTGAGTTTTATTTTTATTTCATTTTTTAGGTTTAGGTTTTATTTTTTATTTTTAGGTTTAGGTTTAGTTTTTTATTTTATTTTTTTAGGTTTAGGTTAGGTTTTTATTTTAGGTATATTTTTAGGCTTTATCTTTTAGTTTATGTTTAGTTTTATTTTTAATTTATTTAATTTTATATAAGGTTTATGTTTAGTTTTAAGTTTAGGTTTAGGCTTTATTTATTTTAGTTTAGTTTATTTTAGTTTATGTTTAGGTTTATTTTATTTTTTATTTTAAGTTTAGGTTTTTTTATTTAGGGTTTATGTTTACTTATTTATTTTAATTTTGGTTGAGTTTTAGGTTTTTAGCTTTTTATGACTTAGGGTTTAGGGTTTAGGGTTTAGGGTTTGGGGTTTAGGGTTTAGGGTTGAGGGTTTATGGTTTAGGTTTTAGGTTTTAGGTTTTGGGGTTTTGGGTTTAAGGTTTAGGGTTTTAGGGATTAGGGTTGAGGGTTTAGGGTTATGGGTTTTTAGGGTTTAGGGTTTAGGGTTTAGGTTTTTTGTCTAGGGTTCTGGTTATAGTTTAGGGTTTTTGATTTTCTTTAGCAGATAACAAATTTAGATTCAATATTTCTTCTTTTCGATTTCATCAACCAAGTAACAGACCAAGTTTTCTAAGACACAAGCAAGGACATAGATCAAAAATGAACACGCATATAGCAAATCAAAAACTGTAGATAACTAGAATCATCTCTACTGTAAAGATACATTTCCCTAAGTAGATCGATTATTGTTCTTGATTTCTCCAATTCCCATCAAAGCCACCCTGGCCTCTCGAGTAGCAGGATCTGCCATCATATCCCGATCTCCCTCCACCACCACGTAACCTCAGCTCTTCCTTCCTCCATAACCACCACTGCTCTGACCACCACCTCCATATCTATGAACACCTCCAGATCCCCCACCACCACTGTGATAATCGCTGCCTTCGCATTCACCTCCATCACTAGATCTAGACTAAGCCTAGTTGATTGTGATGTTCTTGCTGCCAAGGCTCTGCCCATTCTTAATGTTTAGGTAATTTTTTAATTTATTTAGTTACTTTTGGTTTAGGTTTAGGGTTTGGGGTTTAGGGTATATGATTTTAGGATTTAGGGTTGAAGGTTTAAGATTTAAGATTTTAGGGTTTATGATTTTAGGTTTTAGGGTATTGGGTTAGGGTTTAGGGTTTTGGGTTTTAGGGTTTAGGGTTTTAGGGTTTAGGGTTTAGGGTTTAGGGTTAGGGTTTGTTGTTTAGGTTTTAGGGTTTAGGATTTTGAGGGTTTAGGTTTTAGGCATAATTTAGGGTTTAGGGTTTAGGGTATAAGGTTTTTAGATTTTTGGGTTTAGGGTTTAAGGTTTTTAGAGTTTAGGGTTTAGGGTTTAAGGTTTAGGATTAGTTTATGGTTTAGGGTTTATGGTTTTAGGGTTTAGTGTTTAGGGTTAGTTTGTGGTTTAGGGTTTTGGATTTTAGGGTTTACGATTTAGTGTTTAGGGTTTAGAGTTTAGGGTTTTAGCATAGGGATATGGTTTAGGGTTTAGGGTTTAGTATTTAGGGTTTAGGGTTTAAGGTTTGAGGTTTAGGGTTTAGTGTTTAAGGTTTGAGGTTTAGGTTTTATGGTTTTTTAGGGTTTAAGATTTAGGGTTTAGGGTTTAGGGTTTAGGGTTTAGGTTTTTAGGGTTTAGGGTTCTGGGTTTAGGGTTTAGGGTTTTAAGGTTAAGGGTTGTAGGTTTAAGGTTCACGGTTTAGGCTTAGGTTTTTCTAAATTTTTTTAAATTTTTTTTTAATTTTAAATTTTATTGATTAAGTAAACTAGTAGGTTTAGGTTTATTTAGTTTAATTTTTATTTATTTTAATTTAATTTATTTTTTATTTTTATTTAGTTTAGTTTATTTATTTTATGTTTATTTATTTTAGTTTAAGTTTTTTATTTTAGTTTAATTTGTAAGTTTAAGTTTAGGTATACGTTTAGTTTTTAGTTTAGTTTTACTTTATTTTATTTTTTAGGTTTAGGTTTTATTTTTTATTTTTAAGTATAGGTTTAGGTTTTTATTTTATTTTTTTAGGTTTAGGTTTTAGGTTTTTATTTTAAGATTATTTTTAGGTTTTATTTTTTTAGTTTAGGTTTAAGTTTATTTTTTGTTTATTTAATTTTATTTAGGGTTTAGGTTTAAGTTTAGGTTAGGTTTATTTTAGGTTTAGGTTTAGGTTTTACTTATTTTAGTTTAGTTTATTTTAGTTTAGCTTTAGGTTTATTTTATTTTTATTTTAAGTTTAGCTTTTTTTTAAGTTTAGGGTTTTGGTTTTTTTAGGTTTTATACTTAGATTTTTTTTAGGTTTAGGTTTTTATTTAGTTTTATTTTATTTTATTTTATTTTAGCTTTTGTTTTTATTTTATTTAAGTGTTTTATTTTTTTAGTTTTGTTTAGGTTTTTATTTATTTTAATTTAATTTAATTTTTATTTTTTAATTTATTTTCTTTTTAGGTTTAGGTTTAGGTTTAGGTTTTTGTTTAGGTTATTATTTTAATTAATTTATTTTATTTTATTTAGGTTTAGGTTTATTTATTTATTTTATATTTAGGTTTTATTTAGTTTAAGTTTAGTTTTTTAGTTTTTATAGTTTAGGGTTTTGGTTTCAGGGTTTAAGATTAGTTGAGGGTTTAGGGTTTAGGGTATAGGGTTAAGGTTTTGGGGTTTAGGACTTAGAGTTTAGGGTTTAGGGTTTAGGGTTTAGGGTTTATGTTTTAGGTTTTAATGTTTAGGGTTTAGGGTTTAGTACTTTAGGGTTTAAGGTTTAGGTTTAAGGGTTTAGGGTTTAGTGTTTTTGTTGTTTAGGGTTTACAGTTTAGGTTTAAGGTCTATAGTTCAGGTTATAGTTTAGGGTTTAAGGTTTTTGGTTTTTTTTTAATACAGAACATATTCACATTCAACATTTCTTCTGTTCGATTTCATCAACCATGTAGCACACCAAATGTTTTAAGACCCTAGTGATGACATAGATAAAAAATGAGCATGCATAGAGCAAATAAAAAATGCTAGATAACTAGAACCGTCTCTACTGTAAAGACATAGTTCAATAAGTAGCAGATCGGATCGGCCATTCTTCAATTTCTCTAGTTCCCATTAGAACCACCTCGGCCTCTTGAATACTGTGAACCACCATCAAATCCTGGATCTCTCCCTCCGTCACCACCATGGCTGTATCCTCGATCCCTCCTCCCACCTCCATAACCACCACCACCACTACTCCATGTCAGACACCTCCATATCCCCACCACCACTATGATAACCACTACCTCTGCCTTCGCCTCCGCTGCATATCTACATTAAGCCTGGTTGAAGGTGATGTTCTTGTAGTCAAGGTTCTTTTCATTCTTAGGGTTTAGGTTTATGTTTAGGTTTTTATTAGGTTTTATAGTTTAGGTTTATTTTTTTAATTTATTTAGTTATTTTAGGTTTAGGTTTAGGGTTTGGGGTTTAGGGTTAGGGTTTAGGATTTAGGGTTTAGGGTGTAGGGGTTAGGGTTTAGGGTTTATGGTTTTAGGGTTTACGGTTAAGGATTAGGGTTTAGGGTTTATTGTTTATGGTTTAGGGCTTAGGGTATAAGGTTTACGGTTTTAGGGTTGAGGGTTTTGTGTTTAGAGTTTAGGGTTTAGGGTTTAGGGTTTTAAGGTTTAAGGTTTAGGGTTGAAGGTTTAGTGTTTTATGTTTAGGGTTAGGGTTTTATTTATTTATTTTTCTTTTCTTATTTTTTAAATTAAGTAAATTGGTTGGTTTAGGTTTATTTAGTTTATTTTTTATTTATTTCAGTTTATTTTATATTTTGTTTTAATTTAGTTTAGTTTAGTTTATTTATTTTAGGTTTATTTATTTTAGTTTAGGTTTTATTTTAGTTTAGGTTTTTTAGGTTTATTTTTAGTTATGTTTTATTTTTATTTTATTTCAATAAGTTTAGGATTTATTTTTTATTTTTAGGTATAGCTATAGGTTTTTATTTTATATTTTAATGTAAAGATTTTAATTTTTTATTTTAGTTAAATTTTTGGGTTTTATTTTTTAGTTTAAGTTTAAGCTTAATTTATTTTATTTTATTCAGTGTTTAGCTTTATATCTAGGTTTAGTTTATTTTAGGTTTAGGTTTAGGTTTTAGTTAATTTAGTTTAGTTTATTTTAGTTTATGTTTGAGGTTTATTTTATTTTTATTTTAGGCTTAGATTTTGATTTTTAGTTTAGGGTTTAGGTTTTATTTTTGATTTATTTTTAGGTTTAATTTTTATGTTTATTTTTTAGGTCTAGATTTTTATTTATTTTTATCTCATTTTATTTTAAGTTTATTTTATTTTTATTTTAGGTTTAGTTTTTATTTTATTTAGGTTTTTTTAGTTTAGCTTAGTTTTTTATTTATCTTATTTTACTTTAGTTTTTATTTTTTATTTTTCTTTTCAAGTTTAGGTTTAGGTTTTAGTTTATGTTTTTATTTTATATTATATTTTATATTTTATTTTGGTTTAAGTTTTTTTTATTTATTTTTTCTTCAGGTTTTATTTAGTTTAGGTTTAGGTTTTTAGCATTTTAGGGTTTAGGGTTTAGGGTTAGTTGAGGGTTTAGGATTTAGGGTTTAGGGTTTGGGGTTTAGGGTTTAAGGTTTAGGGTTTAGGGTTTAGGACTTAGGGTTTAAGGTTTAGGGTTTAGGGTTTAGGTTTTAGGGTTTAGCATTTAGGGTTTAGGGTTTAGTGTTTAGGGTTTAGGGTTTTTAGGGTTTAGGTCTAGGGTTTATGATTTAGCTTTTACATCTAGGGTTCAGCTTTTAGTTTAAGTTTTAAAATTTTTGGTTTTTTCTTTTAATAGAGAACAAATTAAGTTTAAACATTTCTTCTTTTTATTTTCATCAACCAAGTAACACACTAAGTTGTTTAAGACACAAGCGACAACATAGATAAAAAATGAGTGCGCATAGAGCCAATCAAAAACCCTAGATAACTAGAACCATCTTCACTGTATAGACACTATTCCATATGCAGCAGATCGGATTGGCCATTCTTTAGTTTCTCAAATTCCCATCAGAACCACCCCTAACTCACGCGTAGCGAGATCCACCATCATATCCCTGATCTCTCCCTCCATAACCACCATAGTTGTAACCTCCATTGCTCCTCCCTCCTCCATAATAACCACTGCTCTGACCACCACCTACATATCCACCATCACTTCTATATCCCCCACCACCACTACAATAACCGCGCTCTCCTTTCTACCACCGGTCTAGGCCAGCTTGGGTGATGTTCCTATCATCAAGGATCTACCCATTCATAAGGTTTAAGTTTATTAAGTTTTATTATTTAGGTTTATTTTTTAATTTATTTAGTTACTTTTGGTTTAGGTTTATGGTTAGGGGTTTAGTGTTTAGGGTGCAGGGGTTAGGGTTTAGTGTTTAGGGTTTATCCTTTTAGGGTTTAGGGTTTTGGATTAGGGTTTAGGGTTTACGGTTTTCTACGGTTTAGGGTTTAGGGGTTATGATTTATGGTTTAGGGTTTTCTTTTTTAAATAAAGTAAATCAGTAGGTTTAGGTTTATTTAGTTTATTTAATTTATTATTTATTTATTTTAGTTTATTTCATTTTTTATTTTTATTTATGTTATTTTTTTATTTTAATTCAGTTTAGTTTATTGATTTTAGTTTAATTTATTTTAGTTTATTTTTTTAAGTTTAAGTTTAGGTTTAGGTTTATTTTTTAGTTGAGTTTTATTTTTATTTTATTTTTTAGGTTTAGGTTTTACCTTTTTTTTTAGGTTTAGGTTTAGGTTTTTATTTTATTTATTTAGGCTTAAGACTTAGGTTTTTATTTTAGTTTTATTTTTAGGCTTAATTTTTAGTTTAGGTTTAGTTTATTTTAGGTTTTGGTTTATGTTATATTTATTTTAGTTTAGTTTACTTTCGCTTAGCTTTAGGTTTATTTTATTTTGTTTATTTTATTTTTATTTTAGGTTTAGATTTTTTTTCTTAGGGTTTAGGTTTTATTTTTTATTTAATTCTAGGTTTTATTTTTAGGTTTATTTTTTAGGTTTAGGTTTTTATTTTATTTTAATTTTATTTTAGGTTTATTTTATTTTTATTTTACATTTAGTTTTTTTATTAAGTTTTTTTTTTTAGATTTATTTTATTTTAGTTTAGTTTAGGTTTTCTTTATTTTATTTAGTTTATTTTATTTTTAGGTTTAGGTTTAGGTTTTAGTTTAGTTTTTTATTTTATTTTATTTTTTTATTTTATTTAGGTTTAGGTATTTTTCATTATTTTATTTTTAGGTTTTATTTAGTTTACGTTTAGGTGTTTAGGTTTTTAAGGTTTAGTGTTTACGGTTTAAGGTTTAGGGTTTAGGGTTTTAGGCTTTTGGGTTTAGGGTTAAGGTTTATGTGTTTGGGTTTTGGGTTTAGTGTTTAGCCTTTAGGGTTTTTAAGGTTTTGGGTTTAGGATTTAGAGTTTAAGGTTAGCTTAAGGTTTAGGGTTAGTTTAGGGTTTAGGCTTTTGGCTTTAAGCTTTAAGGTTTAGGGTTAGTTTAGGGTTTAAGATTTAGGGTTAGGTTTAGTGTTTAGTGTTTAGGGTTTAGGGTTTAAGGTTTAAGGTTTAGGGTTTAGGGTTTGGGGTTTAGGGTTATTTTAGGGTCCAAGGTTCATGGTTTAAGGTTTAGGGTTTAGGGTTGTAGGTTTAGAGTAAATTTTAGGGTTTAGGGTTTAGGACTTATGCTTTTTTTTAAAAAAAGAAATAAAATTTAGTAAACTGATAGGTTTAGATTTATTTAGTTTATTTAATTAGTTTTTATTTATTATAGTTTATTTTTTTCATTTAGGTTTATTTTTTATTTTTATTTAGTTTGGTTTACTTATTTTAGGATTATTTATTTTAGTATAAGTTTTTTATTTTAATTTATTTTTTAGGTTTAAGTTTACATTTAAGTTAATTTTTTATGTAGTATTATTTTTATTTTATCTTCTAGGTTTAGGTTTTATTTTTATTTCTAGGTTTAGGTTTAGGTTTTTATTTTATTTTTATTAGGTTTATGTTTTAGGTTTTTATTTTAGGTTTATTTTTAGGTTTTATTTTTTTTGTTGAGTTAAGGTTTATTTTTGGTTTATTTAATTTTATTTAGGATTTAGGTTTAGGTTTAGGTTTAGTTTATTTTAGGTTTAGATTTTATTTATTTTAGTTTACTTTATTTTAGTTTAGGTTTACATTTACTTTATTTTTATTTTAGGTTTAAATTTCTTTTTTAGTTTAGGATTTAGGTTTTATTTTTTATTTATTTTTTGGTTTCTTTTCTAGGTTTAGATTTTTATTTAGTTTTTATTTTATTTTGTTTTAGGTTTATTTTAATTTTATTTTTGGTTCAGTTTCTATTTTATTTAGGTTTTTTATTTTTTTAGTTTAGTTTAGGTTTTTATTTATTTTAGTTTAGTTTAGCTTTTATTTTTTATTTTATTTTCTTTTTAGGTTTAGGTTTAGATTTAGGTTTAGGTTTAGGTTTTAGTTTAGATTTTTATTTTATTTTGTTTTTTATTTATTTTGGCTTTTTTGGGTTTAGGGTTTAGGTTTTAGGGTTTATATTTTGTGGTTTAGCATTTAGGGTTTATGGTTTTAGGGTTTAGGGTTTTAGGGTTTAGGGTTTAAGGTTTAAGGTTTCGGCTTTTTAGGGTTTAGGGCTTAGGGTTTAGGGTTTAGGTTTTACGTCTAGGGTTCAGGTTTTAGTTTGGGGTTTAGGATTTTTAGTTTTTTTTAACATAGAACAAATTAAGATTCAACATTTCTTCTTTTCGATTTCATCATTAAGTAAGACACTAAATTTTCTAAGATACACATGACTACATAGATCAAAAATGAGTACACATAGAGCAAATCAAAAACCCTAGATAAATAGAATAGTCTCTACTGTAAAGACACAATTCCATAAGCAGCGGTCGTTCCATTCTTCGGTTTCTAGTTCCAATCGAACCACCCCTCTCGTAGCAAGATCCACCATCATATCGATCTCTGCGCCCGCGCCAATGGTTGTTACTTCCGTCGCTTCTCCCACCTCCATAACCACCACTACTCCGACCACCACCTCCATATCCACCAGCAGCTCCAGATCCCCCACTGCCACTCTGATAACTGCCACCTCTTGTTGGCTTAATGAGCCCCATGTTCAATCTGATCAATTTTGATGATAATAAATGAATGCTTGGATGTTTTAATGTAAGTTTTATGTGTTTCAGATATATTGATTGATAATTTCATATTCAATACATCTCACAATATGTTTGAGGAAATTGCAAGAATAGAAAAAGGAAAGATAAAATGGATAATGTGAAGCTCAAGATACAATATTTTAGGTTATATACATTTATAACTATCTTAGAAATTCATATGAGTTCATTGGCATGAATCAATTTGCTCATAACTTAACATACTATTTTTATTTATTTTAAATAATGATAATGAGGTTAATTTATATAAATCTCTATCTAATTAACATTCAATTATATGTTTCATACATAGCATTTGAATTGTCAAAATAATAAATGATAATAAATTATGACTATTAAGTGTAATTAGTTTATATATTTAATATAATTAAAAATTTTAATTTAATTTTAAGGTTATATGATAACTAACATATGTATGATTATATATACATTATATCATAATATCTAAATGTCATATTTCAAAATTAACAAAAATATGTGGAATTTTGTATTTTAGCCAAAGTCATTTTATAATCAAGGAATTTATATCTGATTTCATCTCCAATGGATTCCTTAGATTTTGTCCTTTAATTTGATAGGTTATATGACCCACATTTGATTAAAATTGAATTTAATGACTTTTCAAACATTAGCTCATTTTAGTAATGAATGCATGATACATGCTTTGAATATACTAAGAGCCATATTTGATTATTTTTCACTTGCCCATGTGAATAGCTGAATTTTGGCTGTTTAAATTTAATATTTATTTAATATAAATTATTATTTTATTGAAGATTAAATTATTATATGATAAAATGATGTTAAAAATAGCCCTCATTCTCTTCATGAAAGCATTCCTCGTTCAAATTCAAAATCCCTCCAACAAATCTAAGAGAAAATTTCCTAGATTTTCCTTCCAAGTGTTCTCCAAATATTGCAAGATCAAATCCTTGGTTTGGAAGCTTCAACATCTTCAACTAAGCAAGCTTTCTCAAATTAATTGAGTTTGTTTTCTTGATCTTAATCCCTTTTTAGTTGTTCATACTATTTTCACCATCTATTTATTCTTTCCTTTTTGGTGGATTAGTCTTTGGACATCAAAGTCTATGTTTTTCACATCAAAGTTTTTTCAATTATTTTTTTATGAAAAACTCTTGTGATAGTTTGTAGGATTTATTTCAACTTGTTAAAATTTTTATCTTCCTACAAATTTCTTATGGTTTCTTGAAATATTTCTTCATTAGTCTTATTTGAATGATAATTTATTCTTATATCTATTTTAAAAGTACATTTTAACCATTTTAAATTAATTTATTGTGCAAAAATTATTTTCATATTTGCTAGATCTCTCTTTTTAATTAAAAGCTTATTAGCCTACTTAGATCTATCATATACTAATTTTATTTAAGTATTTTTTGATCATTTGCATTATTTGAAACCATCTTTTTGTTTAAAATAAAATAAATTATTCTTTGCTGAAATTTATTTTATTGTGCAAAAGAATATTGTAAATTTATTTTGAAATCATTTTTATATTAGTCTACAAATTGTAATAACATAAACTTCTTAGTAAGATCACTTTAAGATATTTTATCTTGCCAAAATTTTAAGTTGTGAGATCACTTTTATCAAATTTATTATTTTGTATTTTTCTTTTCGTGCTGTAAAATTTATATTGTGGTTGTACTCGCCCCTTTGTAGGAGAGTACATATTATTGTAGGGGTTGTGCTCATCTCGTTATAGGAGAGGAGAGTACTATTTGAAAGTTATTTTACATTTAGTGGATTCCTAGCAGGGTGGCTAGGGGGACGATAGCCAATTTTGGGGTTTGTAGAACCACATAAAATTGTGTATTGTCTCTCTTTACTTTACTGTACTTTTATTTTTGCTGCATTAAGAATTGTATCTTATCATTATAAAATCAAAAATATATTTTCTACTAAAACTTAAAATTTAAGATTTAACATTTAAAATTTTTAATATCACCAAATTCAACCCCCACCCCTCTTGGGAGCTATAGTGACTCACAATTGGTATCAGAGCTTAGGCTCTTTTATTGGCTTAACATCCAAGAGTAGATCTTTTTACTATGGCACAAGGTTCCCAAAGGGTTCACTACTAGAGGAACAATCCACTCGTAGACCTCCATTTTTAGATAGTGTACCATTTGATTATTGGAAAAATAGAATCAGTACATTTTTAAGAGGTCAAGATGCATATGTCTATATGTTGACAAATATCATACACCCACAGTAGAAGTAAATGGCATTAAAGTAGAAAAACCTATTGAGGAATGGACTATAGCTGAAAGAGAACTTAATGAATTAAATGCTAGGGCTTGTAATACTTTACATTATACTTTATCACCTAATTTATGTTAAGTACAACAAAAGAAATATGGGATAAACTCATTATAACTTCTGAAGGAACTAGTGAAGTTAGATATGCTCACATAAATAGACTTGTTCATAGATATGAGTTATTTCATATGTCTCCTTCTGAATCTATTTCTGATATGTATACTAGATTCATGAAAATAATAAACATAATACATTCTTTTGGAAAAACATATAGGAATCAAGACTTAGTCTATAAGGTTCTTAGATGTCTTCCAAAAGAATGGGAAGCTAAAGTAACAGCCATTAGTGAAGCTAAGGATTTATCTACTTATCCACTTGATCAGCTTTTGGGTTCTTTGATAGCACATGAACAGGTTATTGCTCAAAGGGATAAGGTGGATAACTAAGCAAAATGGGAGGAGAAAGGAAAAGCCATTTCATTACAAGTTGATGATAGTGAGGAGCATAACACCTCAAGCTCGGATGGTGATAGTGATGAGGTGGTCATGCTATCCAAAAGGCTTTGGAACTTGCTAAGGAAGAAGAATCAAAGGTATAAAAAATCTAAAAACTCTAAATTTCAGACTAAGAAATTTCTTACAGGTGAGTAAAAAGCTTGGACACATAAGAGGTGATTGTCCAGAACTTACTGAATTAAAGAAGAAAGAGATTGCTGTGGAAAGAAGAAAAAATATGAAGGAGAAAAAGAGCCATAATAAGAAGAAGAAGGCTTTATGGGCCAACCGAGATTAAAATGAATCAAGTACTTGCTCATCCGATGAAGAGGTCAACATATGTCTTATGGCAAATGGAGAATCTGACTTAGATTCTCAAGAGTTATGTAATGATATATCTTATAATGAATTAGATGATGCTTTTAATGATTTAGTAATTGAATTTAAAAAAATTTTTAAAAAATACAAAACCTTAGAAAAAGAACATAAAAATTTAGATATGCATTTTTGTGATTTAAAAAATGTATGTGATAATTTAAAATATAAAAATAATTCTTTATTAAATTGTTCCTTGTATGAAAACTTGAAAGAGAGAATATGTTGTTGAAACCAAGATTAGAATTATGTTTGAAATCACAAGTTCACTATAATGCTTCATCAAGTAAAACATTTAATAAAAATTACTTGCATCATACACATCCCACTCATATATCTTTTATTTAGTCTTATTTTTATTTTACTTTTTAGGTTTAGGTTTTATTTTTTATTTTTAGGTTTAGGTGTAGGTTTTATTTTTTAGTTTAGGTTTAGGTTTATTTTTAGTTTATTTTATTTTATTTAGTTTAGGGTTTAGGTTTAAGTTTAAGTTTTATTTATTTTAGTTTGTTTATTTTAGTTTAGGTTTAAGTTTATTTTATTTTGTTTTTTTAGGTTTAGGTTTTTTTTAGTATAGGGTTTAGGTTTTTTTTTAATTTATTTTTAGGTGTTTTTTATGTTTATTTTTAAGGTTTAGTTTTTTATTTAGTTTTTATTTTTGTTTATTTTAGTTTTTTTATTTTACGTTTAGTTTTTATTTTATTTAGGTTTTTTATTTTTAGGTTTATTTTCTTTGTTAGTTTAATTTAGGTTTTTATTTAATTTATCTTTGTTTTATTTTTATTTTTTATTTTATTTTATTTCATGTTTAGGTTTAGGTTTAGGTTTAAGTTTAGGTTAAGGCTTAGGTTTTAGTTTATGTTTTTATCTTATTTTTTATTTATTTAATTGAGGTTTAAGATTTTTAATTTATTTTATTTTTACATTTTAATTAACTTAGGTTTAGGTTTTTAGGTTTTTAGGTTTTTGAGGTTTAGGGTTTAGGGTTTAGGGTTTAGGGTTTTAGGTTTTAGAGTTTAGGGTTTAGGGTTAAGGGTATTAGGATTTAGGGTTTAGGGTTTAAGGTTGTAGGTTTAAGGTTTACAGTTTTGGGTTTAGGGTTTGTTTTAGGGATTAGGATTTAGGGTTAGGGTTTTTTTTATTTTTTCTTTTTCTTCTATTTTTAATTTTTTTGAAATTAAGTAAACTAGTAGGTTTAGGTTTTTTGGTTTATTTAGTTTATTATTTATTTATTTTTTCTTATTTTATTATTTATTTTTATTTTTGTTTATTTTTATTTTTATTTAGCTTAGTTTAACTATTTTAGGTTTTTTTGTTTTAGTTTAGGTTTTAGTTTTGGTTTATTTTATTATTTTAGTTTTATTTTATTTTATAATTTAGGTTTAGGTTTAAGTTTAGGCTTAGGTTTATGTTTTTATTTTATTTTTTAGGTTTAGATTTTAGGTTTATTTTTAGGATTTATTTTTTAGTTTAGGTTTAGGTTTATTTTTAGTTTATTTTAGTTTATTTTGATTAGGTTTAGGTTTAGTATTAGTTTATTTTGGGTCTAGGTTTAGGTTTTATTTATTTTAGTTTAGGTTTAGGTTTGTTTTATTTTTATTTTAGGTTTAGGTGTTCATTTTTAGTTTAGGGTTTAGGCTTTATTTTTTATTTATAATTAGGTTTTATTTTATTTTATTTTAGATTTATTTTTATTTTATTTTAGGTTTTGTTTTTATTTTATTTAGGTTTTTTATTTTTTATTTTAGTTTAGGGTTTTATTTATTTTATTTTATTTTAGTTTTTATGTTTTTTTTATTTTATTTTCTTATTAGGTTTAGGCTTAGGCTTAGGTTTAGGTTTAGGTTTAGGTTTTAGTTTATGTTTTTATATTATTTTGGTTTATGTTTTTTTATTTATTTTATTTTTAGTTTTTATTTAGTTTAGGTTTAGGTTTTTAGCTTTTTAGGGTTTAGGGTTAGTTTAGGGTTTATAGTTTTAGGTTTAGGGTTTAGGGTTGAGGGTTTAGGGTTTAGGGTTTAGGGTTTAGGGATAGGAATTAGGTTTAGGGTTTAGGGTTTAGGGTTTAGGGTTCTAGGGTTTAGGGTTTTTAAGGTTTAGAGTTTAGGGTTTAGGGTTTAGGTTTTTTTTTTAGTGTTCAATTTTTAGTTTAGAGTTTAGGGCATTTGGTTTTTTTTTGACAGGGAACAAATTCAGATTCAACATTTCATCTTTTCAATTTTATCAACAAAGTAACACACCAAGTTTTCTAAGACACAAGTGACGACATAAATAAAACTTGGCTTGCATTGAGCAAATCAAAAACCATAGATAACTAGAATTGACTCTATTGTAAAGACACAGTTCCATAAGCATATTGGATCAGCCGTTCTTCAGTTTCTTCAGTTCCCATCAGGACCACCCGGGCCTCTCGAGCAGTGGGATCCACCATCATATCCCTGACCTCACCCTCCACCAATACCTCGACTAAAACCTTTATTGCTCCTCCCACCTCCATAACCACCACTGCTCCAACCACTGCCTCCATATCCACCAGCACCTGTAGATCACCCACCACCACAGCGATAACTACTACCTCCGTCTTCGCCTCCACCGCTAGATCTAGACTAAGCCTGGTTGATGGTGATTTTCCTACCATCAAAGTTCTACCCTGTCTTAGGATTTAGGTTTAAGTTTATGGTTATTAGGTTTTAGAGATTAGGTTTATTTATTTATTTACTTTATGTTTACATTTAGGGTTTGTGGTTTAGGTTATAGGGTTTAGGGTTAAGGTTTAGGGTTCAGGGTTTAGGATTTAGGGTTTAGGGTTTTAGGGTTTATGCTTTTAGGGTTTAGGGTTTATGATTATGGTTTAGAGGTTAGGGTTTAGGGTTTTTTAAGGTGTATGGTTTAAGGTTTATTGTTTAAGGTTTAGGGTTTAGGGTTTAGAGTTTAGGTTTTAGGGTTTAGGGTTTAGGGTTTAGGGTTTAGGGTTTTAGGGTTTAGTCTTTAAGGTTTAGGTTTATGGTTTTTAGGGTTTAGATTTTAGAGTTTAGAGTTTAGGGTTTATGGACAGTTCTTCAGTTTCTCTAATTCCCATCAAAACCACCCCGGCCTCTCAAGTAGCGGGATCCAGCAACATATCCCTGATCTCACCCTCCGCCACCACCACAGTTGTAACCTCCATCACTCCGCCGACCTCTATGACCACCACTTCTCCGACCACCATCTCTATATCCACCAGCACATCCAAATACCCCACCACCACTGCAATAACCACCGTCTCCAATTTCGCCACCACCGCCAAATCTAGATTGAGCCAAGTTGATAGTAATCTTCTTGCCGTCAAGGTTCTGCCCATTCTTAGGGTTTATGTTTAGGTTTAAGTTTATTAGGTTTTAGAATTTAGGTTTATTTTTTTAATTTATTTGGTTACTTTAGGTTTAGGTTTAGGATTTTGGATTTAGGGTTTAGGGTTTAGGGTTATGGTTTAAGCTTTAGGGTTTAGGGTTTAGGGTGTAGAGTTGAGGGTTTTAGAATTTATGCTTTTAGGGTTTTGGGTTTAGGGTTTTTTAGGGTTTAAAGTTTTGGGTTTAGGGTTGTGGCTTAAGAGTTTTAGGGTTTAGTGTTTAGGGTTTAAGATTTAGAGTTTAAGGTTTTTTTTATATAATTAAGTAAACCGGTAGGTTTAGGTTTCTTTAATATATTTTATTTATTTCTTATTTATTTTAGTTTACTTTTTTATTTTTATTTAGTATTATTTAATTTATATTTATTTATTTTAGTTTATTTATTTTAGTTTAGTTTTCTTATTTTAGTTTATTTTTTAGGTTTAGGTTTATTTTTTAGTTGAGTTTTTTTATTATATTTTTTTGGTTTAGGTTTTATTTCTTTATTTTTGTGTTTAGGTTTAGGTTTTTATTTTATTTTTTTAGGTTTAGATTTTGCTTTTTATTTTAGGTTTATTTTTTGGTTGCATTTTTTTAATTTAGGTTTAAGTTTATTTTTAGTTTATTTTACTTTATTTAGTTTAAGTTTAGGTTTAGGTTTAGTTTATTTTAGTTTTAAGTTTAGGTTTGGTTTATTTTAGTTTAGGTTTAGGTTTATTTTATTTTTATTTTAGGTTTAGGTTATTTTTAGTTTAGGGTTTAGGTTTTAGTGTTTAGGGTTTATTTTAGTGTTAAGGTTTCAAGGTTTAGGATTCAGTTTTTAGAGTTAAGGGTTTTTGATTTAAAGTCTTTTTAAAAAATAAATTAGAAAACCAGAAGGTTTAGGTTTATTTTATTTATTGTGTTTATTTTATATTTTTATTTAGGTTTATTTTTTATTTTATTTAGTTTAGTTTATTTATTTTATGTTTATTTATTTTAGTTTAGGTTTTTTATTTTAATTTATTTTTTTAGTTTTAAGTTTAGGTTTTTGTTAATTTTTTGTTTAGTTTTATTTTTATTTTATTTTTTAGGTTTAAGTTTTATTTTTATTTTTAAGTTTAGGTTCAGGTTTTTATTTTATTATTTTAGGATTAGGTTTTATGTTTCTATTTTAGGTTTATTTTTTGGTTTTATTTTTTTATTTATGTTTAGGTTAATTTTTAGTTTATTTTATTTTATTTAGTTTAGGATTTGGGTTTAGTTTATTTTAGGTTTAGGTTTAGGTTTTCTTTATTATATTTTAGTTTATTTTATCTTAGGTTTTGGTTTATCTTATTATTTTTATTTTAGGTTTAGGTTTTTTAAAGTTTAGGGTTTAGGTTTTATTTTTTTATTTTATTTTTAGGTTTATTTTTTAGGTTTAGGTTTTTATTTAGTTACATTCATCGGTGAAGACTTACTCCTAGGGATGATCGAGCACAACTGCCTCTTTACATTATAATGGATGTTGGCAGATATAGGCTATCCAGAGTTTTGGTTTACCCATGTGTATCTATCAACATTATTTGTCTAAGAACACTTGCCTACTTGAGGATCAACATCTCCAAACTCCAAAAAGAAAGGATGATGATGATGTTGAGATGCAATGAATAAGGCCAGAGGGCCTTGTGGTGTTTATTTTTGAATGTATGAGGAGGGGGGGTACTTTTCGGTGATGCGGTACAATTTTGAGGTATGATGTACTATCTCGAAAGATAGAGGCATTACCCTATAATGGACCTAATCACGTAATAATGACTCCTAAGGCATGATGGGTCTTCGAATGTACCTAAGATTTTTTCCCTATTTTACATGGATGAAGAAGGTATGGTCTATATTAAACCAGGTTCTTAAGTTCCCTATGGAGGTAAGCCTCCATAGTTAATTACATCTTAGGAAATGAAATTTCTTAAGAATACTCTTGATTAAAGTAGACAATTATCATCTCCAAATATTTCAAGGTTAGACTATCAAAGATTTGTTGTATTTAGTAAATCAATTGGGAAAGTTCAAGGAGAAGACTTATTTTTGGAATTCAAATGAAATAAGTAGGAAATGCTTATGATACTAGGAAGCTTAGTGAGCATTCCTATCTATGCTATGGTTGGGCTTTATAATTTGAAAGTTGATATGTTTTGAGTTGAAATTTAATTAGATTACTAGGGCTTATAATCCACTAACACAAGGTTGTGGGAATAACTAAGAGGTGAGGATTTATGTTTGTAGCCCGAACAGAATAGCTACCTCGGATCCTAAATCTCGGGAGCTTTAGTATGAGCTAAAGCACGATCTAAATCTAAGCTACATGTGGACATAAGGGTTTACCTCCACAAGAGAGAATAAATTGTCTAACTTTTGGACTTATAACCACCTAGAGTGGCTGCCAGCTAACTCCTCCTATGATTTTAAAACTATGTAGTCCAGTCTTATCAATTGCAAGATAGCTAGGATAGTTATTTCATTAGAAAAAGACTAAAGTTCTAAACACACTACCTATAAGACAAGAACATGAGTGGTATGAGCATATGACTTAATCTATGGATTCAAAATCTTTTCAAATTTTATTTCATTTTAAACACATTATTTTGATAGAAAATTTAGGATTTCTTATGCTTAAATGCATGATGAAATAGGTTATGGGTCAAATCAACTAGAAGAAGTTGTTCTCCATCACAAGGGATGCCCTAATAGGTCAAGCATTCCTTTATCGTGCAAGGATGGAGATCCTTCATGTTTGAAAGAAAAATAATATGCATGCATGATGTGAAACGTACAACCATATAGCTAAGGGGTCACTAAATTTTTTAATTATCTTATTTATGTATTATTCTTTATGAGGAGATTATGAGTTGTTTAAAATTTAGTTATGACTGATTAGTTAGGTAGAATAGTTATTTTTATGCTAAGAGCCTAATTGTATCCAAGCCACACACTAAAGCATCAATCATTTAAGAAACTATGAAATACAAGCCATCCTAATGCACAATGTAAACATAACATCAAACAATTATATAAACTATCATAAAAGAATAAAAGGTCGGTACGGTCGGGTACCACCATACAAACTGAAGTAAGAAAAGATTGGTAGCCGAGTTCTAGCCTTATACAAGCTGGAATATGAAAGTATAATGATAATTGTATTAAATGTTATGGGGGTCTTCTTTCTTCATATCTCCATTTTTTTTGTTACTTCTTTGATTTGGATGGTGCTTGCTTCAAAGGCATCATAGGGCACTCCAAGACAAAGCTTTCTGCCAACTCCTCATCCTAATCTCCCATAGCAGTAATCCTAATTCATATTGCAAAAATTACATTTATGTGGGAAAAGTAAATCTAACTAAACTTGCAAAATCGAGGTTAGCTAAATATACATATAATCCCAAGAAGTTGTATTTATAATTTGGACTTGGCCAAGCCCACTTGTACTAACTTGAATTATGCTTAAGGAATTAAGCAACCTACAAAAAAAGCATTCATATTCATTTTTAAGCATCCCTTAAGCATAATCCCCTACAAAAAAAAAATTAGGCTAATATTGGCCTATCATCCAGTCTACAAAGCATACTCCCTAACATCCAATCTAAAATAATACATCATAAAACAAAACATATATCATATCATACACTATCCTAACTTAGAGATAAAAGTGGTGACTTAATTCTAATGTGTGTATTAAGGCTTGTGTGGTAAGTCTTGTGAGGCATTAGTGTTTTATTTTCCAAGTGTAGAAGGATTCAATTTAACATGAAAGGTTGATTTCACTTAAAGTAGTTTAATTGATTTGAGAATTTTAGTTTGTGTTTTCTTTTGTTTCATTTGATTACACTTAGCAACCAACTATTATAAAGAGTGGAAAAGAGGATTTCCCTCTTTCATCGACCTTCACTTTCTAAAGTATGTTAATTTGATTTAGTTCTCTTTAGTGAATGGCTTATTAAATGATTTAATTAATCCTAAGTTTAGGTTCACTTTAAATAATCTTATTCAAAATGAAAGGCATCTTAAGAGTAATTTAATTCAATTACTACCACATGACATATATTAAATCATTCATTTCCATCACATGTAACATGCATATGATTTAATCTTAAGTGTATCAATACATGCAACATATTTTAGCACACTTAAATGATGAATGTATGTGTTTGTTTAGAATTTATATTTTATTTGATTGAATTATTTAAACATATTAATTTAAAAATTTATCCAAATTCTTATATAAATAGGACATAAGAATGAAATTAAATAGGCTTGTGTTGTTGTTAAACTATGGAAGTGAGGTAATCAAATGACCTTGTAGCTAGCTAAAGCCTCGTATTCTCGGGATGTCCAGACTATATAACCATTTGCATTCAAACATATGTAAATTTGTATACATGAACATAGGAAGTAAGCTCTAAATCATATTGCTAATTAATTCATCCACTTAGTCAATTATGAATGCATTCAATTTTAATGTAAAATGGGATTTTCATTCACTAATCACATAGACATATACATGTACAAAGATATAGAAAAGTACATGTTGTTAAACCAAGGAAGTGTGGTAATCAAATGACCTCCTTGGGGCTAACTAAAGCCTCATATTCCCAGGATGTCTAGGCTTATACTTGCTTTTCTTGGACACACATGGATGTATACATAAATGAGGGAAAAAAATCATGCAAAGATTATATATATTTTTTTATTGAATCATATATATATATGAATTAAAGATCTATCCAAATTCTAATGTTGAAATACCTAAAAATGAAATCAAATGGGTATGTGACATTGTTAAACCAGGGAAGTAAGGTAAACAAATGACCTCCTTGGGGCTAAATAAAGCCTCATATTTCCGAGATGTTCAGACTATATAACAATTACCATTGAATCTTATATAAATCAACACATGAATAGAAGAAAGAAAACTCAACATTCATACACTTAAGCTATAAGCACATGTTTTTCTTATGTATTTATAACTATCATCATAACACATATTATTATTCATTTATAAGCTTTAGAAAAATACATTCATATTTAATAGTGATAATAGTCATGCATATATTAAATTAAATCAACACATGAAAGCTTACATAAAGGAAATCCATTTTATTTCACTTGATTTTGAAAAGATGGATGCATGGATTCAAATGACATACCAAATTTAACATGATTGGAAAGAGGACAATCAAATCAACCCCAATTTAATTGATTTTCTCAAATATCCATTCAATCTCAAATTAAATTCAAAATCAAATCCAACTACAAATGATTGAAACCCAAAATCAAAATTAAATTTATAAATCCCTCCCTAAGCCATATGAACCACCTTCATATGCTTAGCCAAAACCCCCTTTAAACCAAATTAAACTTGATTGATTTCTTTAAAAATCAAATATTTCTTCATTTATATTCACAAATATAAATGAAATCTAAATTCAAACCAAATCAAGACCTTTCTTAAGCTATATGGGCTTACCTCCATAAGCTTAATCAAATCTCAACCCCAATCAACCCAAACTCAATTGATTTCCTTATAAATCAATCATTCCTTCATTTATTTTCACAAATATAAATGAAACCCACCCTCTAATGTCCAAAAATAAATTAAACTAAATCAATTTGCTACTTAAGCCCTTTTGACCTAAATCCTTAAGCACGGTCAAATTTGCTTCCAAATCACACCAAACTCAAGTGATTTTCTCAAGAATCATTTATATCTTCATTTATATTCACAAATATAAATGAAATATAAATCCAAATAAGCAAAATCAAATCCAAATCAAATAAAATTTTCAATTTTATCCTTTTTCTTGAACTTGGATGAATCATACATAAATCAATTCAAAACCCATAGTTTTGTCATGATTCAATCATTCCTTCAATCATTGTTCCAAATATAAACACAAACTATAATTATCAAACCAAATTTAAGTCAACTCAAATGAAGACCATGTTGACCCCTTTTGACTTGAAATTATCATATGAACCAAAATCCATTTGATTCCAAACCAATTGCAATTGGATTTATATTTCAATCTTAGGCTCATATGTGAGTACAACTAAACTTGAATCAATTCAAAACCAAACTAACTGACCCATTTAGGTCCACCTGACCCAAAGTGACTTAAGGACCCTTTTTAAGCCAAGTTTTAATCCAACCCAAATTGGATTGAACTAAGCCCATCCAAACCTCATATAATGATCATCATCCTAGGGTGATTAACTGCCCTAAATTGGGTCAAACTAAGTCAACTTGGTCCTTTAACCAAGTCAACCTTTAGCCCAAATGAAACACTAACTAGCCAAAACCTACCATATACCAAATTAATTGAAACTATTGATTCAAATGAATGCCTAATCAATGATTGAACATGATCGAACCTTCAATTGAGCCAAACTAAGTCCAATTTTTTATTTAACCTAAATTGACCCAAATTGGCCTAAAAATCCAAAATGGGTCAAATCATGATTTTGATCCAGATTGATTATAACCAATGGCTCAAGTTCATTACAAATCACTAATTGAACTTGACCAAAGCTATGATTGAGTCCAATTTGATCAATTGGTCAACTTGACCCAACCTAGCCAAAATTAACCTAAAAGGTCAAACCAAACCAAAGCCTACAATCATTTATAATCATTTTCAATTAGCCAATTGAACATGAACCAACACCTAACCCAACCCAATTTGGTCAAATTGTTCAAATTGGTCAACAACCCATTTGACCTATTTGAATTTAAATGAGCCAAAATCAAACCTAAGCCAAATTAATCAAAACCACTTGAACCAAAACTCTTAAAATCATCATTTAAACCTAACCCAAGTCATAGTTTGACACAATTTAACCAATTGGTCAACCCAACCCAACCTAACCTAAATGAACTCATTTTGACCAAATGAAGTCAAATCACCCAAAACTAACCCATGGGATCCTAGGAGATGGCTAAGCTAGTTCTAGTTCACACCAAATCATCCAAAATCAATAATGGACCCCACCAAAGGGGATTAGCTGTTGGTCACACCCTATTTATATTGGATTCTTTTTATAAGTGCCAAAGTCCACTTTCTCCTCTCATGACAGCCATCTAATTGCCAAATAAGGTATTTCTAAACCCCCTAGCCCAATTTAAGCTAGTTTAACAATTTCCATAGACTGAGGGAAACAAACCAAGCCACTTCACTCATGGTCGAGCCCTATGTACAAAAGGAAGAACCAAGCCAACCCAATCTCCCCATATCTTGCCTTGAGCTCCCTGCCATAGCTTCCTCTCCTCTCTGAGCCACGCAACGGCGACCCCTCTGATGCCTCAATGGTGGTGAATCAGCATAATTTTAGGGACAGATCCCGTCCATCCATCATACACAATTTTGGGGTATACTCCCTCAATTTGGGTGGCAATTCTTACAATTCACACTGTTAGAGTTCCCTAAGAATTTTTGAAACTCCTCAAATCCTCCCCGAAGACTCTTTGAGATCCCGTAATTGTAATTCTCCATTCTCATGTGCAATTAAATAAGGCATCTTTCCTTGGATTCAAACTCCTCCCCCACTCAACCAAACCTCAAATAAACTTACCCATACCATCACTACACCTTGTCGAGCAATGCTAAATCATTTCCCATGCTTCCAAACCATCGGAAGCCATACTTCAATCAAGATCGAATGCCCAAAGGGAGGAGCTTGGTCCATAAAGTAAACCACCTCAAATCAAAGCTCGTGCGGCTCAACCGAGCTTCTTTTCTACCAAATGAAGCTACCTCAATCATTGGAACCGCTGGTTACAAGCTTTGGTGAGATAATTTCTCAAAACTAATCCTTGAATGAAAATGTATTGCTCCTTTTCAAAGAAAAGTTGCATATCCAAACCGTTTGATTCAGGATCCTTCACGTTGAGTTTGAGTCGATCCGAGCTCGAAGCTGCATTGAGTGACTTATAGCAAACAGGCTCCGTCATCCATCACTCAAAGAAAGATGGATCATAGGCCCTCTATTTTACAAGATTGGAATGACTGATCGTGTTCAAATTGCATAGAATCCCCCTTTATTTCCTTTTTAACAGCAGGATCTAATCATGATCGCCCAATCTTAGGTTTAGGTTTATTTTATTTTTTTATTTTATTTTTATTTTAGTTTTAGTTTTTTTAGTTAAGGGTTTAGGTTTTATTTTTTATTTATTTGTAAGTTTTATTTTTAGGTTTATCTTTTGGGTTTAGGTTTTTATTTTGTCTTTATTTTATTTTATTTTAGGTTTTTTTTACATTTAGCTTTTATTTTATTTAGGTTTTTTATTCTTTGGTTTATTTTAATTTTTCATTTATTTTATGTTTTATTTATTTTATTTTAGTTTATTTTATAGTTTTATTTTATTTTATTTTAGGTTTAGTTTAGGTTTAGCTTTAGGTTTAGTTTTTATTTGTATTTTATTTTATTTTATTTATTTTATTTATAGGTTTTATTTATTTTAGTTTAGGTTTTTAGGTTTTTAGGGTTTAAGATTTAGGGTTAAGGGTTTGGGGGTTTGGGGTTTAGGATTTAGGATTGTAGGTTTTAGGGTTTAAGGTTTAGGGTTTAGGGTTTAGGGTTTAAGGTTTAGCATTTCAATGTTTAGGGTTGAGGGTTTAGGGTTAGGGTTTTTTTAATTTTTTTTAAATTTTTTTTATGTTTTTCAATTTTTAAATTATTTAAACTAGTAGGTTTAGGTTTATTTAGTTTATTTTTTATTTATTTTAGTTTTATTTATTTTATATTTTTATTTAGATTTATTTTTATTTAGCTTAGTTTATTTATTTTAGTTTAGGTTTTTTATTTTAGTTAATTTTTTATGTTTAGGTTTATTTTTTAGTTTAGTTTTATTTTTATTTTATTTTTTAGGATTAGGTTGAATTATATATTTTAAGGGGTTTAGGTTTTTATTTTATTTTTTTAGGTTTAAGATTTTAGTTTTTTATTTTAGGTTTATTTTTAGGGTTTTTTTAAGTTTAGGTTTAGGTTTATTTTTAGTTTATGTTATTTTATTCAGGATTTAGGTTTAGGTTTAAGTTTTATTTATTTTAATTTAGTTTATTTTAGTTTAGATTTATGTTTATATTATTTTTTTTTAGGTTTTGGTTTTTTTTAGTTTAGGGTTTAGTTTTTTTTAATTTATTTTATGTTTTAATTTATGGTTTATTTTTTCGGTTTAGGTAATTTTTTATTTTTATTTTATTTTCTTTTAGTTTTATTTTATTTTTTTTTAGGTTTAGTTTTTATTTTATTTAGGTTTTTTTTATTTTTTTGGTTTAATTTAACTTTTTATTTATTTTATTTTAGTTTAGTTTTTATTTTATATTTTATTTTTTTATTAGGTTTAGGTTTAGGTTTTAGTTTTGGTTTTTAGTTTATTTTATTTTTTATTTTATTTTCATTTAGGTTTATTTATTTATTTTATTTTTAGATTTTATTTAGTTTAGATTTAGGTTTTTAGCTTTTTAGTGTTTAAGTTTTAGGGTTTCAAGTTAGTATATGTATTATTTCATTTTATTTTATTTTTTATTTTTTTTAGGGTTTATGGTTTAGGGTTTAGGGTTTAGGTTTTAGGGTATAGGGTTTAGAGTTTAGGATTTTAGGGTTTAAGATTTAGGGTTTAGGGTTTTGGGTTTTGGGTTTAGAGTTTAGTGTTTAGGTTTAAGGTTTTGAGTTCTTGTTTTAGTTTAGGGTTTAGGGATTTTGGTTTTTTTTTTAATAGAGAACAATTTCATAATCAACATTTCTTATTTTTGATTTCATCAACCAAGTAACACACCAAGTTTTTTAAGATATAAGCGATAACATAAATAAAAAATGAGCTCACATAGAGCAAATCAAAAATCCTAGATAACTAGAACTATCTGTAATGTAAAGACACAATTCCATAAGCAATAAATTGGATTAGTCGTTCTTCAATTTCTCCAGTTCTGATCAAAACCACCCAGGCCTCTCGAGTAGCGTGATCCACCATCATATCCTCGATCTCTCCCTCCGCCACCACCACAGTTGTAACCTCCGTCTCTCCTCCTGCCTCCATAACCACCACTTCTCCGACCATCACCTCCATGTCCAGCAGCACCTCTAGATCCCCCCCACCACCATTGCGATAACCACCTCCTTCACCTTAGCCTTCACCGCAAGATCTAGATTGAGTCTGGTTGACGGTGATGTCCCTGCTGTCAAAGTTCTGTCCATTCTTAGGGTTTAGGTTTTTTTAAGCGAAATTAGGGGAATTTTATTGCCATAAAGAAAAAGTACAATGTCCTTAGAGGGGATAAATCTCTAAACTAATGCTGAAACAGCCATAATAAGTCCTAAAGAGATAAACCCCCTAACTATTACAATAATATAAGGAATAAAAACAAAGTAAAAGCAAAACCAAATCTGCAACAACAACAGATCCATGTCCGCAATAACAACATCCACTAGGTTTCTTTGATACCAGCAAGATCCACCTGCAAGATTTTCCCAACCTATAAAAGGAATCTACAATATATTAATGAAAGGATGAGTACAATTAAGCAAGCATAAAGAGTTTGAGCAAAGAAAAGGAGCAAAATAAAGAAAAGGCTCAGGCTCAGTTACAATCATCTCAAGGAGCAACATTAAATGTAAGCATCCAAACTTTTGAAGATGGTTACAATTACATAAAGTGCTACTAGCCAAAAGAAGATAGAGATGGACACATCAAGGCCATCATTGCCAACATACCTCTTGTAGCCCATCATCCCATGTCCATCATCTTTTAAGGCTGCATACTCCTCCAAGCAGTAGACATAATAGCCAACCACAAAGCCACCAAAACAAATAAGCCCAATAAGGCAAAAAATCAACCAACCATCAGGGACAGTAGCTGTACAGTAGGAACACCACCAAAGCCACCACCAAAGAGGAATATAAACATCAAAGGGAGCAAGCATCATGACCTTAACAAAAAAAACTAGAACAAACCAAGACCAAAAAGAAAAAAACACAAAAGCTCATGTCCTCCACAAGCAAATGGAAAAGGCAGCAAGGCTGTCTCCCAAACCTGAAAAAGGGATGCAGCAACAGCCAAGAGAAGAGAACCATAGCAAGAGCATGCCAACCAGCATGTCACCAATAGTGAAAGAAAGAAAGGCCAAAATAGCCACCCATCCATCCAACCCATCCAACTAAAATAGCCAACCAACCCAGCCAGCCAACATTGCCTTCTAGCCAACAACCACAGTAACAGAAAATCCAAATCAGAGAAAGGACCAATAAAATTCATCATGCCAAAGCCACCCAAGATAACCAGGAAAAGTGTAGAAGCAAATAGGAGCATCCACCAAACCCAACCAAAGTAGCATAAATTCTGTTCCAGGTGAAGTGAATAGCTAGCCAAAAATAAAATGAAGCAAAGACCAGTAAGATAGATTAAAAGCCATCCATTAGGAGCTGCATCAATACAACAAGAACACCACCAAAACCAATAGCAAAAAGTTGGAGAAATATCAATGAGTGCAAGCATCATAACCATAGCTAAGTTAGGCACCAATACACCAAATCAAGTCACCAGATCCCAAAGAAAAACACCATCCATTTAACAGGCATAAACCAACTAACCCAAAATAATAACAAAAATAAAAGCAGCTATAACCAAGAGAGGAAGACTACAGGAAGAAGCCGAAACCACAACCAAAAGAAACAAACCCAAACCATCAAAATTGACCACCTAAATCTAATCGGTAAAAAAAGAAGAAATAATAGTTAATAAATGACCTCCACCTTCCTAAATCTAATCCAAATTTAGACCACCAACATCCCCTCTGATCTGCCACCAACATAAGAGGATAACCAGCCAACACAGCCAGCCAGCCCACCAAGTTAGCAAATAATGCCAGCTAGCCAACCACCACAGTAGTAGCAAATATAACTAAGTTAAAGAAGCAACCTTCCCAGAGATATGGCAAACCCCATATAGAAAACAATAGGCAAAGCCACCACCCAAATGAAGGTCATAAAAAACAACCAAGCAACAATAATCACCCAGCTAGACAAACATTAGCCACCAATCTTAAGAAACCTCAAAAACCAGGCAGAAAAAATAGGAACCATCCGGTACCAACCACCATCCCAACTAGAAAGCAAGAGCTCAAAAACAAAACCCAGAATAGGCCCAAGAGTGGAAATAATAAAATGGCCACAACCTAAAGAGGGTTTAACAAAGGGGAACCAAAAGTAATGGCTCATCAAAAATAAACTGAAAAACCAAGCCAAGAAAATTATAATCTGAGATAAGGTAATCTAGTGTTATCCAGATTGACTAAACCCCTTAAAAGTTTAAGCAAATTTTGATTGTCAAATAAAGTGAAATCAAATAAGTTGGCACCTAAAGTAGCCAAGAAATCAGCATAAGCATTACCTTCACGAAGGATATAGGAAATTTTATAACAAACTTGAGAAAGAAGATTTTTAGTATGATTAAGATGATAAAATAAATTAGCAATTATTATTCTATTTGAGGTTATCATGTCAAGAAGCAAGAGCGCATAAACTTCAATCTAGATGTTGAGGAAACCTTTATTCAAACAAATTTAAATAGCTTTATTGACAACCATAAGCCCAGCATAGATAACAAAATTGGCTTTGAGAGGATAGGCAAAAGCATAGATGACAGTACCTTTAGAATCCCAAAGAATAACACCATAGCCATATTTATTTGAAGCAACAGAACCATCAGTATTCACTTTAATCAAAATTTTTTGGGTTTGATCCAATGGATAATCCTAGCTCTTTTATAAGAGTCAACATCAGGTAGAATGATTCCCAATTTTTATCCATAAATTTATAGCTTCTAAAATGAATGTTACTAATAAGATTGGCATTAAACAAAGCATGAATTTTTTCCTTGGTTCTAGCCACGATCCTTTTCTGGATCATAGAAATACCATGATATTTAGCATCATTTTTGTCCATCCATATGAACCACATAAGGGTAATAGCAACTAGAACTTTGATAAGACCTTTCATAATTTTTTGGAAACAGACTTCAAGAAGTTGATATATGGAAAGAGAGCCATGAAAGTAGTTATTATTAAATAAATCATCATACCATAATCATAATTTAGAAGCAATAGCACCATTGAGAAAAACATAATTAACATTTTCTATACGAAAGCAATAATAACACTTTGAAGGTAAATAAAATCCTTTATTCCAGAGCAAAGAGTCCAAAGGAATAAAGTTATTCAAAATCCTCCAAGCTAAAATTGAATAAGAAATGGGAATGATATTGTTCCAAAGTTTAATGAAAACATTAGAGGAATTTTTCTTATCTCTAATAAAATTCTAAACCTCTTTAAGAATAAAATCACCATTGTAAGAAAGCTTAAAGACAATTTGGTCAAGTATGCTAAAGAAAAAAGGGATATTTTTAAAGTTATCTAAAAGAGAAATAGGAATATAATTCTCAAGTTTGTTTTTATTCCAAGTGTTATTAAGCTAGAAAGAGTTAACTTTGATAGCTGCAGTAGAGTGGTTAGATAAAAGGGAGTCAATAGAGCCATTGCTAATCCAATTGTCTTGCCAAATGAAAGAAGAACCCGATTGAATACCCCAAGATATTAAGGTTTCAACAACCCATTTAATGGAGCAAATCCTTTTCCAACTAGAGAGTCACCAACTTTATAAGCATAGATAAGAGGGTGTTTACCTTGGCAAAATTTTTTCATCATAAAATTAGCCTAAAGGCTATCATTCTTTCTAAAATTCCACCAGAGCTTATGAGAGAAGGCAGTAATAGCTTCTCAAATTGGTTTTCAACTGAGACCACCTTAACCCAAGGGACAACAAAATTTATGCTAGGAAGTCTAGTGCATTATTTTAGTAGAATTATTAGATCCCCAAAAAAATTTATTAAGCAAGCGATCAATATTGATAAGAGTAGCATTAGTGGGGATAATAGTTTGAATCAAATAAAGAGGTATTGAATTGAGAGTTCTTTTAAGAATAGTGAGCCTGCCACCAAAGGAAAGTAAATGAAATCACCAAACATAAATTTTATTTAAATTTGTTTGAATTAACTCATCAAAAGATGGGATTGTTTCGGACCTTTAAAAAAAGGAGTGAGGAAGGTGTTGATGTTTAAAGTTAGTGATATGCACGATTTGATTAATTTTATTATTAGAGATACTTGAAGAAGTAATAAAATAGCTTTTGTTATCATTGATAGATAGACCACTTTCTCTACCAAATTTATTTAAAATTTTTTTGAGATTCTTGATATGATGAATAGAAGCATTGCAAAAAATAATTAAATCATCTACAAAGTTAAATGAGAAATAGGAAGACCACCAAGAGTTCTATAATACGTACTTGGATTGTTCAAGAATAGACCATTGATGCTCCTAGATAAGTACTCAACAACAATAATAAATAAGGCAGGAGATAGAGGATCCCCTTGTCTTAGGCCCTGGGAAGAAGGAAAGAAGCATAAGGCCTCCCCATTAAGAAAAATAAAAAACCAGACATTATTAATACAATTTTTAATAAGAAAGATAAATTTCTCAAAAAAACCTAAATAAATTTAGATTATAGATAAGGATATCCCAAGAGATATTGTCAAAAGCTTTATTAATATCTAATTTGAATAAAATGTTGCAACCTCTAGTCCTAGCATCTAAATCATGAATTAATTGGTGAGCAAGTAGAATATTATCAGAAATAGATCTACCTCTAACAAAACTAGTTTGGTTCAGAGAGATAATCCTATGAAGTAAAGGATTGAGCCTGTTGGTTAGAATTTTGGAAATCAGCTTATTGAAGAAGGTGTAAAGACTAATAGGCCTAAAATCACTCCGATAGTCCGAATTATATTTCTTAGGTATGAGAACAATAGAAGTTATAGAAAAATATCTAGAAAAAGGATAACCATTAAAAAATATCAACCACAGCATCAACTAAATCATTTTTAATAATAAACTAGCATTTTTGAAAAAAAATTGGGTAGTGAAACCCTCCGGACCAGGAACAGAATCTATGTTCATGCTATTAAGAACTATAAAAATTTCCTCTTCATTAGGTACAATAGTAAGCAAATCATTGTTATTATAGTTTATAATAGAAGGAATCAAGTGTAATTTAGAAATAGCTTCATTAGAGAAACTCTTATTAAGCATATTTCTAAAGTAATTAATGGTTGAATCCTTAATATCATTATTCTCCGTAATCCATTCTCCATTGTCATCTTTAATTTTTTGAATATTATTTAAAGCTCTCTTTTTATTAACTAAAGCATGGAAATATTTAGTATTTTTATCACCATTCATTATATGTTTGCTAGTAGCTTTTTGAAGCCAATAAGTCTCTTCCAAATTTTAAAAATTAACAAGTTTATCTTTTGCCTCAATGAAGTCCTTAATCTTAGTAAGATCAGACATAACAGAGACTTCCGGATCACAAAGCAATTTTTCCATTTCTTTGATATTAGCAATAAAGTTTTGAAAATAATGCTTGTTCCACAACCTAGATTTTGTTTAAGTCTTTTAAGCTTAAACCAAAATCTATTCATCCCATACTCGAATTGTCAGGATGTAAGGGAGGTTTCCAATTGTTAGCCACAACAGCAAGGAAATCAATATGCTGAATCCACATGTTTTGAAATATAAAATGAGAGAAATTTTTTATTCTATTAGAGTTATCTTTAATAGAAACCAAAAAAGGAGCATGATCTAATAAGGTTCTACTTAAATGATCGATGAAAGTAATAGGCCATTGAGTAATCCACTGAGTATTAAAAAGAATCTGGTCCAACCTTTGCAAAATTCTAGAGTTTTTTCAAGAAAAATTTGAAACCTTAATGCTAATATCAATCAAATTGCAATCAAGGATCATATTTAAAAATTCTTCCATTGAATGAATATTAGGAGAGAAACCACCTCTTTATTCAGAAGAGAATAAAATAGTGTTGAAATCCCCACCAACAAACCAAGGTTTATTAACAGAGGTAACAAAATTCCTCAAATTTTCCCAAAAAAAATTTCTACCATATCTATTACAAGATGCATAAATAAAAGAGCCCAAAACACAATAGTCACCATAAGATATTTGAGCATTGACAACTTGTTGAAAATCATCAAGAATAGAAACCTCCATAAAATTATTCAAAAAACACAAAATTTTATTACTAACATTAGAGAAACATTTATTGAAACTGATCATTCTAGCAACATGGTTTATTTTGCTTGCATGAATAAGAGGCTCCAAAATAATAAGTAATAAAATATTATGAATAAGGCAAGGGTTTCTAATATCGCTATGAATATAGAGGGTACCGATCCCTCTAACATTCCAAACAAGAAAATTAAACATAAGGAAATAAAAAGGGGTTAAGAAAAGGTTAATTAAGAGAGGAGAGGGAGGTCACAACAGATCTAGTGATTTTGGACAATTTAGGAGGGAAGTTTTTAACATTCTTTATCTTTTTAGGATGATAAGTTTGGAACCCATTTTCTTTTCCCATAGAATCATCATCAGAGAAGGATTTATCAATATTAGTCATAGATTTAGGGGAAATCTCTAGTATAGAAGAGAGTTCTCCTTCTTCCAATCCATTAGAATTTATTAAAAGCAAATGAGCATTGGGTATATCAAGCAAGCGAGCTGAAATAAAATTATTAATAAGGCAACTGTGAACATCAAGCCCTTCTTATTTAATACCTAGATTATTAGATAAAACTAAATCTTTTTTCAGAATTTAACTCATCCTAAACTAAAGTAAAAGTTAGGTTTTTCAAACTGAATATCATTAGAAACCAAGGCCATATTCACCATTGAATTCAAATGATACATAACATTGATATCCTTACTAATATTTTCAATTAAAGCTTCATTTTTATCAATCAAAATCGGTAAGGATGTAGGGATTGACTGAGAGGAAAAAGAATTATCATCCAAAAGTTTAGAGAAATTATTATTTTCCACATTAGAAACCCTCAATTTAATAGAAAAAATAAGAGGTAAAATAGCCTTATAAGAACATTCAATGAATATTTTTTTCTGAATTAACTTTTTGATATTTAATAGTGGTCAACTTAGTGTTAGAAATAATAGTTTTCTTAATAGGATTTTTTTTAGGTAAGGATGCATAATGAAACATTCAAAATTATCGTGCCCATGGATTTTACAATGAGAATAAAAGATAGGGAAATTTTTAAAATCAACTTTCTGTAAATAACCATAATTTTTAAATCCCAACCAAATCACTTTGGGGTGTTTCTTGGTAATATTCAATTCAACAAGGATTCTAGCCATAGAAGGCCGATATTTTGCAGCCATTGCCTATCAATTTGCAATGACTAACCAAATAAAGCACCCACAGTAAAGAGGAATTGATGATTAACAAAATGAATTTGCATATTAGGGAGAGAAATCCAAACCAAAATGATTGGGGATTCTTCCCTTTGATGCCCTAATAGTAGGATCCCATCCATCGGTTTCAACCATGGAATCATCGGGAGAGATGCCAACAGTCACTCAAGTAAAACATGAAAGCGTAGCGCGTCAATTCCAAAAGTAATCTAGTGAGAATCAAGCCAAACAGTCATCAAGCAGTGGCCAGAAAGCCAAAAACAATAGGAAAAAAGGGGAATCACCAGAGCACGAGGTCGAGGCTGGGCGATGGGTATGACAGTGTCCAAAGGCGGGGGGCGTAGTCAATGCAAGTTGATGACTCATGTTTACTAGGAATTTAGGGTTTAGGTTTATTTTTAGGGTTTATTTAAGGTTTAGAAAGGTAAACCTAAACCTAAAGTAACTAAATAAATTAAAAAAACCTAAATCTTAAAACTACCTAGGGTTAGGGTTTAATGTTTAGTGTTAGGCCTTTAGGGTTTAAGGTTTTAGGGTTTAGGGTTTAGGATTAGGGTATAGGGTATAGGGTTTAGGGTTTAGGTTTTGTTAGGGTTTAGGGTTTAAAGTTTAAGTATTAGGGTTTAGGGTTTATTGTTAGTTTTTGGGTTTAGGGTTTAGGGTTTAATATTTAGGGTTTAGGGTTTTTCAAAAAAAAATAAGTAAATTGGTAGGTTTAGGTTTATTTAGTTTACTTAGTTTATTTATTTTTTATTTTAGGTTTTTATTTTTATTTTTATTTAGGTTTATTTTTTATTTTTATTTAGTTTAGTTTATTTATTTTATTTTAGGGTTTTTATTTTAGTTTTTTTTAGGTTTAGGTTTAAGTTTAGGATTGAGTTTACTTTTTAGTTGAGTTTTATTTTTATTTTATTTTTTAGGTTTATGTTTTAAGTTTTAATGGTTTAGGGTTTAGGTTTTGGGGTTTGGGGCAAGGGTTTATGGTTTAGAGTTTAAGGTTTATGATTTAGTGTTTAGGCTTTAGGGTTTTTAGGGTTTAGGGTTCAGCATTTAGGGTTTAGGGTTTTGGGTTTTGGGTTTTAGGTTTAGGGTTTTAGTGTTTAGGGTTTATGGTATAGGGTTGTAGGTTTAGGGTTTCGAGTTTTTGGTTTAGGGTTAGTTTTAGGGTTTAGGGTTTAGGGTTAAGGTTTTTTATTATCAATTTTTTTTATTTTTACAGTTTAGGGTTTAGGGTTTAGGTTTTAGGTTTAGGGTTCAAGTTTTATTGTAGGTTTATTTTTAAATTAAGTAAGCTAGTAGGTTTATATTTGTATGTTTGTTGAGTTTATTTTTAATTTATTTTAGTTTATTTTATTTTTTATTTTTATTTAGGTTTTATTTTTAGGTTTATTTATTTTAGTTTAGGTTTTTCATTTTAGTTTATTTCTTAGGTTTAAGTTTAGGTTTATGTTCAATTTTTTAGTTTAGTTTTATTTTTATTTTATTTTTTAGGATTAGGTTTTATTTTTTATTTTAGGTATAGTTTTAGGTTTTTATTAAATTTTTTAGCTTTAGGTTTTATGTTTTATTTTAGTTTATTTTTTAGGTTTTATTTTTTAGTTTAGGTTTAGGTTTATTTTAGTTTATTTTATTTAGTTTAGGGTTTAAGTTTAGTTTATTTTAGGTTTAAGTTTAGGTTTTATTTATTTTAGCTTAGGTTTAGGTTTAATTTATTTTGTTTATTTTAGGTTTAGGTTTTTCTTAAGGGTTTAGGTTTTATTTTTTTATTTAGTTTTGGGTTTATTTTTTAGGTTTAGGTTTTTATTTAGTTATTATTTTATTTTATTTTAGGTTTATTTTATTTTTATTTTTCATTTACTTTTATTTTATTTAAGTTTTTATATTTTTATTTTTATTTTATTTTATTATAGTTTAGTTTTTATTTTTTATTTTATTTTATTTTTAGGTTTAGGTTTAGATTTTCATTTAGGTTTAGATTTAGGTTTATGTTTTAGTTTAGGTTTTATTTTTTTAATTTTTTCTTTTAATAGGTTAAGGCTTTTTTACTTATTTTATTTTTAGGTTTTATTAAGTTTATGTTTAGGTTTTTAGGTTTTTAGGATTTTAGGGTTTGTGGTTTAGGTTTAGGGTTTAGGGTTTAGGGTTTGGGGTTTAAGATTGTAGGTTTTAGGGTTTACGGCTTAGAGTTTGGGTTTTTTTGGTTTTTTTTTAGGTTTTAGTGTTTATGGTTTAAGTTTTAGGTTTAGTGTTCAGGCTTTAGTTTAGGGTTTAGAGTTTTTAATTTTTTTTAATAGAGAACAAATTGAAATTTTATCAACCAACTAACACACCAAGTTTTTTAAGACACAAGCAACGACATAGATCAAGAATGAGCACGCATAGCACAAATGAAAAACCCTAGATAACTAGAACCATCTCTAATACAAAGACACAGTTCCATGGGTCGGAAGGTGGCTTCAATTTCTCTAGTTCCCATTGAACCACCCTCTCAGTAGTAGGATCCACCATCATGCCTCCGATCTCCCTCGCCACCACCATGATTGTAACCTGTTCCCTCCTCCACCCTCCCTTCTCGAAAGCACCTCCATATCCACCAGCACCTCTAGATCCCCCACCACCATTGTGATAACCGCTGCCTCTACATTCACCTCCATTGCTCGATCTAGACTGTCACTGGTTGATGGTAATGATCCTTCCGTCAATGTTCTACCCATTCTTAGGGATTAGGCTTAGGTTTAGGTTATTAGATTTTAGGTTTTAGGTTTATTTTTTAATTTATTTAGTTACTTTATATTTAGGTTTAGGGTTTGGGGTTTAGGGTTTAGGGTTTTGGGTTAGGGTTTGGTGTTTAGAGTATAGGGTTTAGAGTTTTGCATTTTAGGGTTTAAGGTGTAGGTTAGGTATTAGGGTTTAGGGTTTAGGGTTTAGGGATTTTTATGGTTTAGGGTTTAGGGTTTAGGGTTTATGGTTTAGGATTGTAGGTTTAGTGTCATAAGTTTTAGTTTAGGGTTTAGAGTTTAGGGTTTAGCATTTAGGGTTTAGGGTTTAGTATTTCGTGTTTAGGTTTTTCTTAAATTAAGTAAACTGATAGGTTTACATTTATTAAATTTACTTTAGGGTTTATGGTTTTACGATTTATGATTTTATGGTTTAGGGTTTAAGGTTATGATTTAGAGTTTAGGGTTTAGGGTTTAGGGTTTAGAGTTTAGGGTTTAATGTTTTTTAGGGTAAAGGGTTTAGGGTTGTAAGTTTTTTATTGTAGGTTTATGGGTTAGGTTTTAGGGTTTTGGGTTAGGCTTTTTTTATTTTTTTTTATTTTTAAAGTTTATGGTTAAGGGCTTTTAGTTTAGGGTTTAGGGTTTAGGTTTCAGGTTTAGGGTTCAAGTTTTAGTTTAGGGCTTAGGATTTTTTTTTTTAATAAAGAACAAATTCATATTCAACATTTCTTCTTTACGATTTCATCAACTAAGTAACACACCAAGTTTTCTAAGACATAAGCGACGACATAGATAAAAAATGAGCATGCATACAGTAAATCAAAAATTGTAGATAAATAGAACTATCTATACTATAAAGGCATAGTTCTATAAGCAGTAGATCAGATAGATCTTTCTTCAGTTTCTCCAATTCCCATCTGAACCATCATGGCATCTCGAGTAGCAGGATCCACCATCATATCCCCGATCACTCCCTCTGCCACCACCATGGCTGTAAATCTCCGTTGCTCCTCCCTCCTTCAAAATCACCACTGCTCTGACCACCACCTACATATCCACCAGCACCTCCAAATCTCCCACCACCATTACGATAATCGCCACCTTCGCCTTAATCTCCACCACCAAATTTAGACTGTGCCTAGCTGACTGTGATGTTCCTGCCATCAAGATTCTACCCATTCTTAGGTTTTAGGTTTAGGTTTAGGTTTATTAGGTTTTATGGTTTAGGTTTATTTTTAAATTTATTTAGTTACTTTAGGTTTAGGTTTAGGGTTTATGGTTTAGTTACTATTTAGGGTTTAGGGTTTATGATTTAGGGTAGGGTTTAAGATTTTAGGGTTTATGCTTTCAAGGTTTAGGTTTAGGGTTTTTTATGGTGTAGGGTTTATGGTTTAGGATTTATGGTTATAGGTTTAGGGTTATAACTTTAGGGTTTAGGGTTTTGGGTTTAAGGTTTAGGGTTTAGGGTTTAGGTTTTAGGTTTTAGGGTTTAGGGTTAGGGTTTATGGTTTAGTGTTTAGGGTTTTTAAGGGCTTAGGGTTTAGGGTTAAGGGTTTAGGGTTGTAGGTTTGGGGTTTAGGGTTTATAGTTTAGGATTTAGGGTTTAGTGTTTAGGGTTTTTTGGTAAATTAAGTAAACCTGTAGGATTATGTTTATTTAGTTTATTTTTATTTATTTTAGTTTATTTTATTTTTTATTTTTATTTAGGTTTATTTTTTATTTTTATTTATTTAGTTTATTTTTTTTAGGTTTATTTATTTTAGTTTAGGTTTATCATTTTAGTTTATTCTTTTATTTTGGTTTAGATTTATGTTTATTTTTTAGTTTAGTTTTGTTTTTATTTTGCTTTTTTAGGTTTAGTTTTTATTTTTTTTATTTTTTGGTTTAGGTTTAGGTATTTATTTTATTTATTTAGGTTTAGGTTTTAGGTTTTTATTTTAGGTTTATTTTTAGATTTTATTTTTTCATTTAGGTTTAGGTTTATTTTACTTTATTTTATTTTATTAGTTCTGATTAGGTTTAGTTTATTTTATGTTTAGGTTTAGGTTTTATTTATTTTTATTTAGTTTATTTTAGTTTAGGTTTAGGTTTATGTTTATTTTGTTTATTTTAGGTTTAGGATTTTTTTTACTTTATGGTTTAGGTTTTATTTCATATTTTTGTTTGGTTTAATTTTAGTTTAGGTTTTCATTTTATTTTATTTTTTTATTTAATTTAGGTTTAAGTTTTATTTATTTATTTTATTTTAGGTTTTATTTAGTTTAGGTTTAGGTTTTTAGTGTTTAAGGTTTAGGGTTTAGGGTTTATGGTTTAAGGTTTAGGGTTTGGGGTTTAGGGTTTAGGGTTTAGGGTTAAGGCTTTTATATTTTATTTTTATCTTTTTTAGTTTTAAATTTTTTTAATTTAATAAACTAGTATGCTTAGGTTAATTTAGTTTATTTAATTTATTTTTTATTTATTTTAGTTAATTTTATTTTTTATTTTTATCTAGTTTTATTTTTACTTTTATTTATTACAAATAATTTATTTTAGTTTAGGTTTTTATTTTAGATTATTTTTTAGGTTTAAGTTTTGGTTTATTTTTTAGTTGAGTTTTTTTTTTATTTTATTTTTTGGGTTTAGGTTTTATTTTTAATTTTTAGGATAAGGTTTAGGTTTTTATTTTATTTTTTTAGGTTTAGGTTTTAGATTTTTATTTTAGGTTTTATTTTTTTAGCTTAGGTTTAGGTTTATTTTTAGGTTATTTTATTTTATTTAGTTTAGGTTTAGGTTTAGGTTTAGTTTATTTTAGTTTAGTTTATTTTAGTTTAGGTTTAGGTTTATTTTATTTTTATTTTTGGTTTAGGTTTCTTTTTAGTTTAGTGTTTATGTTTTATTTTTTATTTATTTTTAGGTTTTATTTTTGCTTAGTTTTTAGGTTTAGGTATTTATTTAGTTTTTATTTTATTTTATTTTAGGTTTATTTTATTTTTATTTAAGTTTACTTTTTATTAAATTTAGGTTTTTTATTTTTTAGTTTAGTTTAGGTTTTTATTTATTATATTTTAGTTTTGTATTTATTTTTTATTCTATTTTCTTTTTATGTTTAGGTTTAGGTTTAGGTTTTAGTTTATGTTTTAATTTTATTTTATTTTCTATTTTAATTTGGTTTAGGTTTTTTATTTATTTTATTTTTAGGATTTATTTAGTTTATATTCAGGTTTTAATCTTTTTAGGGTTTAGGGTTTAGGGTTTAGGGTTTAGGGTTTAGGTTTTAGGATTTAGGGTTTAGGGTTTAGGGTTTTACGATTTAGGGTTTAGGGTTTAGGGTTTTTAGGCTTTACAGTTTAGGGTTTAGGTATTATCTTTAGGGTTCAGGTTTTAGTTTAAGGTTTAGGGCTTTTGGTTTTTTTTTTTATAAAGAAAAATTTAGATTCAACATTTCTTCTTTTTTATTTTGTCAACCAAGTAACACACCAGGTTTTCTAAGACACAAGAGATGACATAAATAAAATGCATCATAGAAACAAATCAAAACCCTAGATAGCTAGAATCATCTATTTTAAAGGGTTCCATAAGCTGATCGGTCGATCATTCTTCAGTTTCTCTTGTTCCCATCAGAACCACCCCGGCCTCTCGAGTAGCGGGATCCACCATCATACCCCCGATATCTCCCTCCACAACCACCATGGATGTAACCTTCATCGCTCTTCTTGCCTCGATAACCACCACTGTTCTGACCACCACCTCCATATCCACCAGCACCTCCAGATCCCCCAACATCAATGCGATAACCGCCGCCTCCGCCTTCACCTCCATCGCTAGATCTAGACTAAACTTTGTTGACGGTAATGTTCCTACCATTAAGGTTTTGCCCATTCTTAGGGTTTAAATTTAGGTTTAGGTTTATTAGGTTTTAGGGTTTAGGTTTATTTTTTAATTTATTTAGTTACTTTAGGTTTAGGTTTAGGATTTGGGGTTTAGGTTTAGTGTTAATGGTTTAAGGTTTAGGGTTAAGGGTTTAGGGTTTTGGGTTTTCGATTTAGGGTTTTAGGGTTTATGGTTTTAGGGTTTAAGGTTAGGGTTTAGGGTTTAGGATTTAGGTTTTATGGTTTTTTTAAAAAAAATAAAGTAAACCGATAGGTTTAGGTTTATTTAATTTATTTTTATTTATTTTAATTTAATTTATTTTTATTTATATTTAAGCTTATTTTTTATTTTTATTTAACCTAGTTTATTTAGTTTAGGCTTATTTTTTTTAGTGTAGGTTTTTTTATTTTAGTTTATTTTTTAGGTTTAGATTTAGGTTTAGGTTTATTTTTTAGTTGAGTTTTATTTTAATTTTATTTTTTTTTAGGTTTAGATTTAGGTTTCTATGTTATTTTCTTAGGTTTAGGTTTTATATTTTTATTTTAGGTTTTATTTTTTAGTTTAGGTTTAGTTTTACTTTTAGTTTAATAAATTTTATTTAGTTTATGTTTCGATTTAGGTTTAGTTTATTTCAGTTTTAGGTTTAGGTTTTATTTATTTTAGTTTAGTTTATTTTATTTTTGAGTTTAGGTTTATTTTATTTTTAACTTAGGTTTAGGTTTAGCTTTTTTTTGTTTAGGGTTTAGGTTTTATTTATTTATTTATTTTTAGGTTTAGGTATTATTTATTTTAGTTTAGTTTATTTTTGTTTAGGTTTAGGTTTATTTTATTTTAGATTTATGACTTTTTTTTTTGGATGTAAGGGTTTATTTAAGTATTTAGGATATTTAGGTAATTTTACAAGTTTATGTACTATCTGAAGATAGAGGCATCACCTTATGGATATATATAAGGATAGCATATCTTAATGTATTTTTATTTATGGATGAATAAAATATGGTTTATATTATTCTTAGGTTTATGTTAGTTAGTTTATCTTAGGAAATGAAATTTTTAAAATATTTAGATTAGTAGATTTTATCTTATTTTAGTTAGTATAGGTTAGTTGTATTTAGAAAATCAATTAGGAAAGTTTTAGAATACTTATTTTGGTCTAGAAATAAGTAGAAGTGCTCATGATACTAGGGTTTGAGTTTATCATATGGTTGGGCTTTATAATTTTGATGTTAGAGTTTATATGTTTTGAGTTGAAATTTAGGTTAGATTAGGGTTATTATCCACCAGGTTGTGGAATGCCTAGATGTGTTTATGCTGGGAAGGAAATAGCTATCTTGGATTAAATCTAAGGAGCTTTAGTATGTTTTAGCATAAATCTAAGTGACAGTGGACATAGAGTTTATTATTAACTAGGACTTATAACCACCTTAGTGGATGGTAACTCCTACAATTTTAAAACCATGTAGTTTTTATGAATTGATAGTTAGGTAGTTATTTAATTAGAAAGTAGTCTTAAACATACTAGAGACTAGAGCATGAGGGGATGAGCTTATGACTTAATAGATGCAAAATCTTTTCAAATTTTATTTTATTTTAGACATTATTTTGATAGAGGTTTTAATTTCTTATTTTAAATGCATGATGAAATAGGTTATGGGTCAAATCAGCTAGAAGGTGTTGTCCACCACAATGAGCCTATTTAGTATTATTATCATTATGGAGATTTTTCTTGTTAGAGGAATATACATGCATGATAGGTTAACCATATAGTAGGTTTTCTAAATTTTAATTATCTTATTTATGTCTTAGGTTTTGATAAGGTTATGAGTTGTTTAAAATTTTTTATTTGGGTGATTAGTTGGGTTTAATTTTTATTAGCCTAATCATATCAAGACACACATTAAAGCATCAATCATTTAAGAAACTATATAAAAAGCATGGTCTAATGCATAATGTAAAGAAACATCAAACAATTATGTAAACTATCATAAAAGAATAAAAGGCTAGGTCATTTACAAGAGAAGAGAAAATATGGGTAGAGTACCTTTATACAAGAAGAATAATTTTAATAATTAAATGTTATGGGGTCTTCTTTCATCATATTTATTTTTGATTTGGTTCATTCTTTGATTTGGATGGTGCTTACTTCAAGGCATCCTGGGGCACCAGGATAAAGGAGTTTCTCATAATCTCCCATAGTAATCATAATTCCTAGAAATTAATTTATAGGAAAAAGTAAATCTACACACAGAAATAGAGGTTAGCTAAATATACATATAATCCCAAGCATGTATTTTATAATTTGGACTTAGCTTTTAGACATGTACTAAACATCTAACTTGGATTATTTTTGGATTTAAATTCAAATAGAATTCACATTTATTTTAAGCATCCTTAAATATTCTCTTAGAAACATGATTAGGCAAATATTAGCCTATCATCAGTCCGAAGTACAAACATCCAATCTAAAATAATACATTAAATAAAACAAAACATACATATCTCACTTAGAGCTAGAAATTGGTGAGTTAATTCTATAATGAAAAATTGTGGTAAGTCTTATTATGCATTAGTCTTTGTATTTTCTAGTAGAGATTCAATTTAACATGAAAGCATTTCACTTGAAGTAGTTTATTTGAATTGAGAATTTTATGGTGTTTTCTTTTGTTTTATTTGATTATACTTAGCAATCAAGTGTTATAAAGAGAGGAAAAAATTGCCCTCCATCTACCTTAAGTCACTTTTAAAGTATTATAATTTGATTTAGTTCTCTTTAGTGAATGACTTATTAAATGATTTAATTAATCCTATGTTTAGGTTCAATTTAAATAGTCTTATTCATAATTAAAGGCATCTTAAGATTAATTTAATTCAATTACAACCACATGACATATATTAAATCATTCCTTTCCATCACATGTAACATGCATATGATTTAATTCTAAGTGTATCTATACCTGCAACATATTTTAGCACACTTAAATGATGAATGTATGTGTATGTTTAGAATTTATATTTTATTTGATTGAATTATTTAAACATATTAATTGAAAACATTATCCAAATTCTTATACAAAAAAGACATAAGAATGAAATTAAATAGGCATGTAGTGTTGTTAAACTAGGGAAGTAAGGTAATCAAATGATAACCTTGGAGCTAGCTAAAGCCTCATTCTCAAGATGTCAACTATATACCCATTTTATTGAAACATATGTAAATTTGTATACATGAACATAAGAAGTAAGCTCTAAATCATATGGCTAATTAATTCAACCATTTAGTCAATTATGAATGCATGCAATTTTAAAGTAAAATGTGATTTTCATTCACTAATCACATATTCATATACATGTACAAAGATAAGCATGTACATGTTGATGTTAAACTAGGGAAGTGAGGTAATCAAATGACATCTTTTAAAAAGCCTCATATTCCTAGGATGTCCAAACTATATACTTGCTTTTCTTTGACAAACATCGATGTATACATAAAATGTAAAAGAAAATATGCAAAGATTGTATATTTATTTTGATTGAATCATTTTATATATATCAATTAAAGATCTATCCAAATACTAATGTTAAATACATAAGAATGAAATCAAATGGTACGTTTCAGTTAAAGTGAGATCAAAAGACTCCTTGGGCTAGCTAAAATCTCGTGTTCTAGATTTAGACTATATTTACCTTTCAATCTTATATAAATCAACACATGAATAGCAAAAGAACTCAACATTCATATTTGAAAATTTTAAGCCATTTCTTATGTATTTATAAGCATCATAACACATATTATTATTTATTTTTAAGCTTTTAAAAAAAATATTTTGATTTAATTGATAAATAATGCATATATTAAATTAAATCAACCCATGCAACTTACATAAAGAAAACCATTTTATTTTACATGATTTTAAAAGATGGATGCATGAGTTCAAATGACATACCATATCTAACATGATTGAAATGAGGACAATCAAATATAAGCATGTGATTCATTCAAACTAGTTCTTATATCAAATCAAATAAGATTATTTAAAGTAAACCAAAGCTTCATAGATTAAATCATCACAAAGATTAAATTTCAATCATGTCCATTCTCATGTGGAAGCGGATGGTGATCTAATGTCCCGTGTGAGGAGAATGAGTGTCAACCATTGCTCACTTGATGCAGCTTATCAACACCAAAAGGATCCACACCTTCTTGATGAGGGATCCTGGTCAAGATCACATGAGATGTATGTTTTCTTAAAACTCTAACCTATTTTTTTATGGATATTTAAACCTCACGGAGCTCAAGGCCGGTGGCTCGAATGATTGAGAAGCTTCATCTAGTGGAAAACTATTGATATTGGATCAATTCCTTAATGTTCATGTTAAAAAGAAATCGATGATTTGGAGCCACTTTGATCAAGTCCCACCTCTGGTATCTTAAGATATTGATCTTACTAAGGCCTAGAATGTTGCAAAGTTAATTTATGTTTGATGGAGAAATGGTGAAGTTAGGTCAGAAATGGAAGTATCCTATTTCAGGATGGGCAGAAATGGAATTTTCTAATTGACGAATGAGCTTGGGATCTTAGGGAATTGTTGGCTCATCTTGGGTAGTTAGTGCTCTGAGGAATTATTTTTGTGTGTGTTTGAGTGGAAATGAGGGGGTGCATACCCCCCTCCCTTTCATCTTGATTAGATGGTGGGATTGGGTTTGGCTTATGGCGTTGCCATCTCAGGAGTCATGGGTGGAAGGGATGAGTTCTCTAAGGATTGGGTTTAAGCTATAGTAGGCAGTCCTCTTAAATCCTAATGCACAACCTATTTCTATGGCTAACTCTTAAGTCTGGGTTGTTAAATGTTCACTAATTACTAGTTTCTTAATAAAGAACTCTTGGTTTATAAAATCTTGGATTTATGATGAGGAAGTTGAGAGCTCACTTTAAAAGTGAGGTCAACAAATAACACCAATAGGTGCTGTGACTAACAAGGCACCGTACATATGTTATTGAATGATCAACAACATCAAAGATAAAAAACACTAACAAAATGATCTACTCTAAAGAGAGATGTAGAATCAAGATCTTAGTGCAATGAAACTCCACTCATGTCAAGGGCATAAGGGAGGAAGAAGGGGTCTAATCAATTTGTGCTAAAGTAGGTCATTGGTTGATTGGGTCTAATCATGGCTTAGTCAAGTTCAACAATCAATTTGGAACTTGAGCCATTAGTTTCAATCTGGTTTATATTTTGATTTGACCCATTTGGTCTTGTCAATTTGGGTCAACTTGGGTCAAGAGAGCTAATTAGTTTTGGTTTGACTTAATTAAAGGTCTAGTCATATTCAAATATTGATTTTGATTTGGAATGAATCATTGGCTTCAAGGGATTTGGCTTAGGTTGTAATTTGGCAAGTTTGGGTTCATATGGGTTTAGGGGTTGACATGGTCTCACCCAATTTGTGACAATTGAGCAACAATCAACAATCATGATGAGGTTTTGATGGGCTTGGTTCATCAATTTGGGTAGGATTAGAACATGGCTCAAATGGTCAAATTATTTGGGTCAAGTGGACCAATTGGGTTTAGTTGGCTTGATTTTGGGTTGAGTTTAATTTAGTTGAGTTTATATATGGATTTGGGATTGATATAAATTCAATTGCAATTTCTAGGTTCAAATGGGTTTTGGTTCATTTGAACATTTCAAGTCAAAATGGTTAGTTGGCTTTGACTTGGGTTTACTTTAGTTTGGCCGTTGATTATAGATTTCATTTATATCTATGAATATGATTGAAGGTATGATTTATTCATGAGAAAATCAATTGAATTTGGGTTTTGGAATGAAAGAATTTTGCTAAGTCCATGGAGTTAGGTCATGTGGCTTAGGTTTGGATTTTGATTTGGTTTGATTTAGTTTTGATGATTTTAATGCATATTTCATTTAAATTTATGAAGATGATTGAAAATATGATTAATTTGTCAGAAAATCAATTGAGTTTGACTTGATTTAAATTAAGATCTAGCTAAGTCCATGGGATAGGTCATATGGCTTAGTAAGGGTTTTGATTTAATTTGATTTAATTTTGATCATTTGAATATTGATTTGAATTATATTTAGGAAGATGATTGAAGATATAAATTGATTATGAGAAAATCAATTAATTTTGGATTTATTTGGATTAAGATTTGTCTAAGTCCATGAGATAGGTCATATGGCTTAGGAAGGTTTTCAAGTTTGGATTTGATCAAGGGCTTCAATCATTTGTTTTTGGAGTTTGGGTTTGGATTTGGATTTGAATTTGATGTTTGAATCAAACATGAGGTTTGGTTTGAGAAGGTGAATGGATTTGGGTTATAGGGTAGGTGGATTATTTTAATCCTTAAGGCATAACCTAATCCTATGGTTAACCCTTCTAAGTCTTTAAGCTTAGGATAATTGTTTACCTAATTGTTAGAAGTATCTTATGATTAGGGAAGTCTTAGTTTCTAGAAGTATCCTAAGTTTAAGATGGGAAGATTTAATTCGCACTCCAAAAGTGAGGTCAATAGGCTTTGGGCTCCATAGTGTTACCCTTGGAGAGAGATGATTGGAAAATCGAAGCCAATTTTCATATTATAGACTGGGATACATCTTTCAATGCTTTGCTTGGGAGACCATGGATACATGAGAACAACATAGTTCCATCCTCTCTACATAATTCCCATCTGAGAGGAAGTAGAGAGCACTTTTCCTACTCTTATGGATGGTATCTTGTATGGTGGTCTTTTCGATCATATGGACGTTGTTTAGACAAGCACCCATAAGATCATGATGAGTACACTCGAGATTATGTGGAGCTAACCAATCAGTTTGAAGATGGAAGCCAAGATTAAGAGACTAGGATACTACTCATATGATCAAAAAATTGCATGGATATGATGGCGATGCCACCAATGTCAAATACATGTGTGATCCTACACCAACCACAACATTCTACATCTTACATTGGCCTCATGGTCATTCAGGGGTACCGTGTAGTTGGTCCGATTGATCCTCCTTCTTCCAAGGGTCATTAGTTCATCTTAGATGCTACTAATTACTTTTCCAAATGGGAGATTCCATTTAGAGAGGTCACTTCGACATGTGCTATAATTTTTAGGAACCATATCATATATATAGGTTTGGCCTCGATGAATTATATCTAATAATGGTACTCCATTCAAGAGCACCAAGATCATAACTTTGCAGAGACACATCATAGATTAGAGATATTCTAGGATCAACTACCCATAGGAAAATGGCTTAGAAGAAGCCTTCAACAAAACTCATTATCCAAATCTGAAGACACTCAACAAGCGATAGTGGCAGAGCAATAATTTGAAGCCTTGTATACCACCACATATAGAACTCCAACTCACTCCTTTCTCCTTAGTGTATGGGTCCAAAGCTATTCTACCATTAGAAGTCTAACTCCCATCACTAAGGATAGCCGGGGTAGCAAGATCATAATAGAGCAGAACACTAAGTTACGGTTAGAGGAGCTCAAAGGTTTGGAGGAGGGATGCCTGCAGGCATGCCAAAATCTTGAGTTGTACAAAGCTAAAATGATTCAAGCTAACAACAAGTTGGTCTACCCTAGAGCTTTTTGAGTAGGAGAGCTTAAATGAGACTGATTATTGGCCGTCATAAAATGGTATGCATATTTGAACCCACTTGGGAAGGCCCTTTTGTCATAGAGAAGGCCTACCAAGGATGATCTTATCAGGTTATTAATCATAAGGGAGAGCACATAATGCTTCCAATCAATAGGCTCTACTTAAAGAAATATTATAGATCATGTTTATAAATAATTATCAGCAATAAAAATTATATTTCAAATTCAATCTCTTCCATGTTGAAGGTATTCTTGTTTGCAAATCTACCACGATGTGTTTAGGGTAGGTTTAAGGAACCTGAGTAGTGTCCTATCTTTCATCGACATAACACAAACACAAAGTACACACAAACATATAAAACAAACACATATCTTATGTCTCGGGCTACTGTGAGTTAAGAAAATGCTCCCAGTGACACTCACTGAATTTTGAGGTGGTGATGTTGCTTTGGAGGAGGTAAGTCTTCTACACCTTCCACTACTTGGCCACTACACTAATGAATGCCTTGCTAGTTTGGTAGGCCTTGGTGTGGCTAGCTCATGTTGCTTCATTTAAGAGGATGTGAGTCTTCCATGGTTTCTTCTTTGATTAGCCTTCGTGCACTAACTAGGTCGATTATATTTAAAGTTTAGGATAAGTCTCCTAGCGGCTCCATCCCTCCTGAGTGCTTCAAGTTTGGGTCCAATCCTTCTTTGAGGCCCCCCACTTAGTAGTCATTCTAGGTCAGATACCATCTGTCTCGCTGATGACAGACTATCCCAATGATTAGTTCCACTTGGAAAATTGTAGGCCTTCACACTTACTTTCTAGATTGATCATTGCACATCGACCGGCACTTTAGGTGGGTTGTTTCTCACTATGCTGACAGATATAGCACTCATACTGACGGATATACCTTAGGTTGGTTGGTTCTCGTACCTTAGGATACACAACTTATGGAAAATGTAAGTCCACTACACTTTCTCCTTGAGTTGGCCATCGTACTCTATAAGCTTTCTATTCCAGGGCTCAAGATAAGCACTATAGCTCCTCTATGGGCACTATATTTGGATCACATCTTTGTGATCCCATTAGACACTACCTGGGTTAATATCGGATTGGATAGTTCCCTTTTCCTAGTAACCACCCTTATGGTTGAAGAATCCATCCTATGGATGTACAGATTCTCCCTTGGTCCAATAAATCTGAGATAGGTCAAGGCTGACATAGCCCATTTTAGTTTGGTCCCTCACACACCAATAGGGTCCATGCAAACATATAAACAAAATATATATTCACTTGTGGATTAGGAGGACACCCTTAATGGTACCTTTTTCCAAGGAGACATCCTATATTTAGGCAATGTTAGCAAAACTCCTTATAAGAATCACTTGACTACTCTTGAGTTGATATAAGTCCCAGTAGCATTCACTCAGTAGTCGCCCCTAAGTCGGGTTTGATTTGTTGTGCTACCAGTGTCACCCCAGTTGTTCCCTATTTTAGAAGATGTAAGTCTGCTCGCCTTCTTCTAGCAGCAATTACTCAGTAACCCCTTAGGTTGGCTAGTTTACCCCATGGCGGTAGAAAATCCCTTTGGATTTGTAAATCAGATAGGACAAGTCATATAGCCCCTTCTTGGATACACACTAACATGGTTCATAAATTAAATCTTAATTTGACCAATCTCATATCCCCAATTGGATATGACCTTATTCAAAATCAAACTAAACTAAACAAACCATTTCAAATCACATGAAATTAAGATAAAATTAATCGACTACTTTTTTGTTGACATAGGTCCCACGTTTGTCAGTTGCCCTAGGTCATGTTTGATTTGTTGTGCATCCAATAGGTCTCTCTAGTGGTTGTTCCTCACTTTGGAAGATGTAAGTCTGCTATGCCTTCTTCCTAGCACTCCTATTGCACACCAAAAGCCAACCCTTAGGTTGGCTAGTTCTACAACCATGACTATCCCTTTGGATTTGTAAACGAGGTAGGTCAAGGATATGCCCTTTCTTAGTGCGTTCGCGATAAGGTATACATTAACTCAAATTAAATTAAACCCAATATGATTTTCCCCAGTGGAGTTAAATCACACCCTTCTCCCCTGTGGAGCCCCAAATCATAGATGAACAAGTCAAGAAAATAAATCAAATTTGAAACCAACCTTCCTAGTGGAGCCAATTTAAACCAACTCTCATAGTAGAGTCTAAATCAAAGAAATCCAACCAAATACTTATTCCTAGTGGATACATCTCCAAACAAATCTATGAAATCAAACTCAAATCCTAATCCCAGTGGATAGCGACCTACTTCCGTGGAAGTTCATATACCAGTCTCATTGAGAGCCCATATCTCTAGCAGATATGTCTCCACATCAATTAAAACAAAACAAATTAAAGTCAATTCTATCTTAATCATCGATGGATTATAAATTCTTATCCCAGTGGATCTTCTTTCCATAAATGATATAATCAAATCAAATTTAAACATTATCCCAAGCAAATTTTCTTCTTCTATGCCCTCAACATTGACCCATCACATGTCATGTCCAATACATGTGTGATCCCTTAATGGATCTCCCTCCATGTCCTTGACATGGAATTCTCATCAAATCTTATTTTTTTCTCTTATGCACACTTTTAATACTTCAACCAAAAGCTTAACAATGTTTCTATTCAAATTACATCATTTTAACATTGTAATCATTATTTTATAATTTGTGATGGTGCAAGCTCAAACTAACTATACAATATCTTGCTAAACATATTATAGTGTGAATTAACACACTATATTATATTATAATATATGATGTTATATTATAATTTTCTATAATATAATATATTGTCTAACATTACACCTCATTAGAATCAGTTAAAATAAACAAATAACAAAATTTTCTCAAAATATGAATAATGTTCATTTTGGATGTAAAATTATTATTTTTCTATTAGAAATGGTACAAAATAGTATAATTTTGGTGTTTCTTCTTGGTGTGTGATTGAATTTAGACAAACTCTTCCATCTCAACCTTCAAATTAATATTTTTGTGAGTTTTGACCCAATGTACTATAACAAAAGTAAAACATACTAAAATGTACAATAACATTTTGTAACACACCACCACATTCATATATATGTGAAGTTATATTGTTATGTACATTATATTTTAATATGCTTTTATATAATATATTATCTTACATTACACCTCAAAATGATTTAGTTTAAATAAAAAATTTATAAAATTTGGTTAAAAAGTTAACATTTATTTTGGATGCAAAATTCCATTCTTTTGATTAAATTCCACACCATGGCACACCCCCAATGATGTTCCCTAAAGCTTACTTTAAATTTGGCCAAATCCCATCATCTGAGCCTATAAATCAATACTTTTATGAATTATACCAGTATAAACTCTACTACATCATACTATATCAAACTAAAATATGCTAAACAACAAGTAGTAATACACAATAGTATGCTATAATGCATGATGCTACACTATGTTATGGCATCCTATATTATAATATACTATAACATATTATATTATATTATATTGCAAACCACGTCACAAGGGATTTCTTAAGATAAAATCATAAAATTAGTCTAAATAATAAAAAAACTATATATTTTAGTCATTATCACTTACATATTTTAAATTGAAATAATACATTATGATGCCATGCTCTACCTATTATTAATTTGACCAAATTCCACCATTTTAAAGTCTAAATCAACATTTTTTATAAATAATGCTAGTGTAGGTTCAACTGCATGATTGTAAAATGCTAAAAGAATTTAAAATACACGAACAAATATATTATGATATATGATGCTATACAATGCTACAATATAATATTTATTTTTTAAACATAAAATCTTACTTTTTTATACTACAAGTGGTAGCACACCTTTGGAACTACTAATTCCCACTTCAAATTTAACAAATTTCATCATCTAATTTTTAAATCATTTTTATGATTTATATTAATATAACCTATAGGGAATAATGCCATAATATACTAAAACATTTTAAAACATCTTATAACATCCAAAACACATAATTATATTCTCAAATATATATGATTCTTTATGCTATAATATATGGTTTTATCATATGATTTAGGCTTAGGGTTTTTTGGGTATTCAAATCTCTAATAGTTAAGGAAAGTCTCTTGAAGACATCTTCCTTAGCTACCATAACTATGTTAGGATTTGGTCATTATTTAGATCTACTCCTAATGACATCTTTATTCAAGGTTTAGGGTTTAGGGTTTAGGGTTAGGGTTTACGATTAGCTTAGGGTTTAGGGTTAGCTTAGGGTTTAGGGTTGAGTGTTTTAAGTTTTACTATTTCAGGTTTATGGGTTTAGGGTTTAAGGTTTTAGGGTTTATGGTTTAGGGTTTAGGGTTTAAAGTTTAGGATTTAGAGTTTAGTGTTTAGGGTCTAAGGTTTTTATAGTTTAGGGTTTAGGGTATAAGGTTTAGGTTTTAGGTTTAGGGTTAAAGTTTTAGTTTAGGGTTTAAGGTTTTTTTTAATAGAGAATAAATTTAGATTCAACATTTCTTTTTTTTTATTTCATCAACCAAGTATCACCCCAAGTTTTCTAAGACCCCATCGGTGACATAGATTAAAACTGAGCACCCATAGAGAAAATAAAAAACCCTAGATAAGTAGAATCATCTCTATTATAAAGACAATTCCATAAGTAGATAGGGACGTTCTTCAATTTCTCTAGTTCCCCAGAACCACCCCCACCTCTCATGTATTCACCATCATATCTCGATCTCTCCCACCTCACCACCACATCCTTGTCCGCCATCACCTCCATTACCACCACTGCTCCGACCACCACCTCCATATCCACTAGCACCTCCAGATCCTCCACCACCATTGCGATAACCACCACCTCCAACTTCTCCTCCACCACTATATCTAGATAGAGCCTAGTTCATGGTGATGTTCCTCCCATCATGGTTTTACTGATTCTTTGGGTTTAGGGTTAGTTTAGAGTTTAGTGTTTAAGGTTAGTATAGGGTTTAAGGCTTAGGGTTTGTTTAGAGTTTAGGGTTTAAGGTTTAGGGTTTGGGGTTTAGGGTTGTAGGTTTTAGGGTTTAGGGTTTAGGGTTTATGGTTTAGGGTTTAGGGTTTTAGGGTTTAGACTCTAAGGTTTAGGGTTTAAGGTTTAAGGTTTTTTTAATAAAGAACAAATTCAGATTCAATATTTCTTCTTTTTGTATTCATCAACTAAGTAACGCCCCAAGTTTTCTAAGAAATAAGCAATGACACAGATAAAAACTAAGCACCCATATAGAAAATCAAAAACCTTAGATAAGAATAATCGTCTCTACTATAAAGACATAGTTCCATGAACATCAAATTGGTTCGACCGTTCTTCAATTTCTACAATTCCCATCAGAACCACCCCCTCCTCTCAAGTAGCAGGATCTGCCAGCATATCCTCGATCTCTTCCTATACAATAACCACAGATGTAACCTCCATCACTCCTCCCGCCTCCATAACCACCACTACTACAACCACCACCTTCATATCCACTAGCACCTCTAGATCCCCACCACCACTATAATGCCACCTCACTTGCCTCCACTTCTAGATCTGATGAGCCTAGATGGTGAAGTTCCAGCCATCAAGGTTCTGTGCATTCTTAGGGTTTAGGGTTAGTTTAGGGTGTAGGGTTTAAGGTTAATTTAGTGTTTAGGGTTTAGGGTTAGTTTAGGGTTTAGGCTTTAGGGTTTAGGGTTTGGGTTTAGGGTTTAGGTTTGAGGGTTATAGGTTTTAGGGTTTAGGGTTTAGGGTTTAAGGTTTAGGGTTTTAGGGTTTAGGGTTTAGGGTTTAGGTTTAGTTTTAGGGTTTAGGGTTTAGGATTTAGTGTTTATGGTTTAGGATTTGGGGTTTAGGTTTTAGGGTTTATTATTTAGATTTTTTTAAAATTAAGTTAATCACTAGGTTTAAGTTATTTCATTTATTTAGTTTATTTTTTATTTAGTTGAGTTAATTTTATTTTTTATTTTTATTTAGTTTTATTTTTTGTTTTGATTTAGAGGACTTTGATTTTAATTTATTATTTAGGTTTAGGTTTAATTTTTTGTTGAGTTTTATTTTATTTTATGTTCTATGTTTAGGTTTTATTTTTTATTTTTAGGTTTAGGTTTTTATTTTATTTTTTTAGGTTTAGGTTTTAGGGTTTTATTTTAGGTTTGTTTTAAGGTTTTATATTTTAGTTTAGGTTTAGGTTTAGTTTATTTGGTTTAGGTTTTGGTTTTATTTATTTTAGTTTAATTTATTTTAGTTTAGCTTTATGTTTATTTTATTTTGTTTATTTTCTTTTTATTTTAGGTTTAGTTTTTTTTAATTTAAGGTTTAGGTTTTTTTATTTTTAGGTTTATATTTTTAGGTTTATTTTATTTTATTTTTTTTATTTTATTATTTTTTATTTTATTTTTTTATTTTATTTTATTTATTTTTATTTTATTTTATTTTTCTTTTATTTAGGTTTTGGTTTAGGTTTAGTTTTATTTTATTTAAGTTTTTTATTTTTTGTTCAATTTAGGTTTTTATTCATTTTATTTTGGTTTAGGTTTTATTTTTTATTATTTTTATTTTTTTATTTTATTTTTGGTTTAGGTTTTTTATTTATTTTATTTTTTAGGTTTTATTTCATTTAGGTTTAGGTTTTTAGCTTTTTAGGGTTTAGGGTTAGTTTAGGGTTTAATGTTTAGGGTTTAAGTTTTAGTTTAGGGTTTAAGGTTTTTTTAACAGAGAATAAATTCAGATTCAACATTTCTTCTTTTTGGTTTCATCAACCAAGTAGCACCCCAAGGTTTCTAATACATAAGCGATGACATGGATTAAAAATGAGCATCCATAGAGCAAATCAAAAACCCTAGATAAGTAGAACCATCTCTATTGTAAAGATAGTTCCATAAGCAGCAGATCGGATCAATCATTCTTCAGTTTCTCTAGTTCCCATCAGAACCACCCTCGCCTCTCCAGTAGTGAGACCTAGCATCATATCCTCGATCTCTTCCTCTACCACCACCATGATGGTAACCTCCGTCGCTCCTCCGGCCTCCATAACCACCATTCCTCAGACCACCACCTCCAGCATCCAGCACCTCATCCCCACCACCTTTGATAATGCATCCTCCACCTTTCCCTCCACCTCAAGATATAGACAGAGCCTTGCTAACTGTGATGTTCCTACCGTCATGGTTCTGCCCATTCTTAGGGTTCATGGTTAGTTTAGGGTTTAGTGTTTTTGGTTAATTTAAGGTTTAGGGTTAGTTTAGGGTTTACGATTTAGGGTTTAGGATTTATGGCTTAGGGTTTAGGGTTTAAGGTTATAGGTTTTAGGGTATAGAGTTTCGGGTTTATGATTTAGGGTTTAGGGTTTTAGGGTTTAGGGTTTAGGATTTAGGGTTTATGGTTTTGGGTTTAGGGTTTTACGATTTAGGGTTTAGGGTTTAGGGTTGTAGGTTTAGGTTTGTACGTTTAGGGTTTATTTTTTAAATTAAGTAAACCGATAGATTTAGGTTTATTTAGTTTAGTTTTTATTTATTTGAGCTTATTTTAATTTTTATTTCAATTAAATTTATTTTTATTTTTATTTAGTTTAGTTTATTTATTTATGGTTTATTTATTCAAGTTTAGGTTTTTTATTTTAGTTTATTTTTTAGGTTTAGGTTTAGGTTTATGTTTACGTTTATTTTTAGTAGAGTTTTATTTTTATTTTATTTTTTAGATTTAAGTTTTTAGGTTTTTTGGGTTTAGGGGTTAGAATTTTAGGGTTTAGGGTTTTAGTGTTTAGGGTTTAGGGTTAGGGTTTAGGGTTTAGGTTTATGGTTTAGTGTTTAGGCTTTAGGATTTATAGGATTTTAGTTTGTTTAGGGTTTTAGAGGGTTTAGTGTTTATGGTTTAGTTTTTAGGGTTTAGGGTTTAGAGTTTTAGGGTTTAGTGTTTACGATTTATGGTTTAGGGTTGTAGGTTTAAGGTTATAGGTTTAGTGTTGTAGGTTTAGGGTTTAGGTTTAGTTTTAGGATTTAGGGTTTAGGGATTAGGGTTTAGGTTTTAGGATTTAGGGTTTAGGGTTTTTTTAAAAAAATAAAATAAAGTAAACTCTTAGGTTTAGGTTTATTTAGTTTACTTAGTTTATTTTTTGTTTATTATATTTTTAATTTTATTTAGGTTTATTTTTTTAGTTTAGTTTATTTATTTTAGTTTTATTTATTTTAGTTTAAGTTTAGGTTTAGATTTAATTTAGTTTATATTTTAGGTTTAGGTTTAGGTTTAGGTTTAAGTTTAGGTTTTTAGGTTTTTATGGTTTAGGGTTTAGGATTTAGGGTTTAGGGTTTAGGGTTTAGTGTTAAGGCTTTAGGATTTAGGGTTTCTAGGGTTTAGTGTTTAGGGTATATGGCTTATGGTTTAGGGTTTAAAGTTTAGGGTTTAGGGTTTAGGGTTTAGGGTTAGGATTTTATTATTATTTTATTATTATTATTTTTATTTTAGGGTTTAGGATTTAGGGATTTTGGTTTTTTTATAATAAAGAATAAATTCATATTCAACATTTCTTCTTTTTGATTTCATCAACCAAGTAACGCAGTAAGTTTTCTAAGACACAAGCGATGACATAGATAAAAAATGAGCACACGTAGAGCAAAATAAAAACCCTAGATAACTAGAATCGTCTCTAATGTAAAGACATAGTTCCATAAGCAGTATATCTGATAGGACATTTTTTTAATTTCTCTAGTTCCCATCATAACCACCCTGACCTCTCGAGTAGTGGGATCCACCATCATATCCCAGATCTATCCCTTTGCCACCACCATGACTGTAACCTCCGTCGCTGCTCCCACCTCTGTAACCACCACTACTCCAATTAGCACCGCCATATGCACCAACACCTCCAGATCCCCCACCACCATTGCAATAGTAGTTGCATCCTCCTTCGCCTCCATCGCTAGATCTAGACTGAGCTTAGTAGACAGTGATGTTCCTTCTATCAAGGTTATGCCCATTCTTAGGGTTTAGGTTTATTTTATTTATTTATTTAGTTACTAGAGGTTTAGGTTTATGGTTTGGGGTTTAGGGTTTAGGATTTAGGATTAGGGTTTAAGGTTTAGGGTTTAGGATTTAGGGCTTAGGGTTTAGGGTTTACGATTTAGGGTTTAGAGTTTAGGGTTTAGAGTTTAAGGTTTAGGGTTTAGGGTTTAGGATTTAGGGTTTATTAGTTTTTAGGGTTTAGGGTTTAGGGTTTAGGGTTTAAGGTTATAGGTTTAGTGTTGTAGTTTGATGGTTTAGGGTTTAGGGATTTTTTAAAAAAAAACTATGTAAAGAGATAGGTTTAAGATTATTTAGTTTATTTTTTATTTAATTTAGTTTATTTTATTTTTTATTTTCATTTAGGTTTATTTTTAAATTTTATTTAGTTTATTTATTTATTTTAGGTTTATTTATTTTAGTTTAGATTTTTTTATTTGAGTTTATTTTTAAGGCTTAAATATATTTTTAGTTGAATTTTATTTTTATTTTATTTTTTAGGTTTAGGTTTTATTCAACATTTTTAGGTTTAGGTTTAGGTTTTTATTTCAATTTTTTAGGTTTAGGTTTTAGGTTTTATTTTAGTTTTATTTTTAGGTTTTATTTTTTATTTAGGTTCAGTTTATTTTTAGTTTTTTTATTTTATTTAGTTTAGGTTTAGTTTATTTTAAGTTTTATTTTCTTTAGTTTAGTTTATTTTAGTTTAAGTTTAGGTTTATTTTAATTTGTTTATTTTATTTTCGTTTTAGGTTTAGTTTTTTTTTAGTTTAGGGTTTGGTTTTTATTTTTTATTTACTTTTTGGTTTATTTTTTAGGTTTATATTTTTATTTAGTTTTTTATTTATTTTATTTAAAGTTTATTTTATTTTTATTTTACATGTAGTTTCTATTTTATTTATTAGGGTTTATTCTTAGGTTTATTTTAATTTTTAATTTAGTTTAGGTTTTTATTTATTTTATTTTTATTTATATTTACTTTTTAATTATATATTATTTTTAGGTTTTAGTGTCAAGTTTTATTGTATTTTATTTTATTTTGGTTTCATTTTTTAGTTATTTTATTTTATTTTTTGATTAGTTTAGGTTTAGGTTTCTAGGTTTTTAGGGTTTAGGGTTTAGAGTTTTAGGGTTTAGGGTTTACGGTTTAAGGTTAGTTTAGGGTTTAAGGTTTAGGGTCTAGTGTTTAGGCTTTAGGGTTTAAGATTTTTAGGGTTTAGGGTTTTGGATTTTGGGTTAGTTTAGAGTGTACAGTTTAAGGTTTTTAAGTTCAGGGTTTAGGGTTTAGGGTTTAGGGTTTAGGGTTAGTTTTAGGTTTCAGGGTTTATGGTTTAGGCTTTAGGGTTTAGAGTTTTTTTTAAAAAAAATTAAGTAAACCATAATGTTTAGGTTTATTTAGTTTATTTTTTATTTATTTTAGTTTTTTTTATTTTTTATTTTTGTTTAGGTCATTTTTATTTTTATTTAATTCAACTTATTTTTTAGGTTTAGGTTTAGGTTTATGTTTATTTTTTAGTTTAGTTTTATTTTTATTTTATTTTTTAGGTTTAAGTTCTTGGTTTTATTTTTTATTTTTAGATTTTGGTTTAGGTTTTTATTTTCTTTTTTAGATTTAGGTTATACATTTTTATTTGAAGTTTTTTTTAGTTTTTATTTTTATAATTTAGGTTTAGGCTTATTTTTAGTTTATATTATTTTATTTAGTTTAGGGTTTAGGTTTAGGTTTTATTTATTTTAGTTTAATTTATTTTAGTTTAGGTTTATGTTTTTTTTTAATTTAGGGTTTAAGTTTTATTTATTATTTATTTTTAGGCTTATGTTTTTAGATTTAGATTTTATTTAGTTTTATTTTATTTTATTTTAGGTTTACTTTATTTTTTATTTATGTTTTAGGTTTCATTTTATTTTAATTTTATTTTATTTTAATTTAGTTCTGGTTCTATTCTTTTATTTTAGTTTAGTTTTTTTATTTATTTAATTTATATAATTTAGGTTTATAAGTTTAAAACAGGTTTAAGTATTTTAGGTTTTTTTTTATTTTTTTATTTCATTTAGGTATAAGTTTTTTTATTTACTTTGTTTTTAGATTTTATTTAGTTTAGGTTTAGCTTTTCAAGTTTTTAGGGTTTAGGGTCTATGGTTTAGGGTCCAGGGTTTAGGGTTTATGGTTTAGGGTTTATGGTTTAGGGTTATAGGTTTTAGGGTTTGGTGTTTAGGGTTTAGGGTTTAAAGTTTAGGGTTACTTTTAGTTTTACGATTTAGAGTTAAGGTTATTTTTTATTTTTTTATTTTTTTGTTATAGGTTTTATGGTTTAGGGTTCAGGGTTTTTTTGGATTTTGGGTTTAATGTTGTATGTTTATGGTTAATTTTTGGGTTAGGGTATTTTTATTATTATTTTTATTTAGGGTTTAGGGTTTAGGGTATGTTTTAGGGTTTAGGGTTTAGGGCTTATGATTTAAGTTTTAGGGTTTAGTGTTTATGTTTTCTTTTTAAATTAAGTAAACTAGTAGGTTTAAGTTTATTTAGTTTATTTTTATTTATTTTAGTTTTTTCTTTATTTTTAATTTCTATTTAGGTTTATTTTTTTATTTTTACTTAGTTTAGCTTATTTATTTTAGGTTTATTTATTTTGGTTTAGGTTTTTTATTCTAGTTTATTTTTTTTAGTTTAGGTTTAGGTTTATGTTTATGTTTATCTTTTAGTTTAGTTTTATTTTTATTTTATTTTTTAGAATTATGTTTTATTTTTTATTTTTATTTTTAGGTTTTGATTTAGGTTTTTATTTTAATTTTTTTTGGGTTTATGTTTTATGTTTTATTTTTTAGTTTAGGTTTAGGTTTATTTTTAGTTTATTTTATTTTATTTAGTTTATGTTTAGGTTTAGGTTTAGTTTATTTTAGGTTTAGGTTTAGGTTTAGGTTCTATTTATTTTAGTTTAGTTTATTTTATTATCGATTTAAGTTTATTGTATTTTTTATTTTAGGTTTAGGTTTTTTTTTTGTGGTCTAGGTTCTAGTTTAGGGTTTAAGGTTTTTGGTTTTTCTTTTTTCTAATAGAGAACAAATTTAGATTCAACATTTTATCTTTTTGATTTCATGAACCAAGTAGCACACCAGGTTTTTTAAGACACATGTGATGACATAGATAAAAATGAGCATAAATAAGGCAAATTAAATACCCTAGATAACTAGAATAGTCTTTACTGTAAAGACACAGCTGCATAAGCATCAGATCGGATCGATCGTTGTTCAATTTCTCTAGTTCCTATCATGACCACCCGGCCTCTCGAGTAGTGGGATCCACCATCATATCTTCGATCTCTCTCCACCAAAACCATGGTTGTATCCTCCATTATTCCTCCTGCCTCCGTGACCACCACTACACCACTCCATACTCATCTCGGATCCCACCTGATAATTGTCACCTCTGCCTTCGCCTCCACTACCAAATCTAAATTATTCCTGTCGTGAAGGTTCTACCCATTCTTATGGTTTAGGTTTATTAGGTTTAGTTTTTAATTTATTTAGTTACATTAGATTTAGCTTTAGGGTTTGACATATAGGGTTTAGGGTTTAGGGTTAGGGTTTAGGGTTTAAGATTAGGGTTTAGAGTTTAAGGTTAGGGTTTAGTGTTTAGGGTTTATGGTTCAGGGTTTTTACGGTTTAGGGTTTAAATATAGCTTAGGGTTTAGGGTTAGTTTAGGGCTTAGGGTTAGTTTAGGGTTTAGGGTTTATGGTTTAGGGTTTAGTGTTTAAGCTTTAGGGTTTAGGGTTTTGGGTTAGTTTAGAGTTTAGGGTTTAGGGTTTTAGGCTTTAGGGTTTAGGGTTTAGGGTTTTAGGGTTTAGGGTTTAGGGTTTAGGGTTTATGGTTAGGATTAGTTTAGGGTTTAGGGTTTATGTTTAGGGATAAGGATTTAGGGTTATAGGTTTTGGGTTGTAGGTTTAGGGTTTAAGATTTAGGGTTTAGGGTTAGTTTTAGGGTATAGGGTATAGGGTTTAGGATTTAGGGTTTAGGGTTTAGCGTTTAGGGTTTTTTTTTTAAATTTAGTAAACTGATAGGTTTAGGTTTATTTAGTTTATTTTATATTTATTTTAGCTTATTTTATTTTTTTATTTAGTTTAGCTTATTTACTTTAGGTTTATTTATTTTAGTTTTGATTTTTTATTTTAGTTTATTTTTTTGGTTTAAGTTTTGGTTTATGTTTATTTTTTAGTTTTGTTTTATTTTTATTTTATTTTTTATGTTTTGGTTTTATTTGTTGTTTTTAGTTTAGGTTTAGGTTTTTATTTTATTTTTTTAGGTTTAGGTTTTATGTTTTTTATTTTAGGTTTATTTTTAGGTTTTATTTTTTTGTTTACATTTTGGTTTAGTTTTAGTTTATTTAATATCTTTAGTTTAAGTTTTATTTAGTTTAGGTTTAGGTTTAAGTTTTATTTATTTTAGTTTAGTTTATTTTAGTTTAGGTTTAATTTTATTTTATTTTTATTTTAGGTTTAGGTTTTTTTTAGATTAGGGTTTAGGTTTTAGTTTAGGGTTTAGGGTTTTAGTTTTTTTTCTAACAAAGAACAAATTCAGATTCAACATTTCATCTTTTCAATTTCATCAACAAAGCAACACACAATGTTTTCTAAGACTCAAGTGATAACATAGATAAAAAATGGGCATGCATAGAGCAAATACAAAATCCTAGATAACTAGAACTGTCTCTAGTATAAAGACACAGTTCCATAAGCAGTAGATCGGATCGGCCATTCTTTAGTTTCTCCAATTCCCATCAGGACCACCCCGGCCTCTCAAGTAGCGGGATCCACCATCATATCCTCGATCTCTCCCTCTGCCACCACCACGGTTGTATCCTCCATCGCTCCTCCTGCCACCATAACTACCTCTACTTTGATCACCACCTCCATATCCACCAGCACTTCCAGATCTCCCACCACCACTACGATAACCACCTCCTCTTCCTTCATCTCCACCGCTAGATCTAGACTAGGCCTTGTAGATGGTGATGTTCCTGCCATCACGGTTCTGCCCATTCTTAGCGTTTAGGTTTAGGTTTTGGTTTATTAGGTTTTAGGGTTTAAGTTTATTTTTTTAATTTATTTAGCGACTTTAGGTTTAGGTTTAGGGTTTGGGGTTAGGGTTTAGGGTTTAGCGTTAGGGTTTAGGGTTTAGGTTTTAGGGTTTTGGGGTTTATGCTTTTAAGGTTTAGGGTTTAGGGTTTAGGGTATTTTAGGTTTAAGGTTTAGGCTTTTTTAGGTTTTAGGATTTACGGTTTATTTAAATTAAGTAAACAAGTTAGTTTAGGTTTATTTAGTATATTTAGTTTATATTTTATCTATTTTAGTTTTTATTATTTTTTATTTATATTTAGGTTTATCTTTCAATTTAATTTAGTCTTGTTTATTTATTTTAGGTTTATTTAATTTAGTTTAGGTTTTTTTATTTTGAGTTTATTTTTTAGGTTTAGGTTTAGGTTTAGGTTTATTTATTAGTTGAGTTTTATTTATAAATTTAAGTTTTTTTCTTAGGTTTAGGTTTAGGTTTTATTTTTCTATTAGGCTTAGGTTTTAATTTTTATTTATTTTTAAGTTTTTATGTTTAGTTTTTTAGGTTTAGAACTTTATTTAGTTTTTATTTTATTTTTATTTTATGTTTAGTTTTTATTTTATTTAGGTTTTTATTCTTAGGTTTATTTATTTTTAGTTTAGTTTAAGTTTTTATTAATGTTATTTTAGTTTATTTTTTTTATTTTTTTATTTTTAGGTTTAGGTTTAGGTTTTAGTTTGGGTTTTTATTTTATTTTATGTTTTTATTTTATTTAGGTTTAGGTTTTTTATTTATTTTATTTTTAGGTTTTATTTAGTTTAGGTTTAGGTTTTTTGGTTTTTAGGGTTTAGGGTTTAGAGTTTAGGGTTTATGATTTAGGGCTTAGGGTTTTGGGGTTTAGGGTTTTATGGTTTAGGGTTTGGGGTTTAGGGTTAGGGTTTAGGGTTTAGGGTTTAGGGTTTAGTGTTTAAGCTTTAGGGTTTAGGGTTTTGGGTTTTAGGTTTAGGGTTAGCTTAGGGTTTAGGGTTAGTTTAGGGTTTAGGCTTTAGGCTTTATGGTTTAGAGTTTTTAGGGTTTAAGGTTTAGGGTTAGTTTAGAGATTAGGGTTTAGGATTTTAGGGTTAAGGTTAAGAGTTAAGGGTTAAGGGTTTAGGGTTTACGGTCAGGGTTAGGGTTTAGGATTTAAGATTTAGGGTTTAGGGTTTAGGGTTTAGGATTAAGGGATATAGGTTTAGGGTTGTAGGTTTAGGGTTTAAGGCTTAGGGTTTGTTTTAGGGTCTAGGGTTTAGGGTTTAGGGTTTATAATTTATGATTTAGGGTTTATGGTTTAGGGTTTAGGATTTTTTTTTTATAAATTAAGTAAACTGATAGTTTTAGGTTTATCAAGTTTATTTTCTAATTTATTTTCTAATTTATTTTATTTTATTTTATTTTTTATTTTTATTTAGGTCCTTTTTATTTTTTATTTAGCTTAGTTTATTTATTTTAAGTTTATTTCTTTTAGTTTAGGTTTTTTATTTTAGTTTGTTTTATAGTTTTAGGTTTAGGTTTATGTTTATTTATAGTTTTATTTTATTATTTAGGTTTTGGTTTAGAGTTTTATTTTTTTATTTTTAGGTTTTGGTTTAGGTTTCTATTTTATTTCCTTAGGTTTTGGTTTTAGGTTTTATTTTATTTTAGGTTTATTTTTTTAGGTTTCGTTTTTTTTAGTTTATTTTAGGTTTAGGTTTAAGTTTATTTATTTTAGTTTAGTTTATTTTAGTTTAGATTTAGGTTTATTTTATTTTGAATATTTTAGGTTTAGGTTTTTTTTTTTAGTTTACGATTTAAGTTTTCTATTTTATTTTTTTAGGTTTTATTTTTTAGTTTTTTTTTAGATTTAGGTTTTTGTTTAGTTTTTATTTTCTTTTTAATTTATTTTAATTTTACATTTGGCTTTTATTTTATTTAGGTTTTTTTAGGTTTATTTTACTTATTAGTTTAGTTAAGTTTTTTATTTATTTTATTTTAATTTATTTTTATTTTATTTTATTTTATTTTTTGGTTTACGTTTAGGTTTTAGTTTAGGTTTTTATTTTATTTTATTTTATTTAGCCTTATGTTATTTTATTTTTAGGTTTTATTTCATTTAGGTTTAGGTTTTTAGGTTTTTAGGGTTCAGGATTTTGGGTTTTGGGTTTTGGGTTTAGGGTTCGGGGTAGAGGGTTTGAGGATTAGGGATTATGATTTAGGGTTGTAGGTTTTAGTGTTTAGGGTTTAGGGTGTACGATTTAGGGTTTAGGATTTAAGGTTTAGGGTTGTAGGTTTTAGGATTCAGGGTTAAAGTTTAGGGTTTAGGGTTTAGGGTTTAGGGTTTATTGGTTTAGGGTTTAGGGTTTAAAGGTTTAGAGTTTATGGTTTCACATTGTAGGTTTAGGGTTTAGGGTTTAAGGTTAGTTTTAGGGTTTACGGTTTAGGTTTAAGGTTTATTTATTTATTTTTATTTAGAGTTTATGGTTTAAGGTTTAGGATTTTTTTAGGGTTTAGGGTTTAGTGTTTTAGGTTTAGGATTTAAGGTTTAGGGTTAGTTTTAGGGTTTGGGGTTAAGGGTTTAGGGCTTATGATTTAGGGTTTTGGTTTTTTTTAATTAAGTAAACCTATATGTTTAGGTTATTTAGTTTAGTTTTTATTTATTTTAGTTTATTTATTTTAGGTTTTTTTTTAGTTTTGGTTTTTTATATTAGTTTTTATTTAAAGTTTTAGTTTAGGTTTTACGGTTTAGGGATTTTTAGGTTATATGGTTTAGGGTTGAGGGTTAGTTTAGCCTTGAGGGTTTAGGGTTTCAGGGTTTAGGGTTTAGTGTTTAGGGTTTAAGGTTAGGGTTTAGGGTTTAGGGTTTAGGATGTAGGTTACGATAGGGTTTAGGGTATAGGATTAGGGTTTATTTTATTTTATTTTTATTTATTTATATTTAGAGTTTAGGATTTAAGGTTTAGGGTTTATGGTTTAAGATTTTTTAGGTTTTAGGGTTTAGGGTTGTAGGTTTAGCATTTAGGATTTAGGGTTAGGATTAGGGTTTAGGGTTTAGGGCTTAGGATTTAGGGATTAGGACTTTTTTTTAATTAAATAAACCTTTAAGTTTAGGATAATTTAGTTTATTTTTTATTTATTTTAGTTTATTTTATTTTTTATTTTTATTTAGGTACATTTTTTTATTTAGTTTAGTTTATTTATTTTAGGTTTATTTTTTTAGTTTTGGTTTTTTGTTTTAGTTTATTTTTTAGGTTTAGTTTAGGATTTAGGGTTTAGTATTTTTAAGGTTTAGGGTTTCGAGTTTAGGGTTAGTTTAGCCTTTAAGGTTTAGGGTTTTAGGGTTTAGGGTTTAGAGTTTATGGTTAGGGTTTAGGGTTTAATGTGTAGGGTTTAGGGTTTAGGGTTTAGGGTTTAGTGTTTAAGCTTTACGATTTAGGGTATTTTGGTTTTAGGGTTTAGGGTTTAGGGATAGCTTAGGGGTTATGCTTAGTTTAGGATTTAGGCTTTAGGCTTTAACGTTTAGGGTTTTCAGGGTTTAGGGTTTAGGGTTATTTTAGAGTTTATGGTTTAGGATTTAGGATTTAGGGATATAAGTTTAGGTTTAAGTTTAGGGATGATTTTAGTCGTTTATGGTTTAGATTTAAGGGGGTTTAGGTTTAGGTTTAGTTTATTTTTTTTAAATTAGGTAATCCGATAGTTTTAGGTTTTTTTAGTTTATTTTTTAATTATGTTAGTTTATATTATTTTTTATTTTATTTAGTTAGTTTATTTATTTTAGGAATATTTATTTTAGTTTAGGTTTTTTATTTTAATTTATTTTTTAGATTTACATTTAGGTTTATGTTTATTTTTTAGTTTAATTTTATTTTTTTTATTCTTTAGGTTTAGGTTTTATTTTTTATTTTTAGGTTTAAGTTTAAATTTTTATTTTATTTTTTTGGGTGTAGGTCTTAGGTTTTTCTTTTAGGTTTATTTTTAGGTTTTATTTCTTAGTTTACGTTTAGGATTATTTTTAGTTTATTTTCTTTTATTTAGTTTACGATTTTGGTTTAGTTAATTTTTGGTTTAGGATTAGGTGTTATTTATTTTATTTTATTTTAGTTTAGTTTATGTTTAGGTTAATTTTATTTTGTTTATTTTAAGATTAAGTTTTTTTTAGTTTAGGGCTTATTTTTTTTATTTATTTTTAGGTTTAGGGTTTTAATTAGTTTTTATTTTATTTTATTTTTATTTTATGTTTGGGTTTTATTATATTTATGTTTCTTATTTTTAGCTTTATTTTATTTTTTAGTTTAGTTTAGGTTTAGATTTATTTTATTTTAGTTTAGTGTTTAGGTTTAGATTTATTTTATTTTATTTTTTTTATGTTTAGGATTTTTTTATAGTTTAGTGTTTAGGTTTTATTCTTTATTTATTTTTAGGTTTTATTTTTAGGTCTATTTTTTTATGTTTAGGTTTTTATTTGTTTTTATTTTATTTTATTTCAAGTTTATTTTATTTTTATTTTACGTTTAGTTTATATTTTATTTTTATTTTATGCTTGTTTTTATTATATTTATGTTTTTATTTGTAGGTTTATTTTATTTTTTAGTTTAGTTTAGGTTTTGATTTATTTCATTTTAGTTTAGTTTTTATTTTTTTATTTTTTCATTTTTTTAGGATTAGGTTTAGGTTCAGGTTTAGGTTTTAGTTTAAATTTTTATTTTATTTGATTTTTTATTTTTTATTTATATGGTTTATTTAGTTTATGTTTAGGTTTTTTGGTTTTTAGGGTTTAGGGTTTAGCATTTAGGGTTTAGGGTTTAGGGTTTGGGATTTAGGGTTTAGTGTTTAGGGTTGTAGGTTTTATGGCTGATTTAAGGTTTAGGGTTTAGGGTTTATGGGTTTAGGGTTTAGGGTTTAGGGTTTAGAGTTTAGGGTTTAAGGTTTTAGGGTTTAGGGGTTAGGGTTGTAAGTTTAGGGTTTAGGATTAGTTTTAGGGTTAAGGTTTAGGGTTAGGGTTTTGTTATTTTATTTTTATTATTTTTTAATTAGGGTTTAGGGTTTAGGGTTTAAAATTTTTTAGGGTTTAGGGTTTAGGGTTTAGGGTTTAAGATTTAGGGTTCAGGATTTTTTTAAAAAAATTAAGAAAATCGATAGGTTTAGGCTTTTTTTTTGTTTATTTTAATTCACTTTTTATTTTTATTTAGCTTTATTTTTTATTTTTATTTAGTTTAATTCATTTATTTTAAGATTATTTATTTTAGTTTAGGTTTTTTATTTTCGCTTATTTTTTAGGTTTAAGTTTAGTAAATGTTTTTTTAAGTTTAGTTTTATTTTAATTTATTTTTAGGTTTAAGTTTTATTTTTTATTTTAGGATTAGGTTTAAGTTTTTATTTTTTATTTTTAGGTTTAGGTTTTAGTTTTTTATTTTGGTTTATTTTTAGTTTATTTTATTTTTATTAGTTTAGAATTTAGGGGTACTTTATTTTAGGTTTAGGTTTAAGTTTTATTTATTTTAGTTTAGATTTTTTAGTTTAGGTTTAGGTTTATTTTACTTTGTTTTTTTTGAGATTTAGGAATTTTTTTAGTTTAGTATTTAGGTTTTCTTTTTTATTTATTTTTAAATCATATTTTTAGGTTTAAGTTTTTATTTAATTTTTATTTTATTTTATTTTAGGTTTATTTTATTTTTATTTTAGGTTTAGTTTTTATTTAATTTAGGTTTTTTATTTTTAGGTGAATTTTTTTTTGTTTAGTTTTTATTTTTTATTTTTTTATTTTTTAGGTTTAGGTTTAGGTTTAGGTTTAGGTGTTAGTTTAGTGATACAATCCATGATGCTACACTATGTTATGGAATCCTATATTATAATACACTATAACATATTACATTATATTATATTGCATATCATATCACAAGGGATTGCTTAAAACCAAAAATCATAATATTAGTCTAAACAATAAAAATCTATATATTTTAATCGCATCACTTACAAATTTTAAATTGATACAATATATTATGATGCCATGCTCTACCTATTTTGAATTTGGGCAAATTCCACCATTTTAAAGTCTAAATTAACATTTTTATAAATAATTCTAGTGTATGCCCAACTACATGATTTTAAAATGCTAAAAGAATTTAAAATGCGCAGAACAGTATGTTATGATACATGATGTTATACTATGCTACATATAATATTTATTTTGAACATAAAATCTTACTTTTTAGACTATAAGTGGTGTAGCACACCTTTGGTACTACAACCTAATTCCCACTTCAAATTTAACAAATTTCATCATATGATTTATTAAATCAATATTTTTAGGATTTGTATTAATATAAACTATAGGGCACAATACCATAATATACTAAAACATTTCAAAACATCTTATAACATCCAAAAACACATCTCTACTTGCTTAAATATATGATGCTACATTATACTATAACATATGGTATTATAATATTATTTAAGGTTAGGGTTTAGGGTATTCAAATCTCTAATAGTCAAGGGAAAGTCTCTTGAAGACATTTTCTTTAGCTACCATAACTATGTTAGGATTAGGTCATTCTTTAGATCTACTCCTAATGACATCTTTATTTATGGTTTAGCATTTAGGCTTAGTTTAGGATTTAGGTTGTTTTAATTTATTTATAAAACCCATAGCAGGGAGAAATTTTATTGCGACAAAGAAGGATTACAAAAGCCCTTAAGAGGGGAAAATCTCAAAACTAATGCTCCAATGGTTACAATAAACCTAAAGAGAAAATCCATAAACTATTACAACCAGAAGCAAGAAAAAGAAAAAGAAACTAAAGAAAAGGTGCAATAAAACAAAAGCAAAAAGAAGCAGCCAAAGACCACAAAGAGAACAGCACGAGAGGGAGGGCAATAGAAGCCACAAGTAGAAGTCGACACTTGCAAAAAAAGAAGAAAAACTTGTAGAAAGGAAATCAATAAAAAGACCAAGAAATAAAAGAAGAGGAAGGGAGGGAAAGTGAAAGAGGACTAGGCTCGATAGAAAAAAAGGAGACAAATTTTGTGAGCGACAAACTCAAAAGAAGGGTTCTGATCACAAAAAGGCTACCAACCAAAAGTAGAAAAAAGGAACATCCTAGCCATCATTTCCAACAAACCTAAAAAAATGCACCCGACCAAGCAACAAAGTCATCCAAGAATTAGGGATAGCAACCACCATCATAGAAGGAGAAAAAAGAAATTTAAGTAAATCTGACATAAGGCAAACCGGCTTTATCTAAGTTAGAAAGGCCTCTTAATTGATTTGGAATATTATCATTAGAAAATAAAGTAAAATCATAAAGATTACTCCCCAAGCCAACTAAAAGTTAGCAAAAGCATTACCTTCTCTCAAAATGAGTCATCTTAAAAGACAATTTAGAAACAATTGCTTTAATATTCCTAGGTAAATAAAAAAGTTCAACATTACCCTTGTGATTAGAGTTAATCATAGTAATAACCATCTCAACATCAAATTCCAACCAAATGGAAAGAAAATTCCTCTCCAAACAAAGCTTAAGAGCATGATAAATAGCCATCAGTTCAAATAATAATGCAGTAGTAGAGAGAGGAGTCAAAAAAGCCAAGACAATACTCCCACGATTATTACAAAAAATACCACCATAGCCAGACTTGTTAAGTGCAACAGAGCCATTTGTATTAATTTTAATACAACAATTAAGAGGCTAAATCCAATAAATGATTTTATAAGAAGGAGGCAAGTCAGAATATGGAAACTTAATACCCAATTTAGAAGCAACAAACTTATAACCTCTAAAATTAGAACCATTAAGAAGAATAGCCTTATGTAAAGATATAATTTTTTCTTTAATCCTAGCAATAATCATCTTATGATTCATAGGCACATTACGATGTTTAACATCATTTCTGTCAAGCCAAATAAACCAAATCAAAGTAATAGCCATAACAATTTTGATATGCCCTTTGATAGTATTAAGAAAGTCAGAGCTAAGGAGCTGCATTAAATTAAAATTACCATTAAAAGAACTAAGGTTGAATAAGTCTTCATACTGATTCCAAACTTTAGAGGCAATAGCACCATTAACAAATACATGACTAACATTCTCAATATGAAAACAACATAAGCATTTAGAAGCTAGATAAAAACCTTTCTCCAAAAGTAAAGAATCAAGAACAATAAACCCCCTTAAAATCCTCCAAATAAGAATATAGTAAGAGGTAGGAATAATGTTATTCCAAATCTTAAAAAGATAGGCAAAGAGGTTTTATTATCTCTAATATGGTGCTAAGTATCTTCAAAGGAAAAATCACCATTACTAGAAATGCTATGAAAACTTGATTAGAAATAATACCATTAATAGGATTCTTGATTATATTATTACAAATGGAATCAGGAATCATGTCATACAAAAGAGAATGATTCCAATCACCATTTAAAATAAAATGATTAACTTTCAAAGAAGAAGTAGAGTGAGTATTAAGCATAGAATCAATAGAGGTCTCCCCCATCCAGATATCTTGCCAAAAGAAAGAGGAGCCACTTTTGATACCCCAAAAAATGAGAGGTTTTGCTTTCCATTTAACAATACAAAGGCATTTCCAACCAATAAAGTCACCATGCTTATAGCTACATGTTAAAGGATGTTTACCTTTGCAGTATTTGTAATTCATAAAATTAGCCCAAAGACAACATTCTTCCTGAAATTCCACCAAATTTTATAAGAAAAAATATTAGTGGAATCCAACAAGGACCTGCAGCCAAGACCACCTTCAAATAAAGTACCACACATGTTAGACCAAGAAGCTCAATGAAGCCTTTTGGCCAAAAGTCTAGAGCCCCAAAAAATGTATTAAGAAGCCTTTCAATCCACATAATAACAAGAGAAGTAAGAACAATATAAAGTAGCAAATAAAAGGAAAGAGAGTAAAGAATACTTTTAATAATAATTAATCTACCACCAAAAGATAAAAATGAAATTCAAGGGTAGAAATCTTATTCTGAATATTCTAGAGAACCTCATCAAAAAGGTGAGACCTCTTAGGACCACAGTATAAAGGAGAACCTATATACTTGATAGGAAGACATTGATGAGAAAATCCAGTAATATCCTTAATTCTATTGATTCTATGAGAAAAAAATAGAAATAGAGGGGATAAAATAGCTTTTCTGAGTATAAATCAAGAGGCCACTTTTTTTTCAAACCTATTAAAAAAGTCCTTTAGTTTTTTAACATATTGTAACGAGCCATTACAAATATAATGAAGTCTTCAGCAAAACTTAAGTGGGATATAGCCAAACCACCAAGATTCTTAAAATACATGTTAGAATTCTTCTCGATCAAAAAATTAAGCCAACGAGACAAATATTCAATAGCAATAATAAAAAGTGATAGAGAAAGAAGATCACTTTGTCTAATACCTTGGGAAGACTTAAATAAGCCAAAGTTTTCACCATTAATAACTAAAGAGAAATAAACATTATAAATGATATTGTTAACCGAAGAGATAAATTTAGTAGAGAAACTGAATAAAGAAAGAATGCTACTAAGAAAATCCCAAGAAATGTTGTCATAAGCTTTGGTAATATCAAGCTTGAAAAGTAAATTTCCACCTTTAGTTTTCACATTTAACTCATGAATTAATTCTTGTGCAAGAAGATGTTGTTAGAGATATTCCTACCTCTCACAAAGCCAGTTTGATTAGGAGAAATAATCTTAGGAAGAAATTTACCAAGCCTACTAGTCAAAATTTTAGAAATCAATTTATTAAAGAAAGTACAAAGATTAATAGGTCTAAAATTATTTTAGAAGTCAGGATTATCTTTCCTGGGAATAAGAATAATATTTGCAGAAGTGAAATATTTAGGAATAGAATTCCCATGAAAGAAATTCCTCATAGCATTAACAAGATCAAATTTAATAATAAACTAAGCTTTTTGAAAGAATAAAGTAGAGTAGCCATCCGGCCTTGCAACAAAATCATCATTCATACCATTAAGAATATTAAAATTTTCCTCATCCAAAGGAGGAGCAACCAATTAATCATTATCCTCAAGAGACATAATAGAAGGAATGATAGAGGGGTTAGATAACTGATGAAGTTGATAAATTATATTTAAAAGATCTTTAAAATAGTTAATAGTATAAGAAAAAATATCCTCTTTTTCGGTGATCCAAGAACCATCAGAATTCTTAATTTCATGAATTTTCACAAGAACTCTCCTTTTCATAACCAAAGATTGAAAATATTTGATGTTTCTTTCCCCCTTAGAAAGATGTTTAGAAGCAGCCTTTTGTCTCCAGTAGGTTTCCTCCATATCCTGAAACTTAGTGAGATTATCTTTAGCTTCAGCAAAGTTAGAGCAAAAAGGGGAATCATTAATAACAAGTTCTTCCAAATCATTCACCTGTTGTTCCATGTTCTTAATATTATCAAAAAGATTTTTGAAATAATTTATATTCCACCAATTTATATGATGCTTAAGCCTTTTTAATTTAAGCCAAAATCTCTTCATACCAACAGCAGAATCATCAGGAGCAAGAAGAGCATACCAATTAGAAGCAATAGCATCAAGAAAACTACTATCTTGTAACCACATATTTTGAAACCAGAAATTTTTAATGACATTATTGTTATGAACAACATCCTTAATGGAAATCAAAAGAGGAGCAAGATCTGAGAAAGTTCTACTAAGGTATTCAACCGAAGTCAAAGGCCAATGGTTTAACCAAAGGTTATTAAATAAGGCATGATCCAAACATTGCCAAAGTCTATGATTATTCTAAGTAAACTGAGAGCCAACAAAACCAAGATCATGCAGATTACCATATAAGATCATATTCAAAAAATCTTCCATACAATGTAAATTCAATGAAGAACCCCTTTCCTTTCATTCACAGAAAGGTCCATATTGAAATCCCCACCAACAATCCAAGAATCATTAATAGTAGAAGCAAAAGTAGATAATTGAACCCAAAGAATCCTCCTATAAATCTTATTATAAGTAGCATAAACAAAAGAGCCAAAAGAATGATAATCACTGAAAGAAATATCCACATTTACAATTTGATGAAAAACATTAATGACAATAATAAAAAAATAATTATTCCAAAATAACCAAATCTTATTGCTATTATTACAAAAATAATTGGAGATACCAATCATTCTAGCTGCATGCATAATTTTAGAAGAAAAAAAATAAGAGGTTCAAGAATAACCATGAAATTGACAGTATAAACTTTACAAAGGTTCCTAATCCTATTCCTAATAGCAAGAGTACTAATGCCCCTAACATTAAAAATAAGAAAATTAAACATTAATTCTTATTTGGTAAAGAAGATGAAGAAGATCGAGTCGATCTAGAAACTTCAGTAGAAAATTTTTTGAACTATTTTTTCTTTTTCACAAAAATAGTTTGAAAGATAGTTTCATTTCCCAAAGATTCATCCTCAGAAGAAGCATTATAACTCTTAACAACTACATTTTTGATAGGAGTTTTCAACTGATAAGGCACTAAAGAATTTTTATCCATTAATTGAGAAGAAAACATAGGCAAACCACCATCATAATTAGCAGTTAAAGTAGGAGCAGAAACAAATTTGTTAAGCAAGAAAAAAATTGGTTGCACAAAATCCATCGTATCCATACCATCAACATCTTCCATATTTAAAGAATTTAAATCATCATTTTCTTTTAGAACTTTTTGAAAATCAGAAAGAGATACATTGTCTTTAAAATTTTTAAGTTGTGAAACACAAGTATCTTTAAAGGAAGAAGTCAAAATAGGATTAGCAACATCTTACACAATTCCTGAAAGCAAAAGAACAGAAGCAGCTAAAATTTGGTTTTCATTCAAAATAACATCTTCATTTCTAGCAGCATTTTCAAAACCATTCTCAAAAGGTAAAGCATTAGAAAGATTCAGAATACCATCAACAACATCTTTATCTTTTTCAGAATAAGTAGAAAATTTATTTTTATCAGTTAAATTATTTCTAGATTGATCAATCAGCTTAGGAATTTTAACAAATTTTTTCATAAGTTGAGGATGAGCAATGAAACAATCCAAAAAGACATGGCCATGGGTTTGGAGTGATTGCAAAAAATTGGAAGGTTTTCAAATTCAACTAGCTGAAAATAACCATACTTTTGAGACCCTATCCAAATCTCCTTAGGAAACTTCGTTATAACATCAATTTCAACAAGGATATGAGCAACTGAAGGTCGAGACTTAGCGTAGTTGCTTAATTAATTTGTAAAGGTCTACCAAAAATAGACCCAACTGCATGAAGAAATTGATAATTAACAAAATGAATCCTAAGATTAAGCAAAGCAATCCAAATTGACACTATAGGAGATTCTTCTTGAATGTAAAAAAGACTCCATTTAAGAATGCACATTTCATAATTTTTAACAAAATAAGAATGATGAGAGAAAATATGGCTATAGTCAAGATCATTAGATAACTTAATGAGGACATGATGACCATCCAACAAACTGACTGAAAATGCATCGGAAAGCTTTAAATCATGAAAGAGAAATTGAATATCTTCCATATTAGGCAGATGCAATGAAAATTAACCAATCAGAGTAAAGGCATAAGGTTCAACGAGTTTCTCAATATATGAATCAAAACTCATTATAGCCAAAATTCAATTTAAAGTTGTATGAACAAGATTAATTAAAAATCCAGGGGAGGTTGAAGCATCCTTACCAGATAAGGCATCTTTGAAGGATTTAGAAGAAGAAACCTTAGATTTACCCAACAGAAAATTTGCACTAGGAGGAGCAGCAGAAATCATCAGTTCAACTTTGCCAAATGCCGGATCGGACTCCATGGCAGCCATCGAAATCAAGGGACAGGAGGATAGCCAGCCAAAGGCCGAAGAAGGAAGGGCTTACCTGTGAAAATCCTCACGGCAACCAAGAGAAATGATAAAGGAAAATGGGGTTCTTGAATCGCCAAATTTTTGAAAGGGGGAAGGCAACCAAACATAGTTTTTTGGTTTGTTTAGGTTATTAAGTTAGGGTTAGAGGGTTATAGGGTTTAGGGTTTAAGGTTTAGGGTTTTAGGGTTTAGGGTTAGGGTTTTAGGGTTTAGGGTATAGGGTTTGGGGTTTAGGGACTTAGGATTTAGGGTTTAGTGTTTAGGGTTTTGAATTAGGGTTTAGGATTTAGGTTTTAGGGTTTTAAGGTTTAAGGTTTAGGGATTTATGATTTATATTTTAGGTTTAGGGTTTAAGTTTTAGTTTAAGGTTTAGGGTTTAAGGGTTTTTTTAATAGAGAAAAAAAATCCAAATTCAACATTTCTTCTTTTCAAGTTCATCAACCAAGTAGCACCCCAAGTTTTCTAAAACATAAGTGATGACATAGATCAAAAATGAGCACCCATAGAGCAAATCAAAAACCAGCACCTCTAGATCCCCCACCACCACTGTGATAACTGTCGCTCTACCTTCGCCTCCACCGGTATATCTAGACTAAGCTTAGTTGACGATGATGATCCCACCATCAAGGTTCTGCCTATTCTTAGAATTTAATGTTTAGGGTTTAGGGTTTATGGTTTGGGGTTTAGGGTTTAGGGTTGTAGGTTTTAGGGTTTAGGGTTTAGGGTTTTATGGTTTAGGGATTAGGATTTTAGGGCTTAGGGTTTAGGGTTTAGGTTTTAAAGTTTAGGGTTGTAGGTTTAGGGTTATAGGTTTAGGGTCGTAGGTTTAGGGTTAAATGTTTAGGGTTTAGGATTTAGGGTTTAGGATTTTTTTTAAATTAAAAAAACTAACAAGTTTAGGCTTATTTAGTTAATTTAGTTAATTTTATATTTATTTGAGTTTATTCTATTTTTTATTTTTACTTAGTTTAGTTTATTTATTTTAGGTTTTTTGTTTTAGTTTAGAAGTTTTAATTTAGTTTATTTTTTAAGTTTAGGTTTATTTTTTAGTTAATTTTTATTTTTATTTTAGTTTTAAAGTTTAGGTGATATTTTTTATTTTTAGGTTTAAGTTTAGGTTTTTATTATATTTTTTTTAGGTTTAGGTTTTAGGTTTTTATTTTAGGTTTATTTTTAGGTTTTATTTTTTAGTTTAGCTTTAGTTTTAGTTTTAGTTTTTTTTATTTAGTTTAGGTTTAGGTTTAGGCTTCATTTATTTTAGTTTAGATTTAGGTTTATTTTATTATGTTTATTTTATTTTTATTTTAGGTTTAGGTTTTTCTTCAGTTTAGGGTTTAGGTTTTACTTTTTAATGATTTTTAGGTTTATTTTTTAGGTTTAGGTTTTTTTTAGTTTTTATTTTATTTATATTTTAGGTTTAATTTATTTTTTTTTTTTTTATTTAGGTTTTTTATTTTTTTAATTTAGCTTAGGTTTTTATTTATTTTATTTTAGTTTATTTTATTTTTTATTTTATTTTTAGGTTTAAGTTTAGGTTTTAGTTGAGGTTTTAATTTATTTTTTATTTTTTCTATTTTATTTAGGTTTAGAATTTATTTATTTATTTAATTTTTAGGTTTTATATAATTTAGGTTTAGGTTTTTAGGTTTTTAGGGTTTAGGGTATGGGGTATAGGGTTTAAGTTTTAGTTTAGGGTTTAGGGTTTAAAGTTTTTTTTTAAAAAAAGAACAAATTCAGAATCATCATTTCTTCTTTTCAATTTCATTAACCAAGTAGCACCCCAAGTTTTTTAAGACACAAGTGATGACATTGATAAAAAATGAGCCCCCACAGAGCAAATCAAAAACCCAAGATAAGTAGAGCGATATCTACTATAAAGATAGTTCCATAAGTAGCAGATTAGATCAGCCATTTGTTAGTTTCTCCACTTCCCATCAGAACGACCCTCGCCTCTCGAGTAGTAGGATCCACCATCATATCCCCGATCTCTCCCTCTCCCACCACCACGGTTGTAACCTTCGTCGCTCCTCCCACCTCCATAACCATCACTGCTCCGGTCACCACCTCCATATCCGGCACCATATCCCCACCACCACTCGATATGCTTCACGCCTTCACTTTCCAGGATCTAGGTGAGCCTAGTTGATGGTGATGTTTCTACTGTCAAGGTTTTGCCCATTATTAGGGTTTAGGGTTTAGGGTTAGTTTAGGGTTTAGGATTTAAGTTTTAGGGTTTTAGAGTTTAGTGTTTAGGGTTTAGGGTTTAGGGTTTAGGGTTAGGGTTTTGGTTTAGGGTTTAAGTTTTACGGTTAATTTAGTGTTTAAGGTGCAGTATTTTTTAGTGTTTAGGGTTTAGGGTTTAGGGTATAAGGTTTAGGGTTTAGGGTTTAAGGTTTTTTTTAATAGAGAATAAATTCATATTCAACATTTCTTCTTTTCAATTTCATGAACTAAGTAGTACCCCAAGTTTTCTAAAACACAAGTGACGACATAGATCGATCAATAAGTAGCATTGTCTCTCCTCTCACATCCATAACCACCCCTACTCTGACCACCACCTCCATATCCACCAGCACTTCTAGATCCCCCACCACCACTATGATAACCACCACCTACTCCTTCGCCTCCACTGCCAGATCTAGACTGTGCTTAGTTGATGGTGATGTTCCTGCCGTCAAGATTCTTCCCATTCTTAGGGTTTAGGGTTCAGGATTTAGGGTTGTAGGGTTTAGGTTTAGAATTTAGGGTTTAGGGTATAGGGTTTAGGGTTTCAGGGTTTAGGGTTTAGGCTTAAGGGTTTAGGTTTTAAAGTTTAAGGTTGTAGGTTTAGGGTTGTAGGTTTAGGGTTAGGTTTAGGGTTTAGGGTTTAGGGTTTAGGATTTAGGATTTATATATTTTTTAAACTAGTAGGTTTAGGTTTATTTAGTTTATTTTTCATTTATTTGAGTTTATTTTATTTTTAATAATTTATATTTATTTAGGTTTATTATTTATTTTTATTTAATTTAGTTTATTTATTTAAGGTTTATTTATTTTAGTTTTTAGGTTCAAGTTTACTTTTTAACTGAGTTTTATTTTTATTTTATATTTTAGGTTTATGTTTTATTTTTTATTTTTAGGTTTAGTTTTAGGTTTTATTTTATTTTTTTAAGGTTTTGGTTTTAGGTTTTGGTTTTAGGTTTATTTTTAGGTTTTATGTTAGTTTAAGTTTAGGTTTATTTTTAGTTTCTTTTATTTTATTTAGTTTAGCTTTAGGTTTAGGTTTAGTTTATTTTAGGTTTTGATTTAGTTTTTATTTATTTTAGTTTAGTTTATTTTAGTTTAGGTTTAGATTAATTTTTTTGTTTAATTTATTTTTATTTTAGGTTTAGGTTTTTTTTTAGCTAAACCTAAACAATAAACCTAAAAATAAATAAAAAATAAAACCTAAACACTAACCTAAAAAAACCTAAACCTAAAATAAAAATAAAATAAACCTAAACCTAAACTAAATTAAACTAAATTAAAATAAATAAAACCTAAACCAAAACCTAAAATAAAAGAAACCTAAACCTAAGCTTAAACTAAATAAAATAAAATAAACTAAAAATAAACCTAAACCTAAAGTAAAAAATAAACCTTAAAACCTACACCTAAAAAAAATAAAATAAAAACCTAAACTTAAAAAATAAAAAATAAAACTAAATCCTAAAAAATAAAATAAAAAGCAAACTAAACTAAAAAATAAACTTAAACCTCAAAAATAAATTAAAATAAAAAACTTACACTTAAATAAATAAACTTAAAATAAATAAACTAAACTAAATAAAAATAAAAATAAACCTAAATCAAAATAAAAATAAAATATACTATAATAAAAAACAAACTAAATAAACCAGAACCTACCAGTTTACTTAACTTTAAAAAAATAAAAATAAAAGCCTAACCCTAAAACTAATTATAAACCCTAAATCTACAACACAAAACCGTAAACCTTGAACCCTAAACTCAAAACCCTAAACCCTAAACCCTAAACCCTAAACCCTAAAACCTTAAACCCTAAATCCTAAACCCTAAACTTTAAACCCTAAACCCTAAATCCTAAAAACCTTAAAACCTAAACTTAAACTAAATAAAACCTGAAAAATAAATAAATAAATAAATGTAAACCTAAAAAAATAAATTAATTAAAATAAAATAAAAACCTAAACTAAAACCTAACTTAAACCTAAACCTAAACCTAAAAATAAAATAAAATAAAAAAGAAATACTAAACTAAAATAAAATAAATAAAAACCTAAACTAAACTAAAAAAAAATAAAATTTACCTTAAAATAAAAAACTTAAATAAAATAAAAATTAAATATAAAATAAAAAATGAACCTAAAATAAAATAAAATAAAACCTAAATAAAAACCTAAACCTAAAAATAAACAAAAAAACAAAACCTAAACCCTAAACTAAAAAAAAAATACTCCTAAAATAATAAAATAAAATTAACCTAAACCTAAACTGAAATAAGCTAAACTAAAATAAATAAAACATAAACCTAAACCTACAATAAACTAAACCTAAACCCTAAACTAAATAATATATAATAAACTAAAAATAAACTTAAACCTAAACTAAAAAAATAAAACCTAAAAATAAACCTAAAATAAAAACCTAAAACCTAAACATAAAAAAATAAAATAAAAACATAAACCTAAAAATAAAAAATAAAACCTAAACCTAAAAGATAAAATAAAAATAAAATTAAACTAAAAAATAAACATAAACCTAAGCCTAAACCTAAAAAATAAAATAAAATAAAATACGTAAAATAAAATAAATAAACTAAAAACAATTAAACAAAATTAATAAAAATAAAAAAACCTAAATAGAAATAAATAATAACAAAAACTAAAATAAATAAAAAGTAATCTAAATAAACCTAAACCTAGCAGTTCACTTAATTTTTTAAGAAAACCCTAAATCCTAAACCCTAAAACTAAGCCTAAAGTTGTAGTACTAAACCTACAACCCTAAAACCTAAACCCTAAATCATAAACCCTAAACCCTAAACTCTAAACCCTAAACCTTAAACCCTAAACCCTAAATCCTAAACCCTAAACCCTGAAAGCATGAACCCTAAAACACGATGTCCTAAACCCTAAACCTTAAACCCTAAATCCTAAACACTAAATCGTAAACCCTTAACCTTAAACCCTAAACCATAAACCCTAAAACCTACTACCCTAAACAATAAATCCCAAACATTAAACCCTAAACCCTAAACCCTAAAAACCTTAAAACCTAAACCTAAACTAAATAAAACCAAAAAATAAAATAAATAAATAAAACCTAAACCTAAATAAAAAAATAAAATAAAATAACAAAAAACCTAAACAAAAACCTATACCTAAACATAAAAATAAATTAAAATAAAAAAATTAAATAAAAATAAAAATAAAATAAATTAAAACCTAAACTAAACTAAAAAATGAAATAAACCTAACAATGAAAAACCTAAATAAAATAAAAACTAAATAAAAAATAAAAATAAAATAAACCTAAAATAAAATAAAATAAAAAATAAATAAAAACCTAAACCTAAAATATAAACCTAAAAATAAAACATAAAAATAAATAAAAAAATCTAAACCTTAAATTTAAAAAAAAAAACTTAACGTAAAATAAATAAAATAAAATAAACCTAAATATAAACTAATATGAACTAAACTAAAATAAATAAGATCTAAACCTAAAGCGAAACTAAAAAATAAAACCTAAAAATAAACCTAAACCTAAACTAAAAAATAAAACCTAAAAATAAACCTAAAATAGAAACCTAAAAAAAGTAAAATAAAAACCTAAACCTAAACCTAAAAAAAATAAAACTTAAACCTAAAAAATAAAATAAAAATAAAACTAAACATAAATAAACTAAAATAAATAAAAATAAAAATAAACCTAAATAAAACTATAAATAAAAATAAAATAAACTAAAATAAGTAAAAATAAACTAAATAAACATAAACTTACCAGTTTACATAATTTTAAAAAAAATAAAAAATAAAAAATAATAATAATAAAAAACCCTAACCCTAAACCCTAAACACAAAACTACAACCCTACATCATAAACCCTAATCCTAAAACCCTAAACCCTAAACCCTAAACCATGTAACCTAGAGTCCTAAATCCTAAACCAAAAACAGCAAACCTTAAACCCTAAACCGTAAACCCTAAACCCTAAACCCTAAAACTCTAAACCTAAACTAAATAAAACTTTAAAATAAAATAAATAAAAAACCTAAACCTAAAAAAAATAAATAAAATAAAATAAAATAAAATAAAAACTTAAGCTAAAACCTAAACCTAAACTTAAACCTAAACCTAAACATATAAAAATAAAATAAAATTATAAACTAAACTAAAATAAAATAAAAAAACCTAAACAAAACTAAAAAAAATAAAATAATCATAAAAATAAAAAAATATAACTAAATTAAACCTAAAAGTAAAATAAAAATAAAATAAACCTAAAATATAAAAAAAAACTAAATAAAAACCTAAACTTAAAAAATAAACCTAAAAATAAATAAAAAATAAAACTTAAAACCCTAAACTAAAATAATACCTAAACCTAAAATAAAAAAAATAAAATAAACTTAAACCTAAACTAAAATAAATTAAACTAAAATAAATAAAACTTAAACCTAAACTTAGAATAAACTAAATCTAAACCCTAAACTAAATAAACTAAAATATATCTAAACCTAAAATCAAAAAGAAAAGCTAAAAATAAACCTAAAATAAAAACTTAAAACCTAAACCTAAAAAAATAAAATAAAAACATAAACCTAAACCTGAAAAAATAAAATAAAACCTAAACCTAAAAAAATAAAGTAAAAATAAAACTAAATTTAAAAATAAACATAACCTAAACATAAACCTAAAAAATAAACTAAAATAAAAAACATAAATTAAAATAAATAAACCTATAATAAATAAACCAAACTAAATAAAAATAAAAAATAAACTTAAATAAAAATATAAATTAAAATTAATTGAAAATAAACTAAATAAATCAAAACCTGGTAGTTTACTTAATTTTTTTTTAAAAAAGACCCTAAACCCTAAAACTAACCCTAAACCTTAAACCCTAGACCCTAAACCTTTAACCATAAATCCTAAATCCTAAAAAACCCTGAAACCAAAACCCTAAACCCTAAATCCTAAACCCTAAGCTAACCCTAAACCCTAAAACCTAAAGCCTAAAAACTAAACCTTAAACCCTAAACCCTAAAACCTAAACCATAATCCATAAACCATAAACATAAAATAAACATAAATAAAAATAAGAAAATAAAATAAACCATAAACATAAACATAAATAAGTAAACATAAAAACATAAACATAAATAAAAAAGATAAACATAAAATAAAATAAATAATAAACATAAAATAATGAAAATAAAAAAATAAAAAAAAATAAAAATAAAATAAAATAAATAAACATAAATAAATAAAAGAAATAAACATAAACATAAAAAAATAAATAAAAAATAAACATAAACATAAAAAAATAAACCATAAACCATAAAATAAAATAAAAAACATAAACATAAAAAAATCAATAAAAATAAAAAAATAAAAAAATAAATATAAAAAATTATAAATAAACTTAAATAAACATAAAAATAAAACAAACATAAACATAAATAAAAAAATAAAAAAATAAACATAAAATAGGTAAACATAAACATAAATAAATAAAAATAAATAAATAGAATAAAACAAAAAAATAAAATAAAGAAATAAAAAATAAACATAAAATAAAATAAACATAAACATAAAAATAAAATAAAATAAACAAATAAATAAAATAAAACATAAAAATAAACATAAATAAACATAAAATAAACATAAACATAAATAAACATAAACATAAATAAAAAATAAATAAACATAAACATAAAATAAACATAAAAATAAACATAAAAATAAACATAAAAATAAACAGAAACATAAAATAAAATAAATAAACATAAACATTAAAAATAAACATAAACATAAACAAAAAAAACATAAAAATAAATCATAAATAAACATAAAATAAATAAAAATAAACATAAAATAAAGCTAAAAATAAATATAAACATAAACATAAACATAAAAATAAACATAAAATAAACATAAACATAAATTAATAAATAAAAATAAATAAATAAAATAAAAATAAACATAAAAACATAAACATAAATAAACATAAATAAATAAAAATAAACATAAAAATAAAAAAGAAACATAAACATAAACATAAATAAACATAAAAAAATAAAAAGATAAACCATAAGAATAAACATAAACCATAAACATAAACAAACATAAATAAACATAAACATAAAAAGAAATAAAAATAAATAAAATAAACACAAAAAAGTAACAAAACATAAATAACATAAAAAAATAAAATAAATAAATAAAATAAAATAAAAATAAATAAAATAAACATAAACATAAAATAAAAAATAAACATAAATAAACATAAAATAAAAAAAATAAAAAAATAAACTTAAACATAAACATAAATAAACCTAAAAAATAAAAAAATAAACATAAAATAAACATAATAATAAACATAAAAAATAAACATAAACATAAACATAAACATAAAAATAAACATAAAATAAAAGTAAACATAAACATAAAAATAAACATATGCATAAAAATAAATAAACATAAACATAAAAGAAAAATAAACATACAAAAATAAAAATAAAAAAATAAACATAAAATAAATATAAACATAAAAAAATAAAAATAAAATAAAATAAATAAACATAAATAAATAAAATAAATAAACATAAACATAAAAAAATAAATAAAAAATAAACATAAACATAAAAAAATCAATAAAAATAAAAAAATAAAAAGATAAACATAAAAAATTATAAATAAACTTAAATAAACATAAAAATAAAACAAACATAAACATAAATAAAAAAATAAAAAAATAAACATAAAATAGGTAAACATAAACATAAATAAATAAAAATAAATAAATAGAATAAAACATAAAAATAAAATAAAGAAATAAAAAATAAACATAAAATAAAATAAACATAAACATAAAAATAAAATAAAATAAATAAATAAATAAAATAAAACATAAAAATAAACATAAATAAACATAAAATAAACATAAACATAAACAAACATAAACATAAATAAAAAATAAATAAACATAAACATAAAATAAACATAAATTAAACAAAAAAATAAACATAAAAATAAACATAAAAATAAACAGAAACATAAAAATTAAATAAATAAACATAAACATTAAAAATAAACATAAACATAAACAAAAAAAACATAAAAATAAATCATAAATAAACATAAAATAAATAAAAATAAACATAAAATAAAGCTAAAAATAAATATAAACATAAACATAAACATATAAAAATAAACATAAAATAAACATAAACATAAATTAATAAATAAAAATAAATAAATAAAATAAAAATAAACATAAAAACATAAACATAAATCATAAATAAACATAAAATAAATAAAAATAAACATAAAATAAAGCTAAAAATAAATATAAACATAAACATAAACATAAATATAAACATAAAATAAACATAAACATAAATTAATAAATAAAAATAAATAAATAAAATAAAAATAAACATAAAAACATAAACATAAATAAACATAAATAAATAAAAATAAACGTAAAAATAAAAAAGAAACATAACCATAAACATAAATAAACATAAAAAAATAAAAAGATAAACCATAACAATAAACATAAACCATAAACATAAACAAACATAAATAAACATAAACATAAAAAGAAATAAAAATAAATAAAATAAACACAAAAAAGTAAAAAAAACATAAATAACATAAAAAAATAAAATAAATAAATAAAATAAAATAAAAATAAATAAAATAAACATAAACATAAAATAAAAAATAAACATAAATAAACATAAAATAAAAAAAATAAAAAAATAAACTTAAACATAAACATAAATAAACCTAAAAAGTAAAATAAAAATAAAGATACACATAAAATAAAAAAAATAAACATAAAAATAAACGATAAAATAAAATTAAAATAAAAAATTAAAATAAAATAAAGAAATAAACATAAACATAAACCATAAAAATAAACATAAAATAAAAAATAAACAAAAAATAAATAAATTAAAAAATAAAATAAACATAAACATAAATAAATAAACATAAATAAAAGAAATAAAGATAAAAATAAGAAATAAACATGAAAAATAAACATAAATAAACATAAAAATAAAAAATAAACATAAACATAAACTTAAAATAAAATAAAATAAATAAAAAACATAAACATAAAAAATAATCATAAACATAAACATAAATAAAAAAAATAAAAAATAAACATAAAAAATAAACATAAACATAAACATAAACCATTAAAAAAAATAAACATAAATAAATAAATAAACCATAAAAATAAGCATAAATAACTAAAATAAACATAAACTTAAACATAAAATTAAATAAATATGAACATAAATTAACATAAACATAAAAATAAAAAAAATAAACATAATCATAAATAAAATAAAATAAAATAAAATCAACATAAAAAATAAACAAAAACATAAAATAAACATAAATAAAAAATAAATAAACATAAACATAGAATAAACATAAACATAAAAATAATTAAATAAACATATATAAAAAATAAACATAAATAAAAATAAACCATAAACATAACATAAAAATAAAATAAACATAAAATGAAATAAACATAATCATAAACATAAACCATAAAAAAACATAAAAACATAAACATAAACATAAATAAAATAAAATAAACATAAACATAAATAGAAAAAAATAAATAAACATAAACATAAACATAAAAAAACATAAAAAATAAAAATAAAATAAACATAAATAAACATAAACATAAACCATAAAAAAACAAAATAAACATAAAAATAAACATAAATAAAAAATAAAATAAATAAACATAAACATAAACCTTAAAAAAATAAAATAACATAAATAAACATAAAAATAAACATAAAAAATAAACATAAAATAAACATAAACATATATAAGTAAACATAAACCATAAAAATAAACATAAAATAAGTAAACAGAAATAAACATAAAAAATAAACCTAAAGAAATAAAATAAAAAATAAACATAAACATAAACATAAACATAAACATATATAAATAAAATAAACATAAATAAATAAACATAAACATAAAATAACATAAACATAAAATAAAAATAAACATAAATAAACATAAACATAAATTAACATAAACATAAAAAATAAAATAAAATAAAATAAAAATAAAGATAAATAAATAAAAATAAAAAAATAAACCATAAAGTAAACATAAAAATAAAAATAAAAATTAAATAAACATAAACATAAACATAAATAAATAAACATAAACATAAACATAAACCATAAACATAAAAAAAAGCATAAATAGAAAATAAACATAAACTCAAAGATAAAATAAAATAAAATAAAAAATAAATGTAAAAATAAACATAAAAAATAAGCATAAAATAAAAACATAAATAAAATAAAAATAAATAAAAATAAAATAAACTTAAACATAAACATAAAGAAGTAAATTAAAAATAAACATGAATAAAATAAAATAAACAATAAAATATATTAAATAAATAAAATAAACATAAATAAACATAAAAATAAAAATAAATAAACATAAATAAACATAAACATAAACATAAATAAACATAAATAAACTTGAACATAAAATAAATAAACATAAAATAAAAAATAAAAAATTAAAATAAACATAAACATAAACATAAACCATAAACATAAATAAAAATAAAAATTAACATAAAAAAATAAAAAAAACATAAACATAAACCATAAAAATAAAACATGAATAAACATAAAGAAAAATAAAAATAAACATAACATAAACCATAAAATAAAAATAAATAAACATAAAAAAATAAAAAAATAAACATAAGAAAATAAACCATAAAATAGAAATAAAAATATACATAAATAAACATAAAAAAATAAAATAAAATAAAATAAAAATAAATCATAAATAAAATAAAATAAACATAAACATAAACATAAACAAAAACACAAAAACATAAACATAAATAAACATAAAGAATTAAATAAATAATAAATAAAAATAAAAACATAAACATAAAATAAAAAAATAAACCATAAACATAAAATAAAAATAAAAAACATAAACATAAACATAAATATAAAATAAATAAAATAAAAAACATAAACCATAAACATAAATAAACATAAAAATAAAAATAAACCATAAAGTAAACATAAAAATAAACATAAAAATAAAAAACAAACATAAACCATAAAATAAAAAATAAAAAATAAACATAAACATAAAAATAAAAAAATAAATATAAAAATAGAAAATAAACATAAACCATAAAAAAATAAAAATAAACATAAAAATAAATAAACAAAAAAAATAAAAAATAAACATAAATAAACATAAACATAAACCACAAACATAAACATAAAATAAATAAACATAAATAAAAATAAATAAACATAAACATAAGTAAATAAATAAAATAAAATATAAACATAAAAATAAATAAATAAATAAACCATAAACCATAAAATAAAATAAAATAAACATAAACATAAACATAAACCATAAACCTTAAAAAAAAACATAAACCATAAACCATAAAAATAAACTAAACCATAAAAAATAAACCATAAACCATTAAAAAACATAAACCATAAACCATAAACATAAACATAAAAATAAAAATAAAATAAAATAAGAATAAACCATAAAAAATAAAAAATAAAAATAAAAATAAACATAAAAATAAACATAAACCATAAAATAATAAGATAAACCATAAAAAAATAAATAAACATAAATAAACATAAAAAATAAACATAAACATAACATAAATAAATAAAATAAACATAAACAAAAAAATAAATAAAACAAATAAAAAAATAAAAAAAATAAACATAAACATAAAAAAATAAATAAACATAAAAATAAACAAAATAAATAAATAAACATAAACATAAACATAAATAAACATAAACTTAAACATAAACATAAACCATAAACCATAAAAATAAACATAAGCATAAACATAAATAAAAATAAAAAATAAATAAACACAAAAATAAAAAAATATACATAAACATAAATAAATAAATAAACAATAAAATAAACATAAACATAAACATAAAAATAAATAAACATAAACATATACCATAAATGATAGAAATAAACATAAACATAAACATAAACATAGAATAATAAACATAAACCATAAACCATAAACCATAAACATAAAATAAATAAAAGAGAAACATAAAAAATAAACATAAAATAAAATAAACATAAATAAAAATCAACCATAAAAAATAAATAAACCATAAGATAAACATAAACATAAAAAATAATAAAAATACAAAATAAAAAAATAAAATAAAATAAAAATAAATAAATAAATAAATAAAATAAAAAGTAAAAATAAACATAAACATAAATAAATAAACATAAAAATAAACATAAACCATAAAATAATAAGATAAACCATAAAAAAATAAATAAACATAAAAAATAAACATAAACGTAACATAAATAAAAAAAATAAACATAAACAAAAAAATAAATAAAACAAATAAAAAAATAAAAAAAATAAACATAAACATTAAAAAATAAATAAACATAAAAATAAACAAAATAAATAAATAACCATAAACATAAACATAAATAAGCATAAACTTAAACATAAACATAAACCATAAACCATAAAAATAAACATAAGCATAAACATTAATAAAAATAAAAAATAAATAAACATAAAAATAAAAAATATACATAAACATAAATAAATAAATAAACAATAAAATAAACATAAACATAAACATAAAAATAAATAAACATAAACATATACCATAAATGATAGAAATAAACATAAACATAAACATAAACATAGAATAATAAACATAAACCATAAACCATAAACCATAAACATAAAATAAATAAAAGATAAACATAAAAAATAAACATAAAATAAAATAAACATAAATAAAAATAAACCATAAAAAATAAATAAACCATAAGATAAACATAAACATAAAAAATAATAAAAAAAATAAAATAATAAAATAAAATAAAAATAAATAAATAAAATAAAAAGTAATAATAATAAATCCCTAAACCATAAACCATAAAAACAAAAAAAAACTTAAACTTAAACTAAATAAAACCTAAAAATAAAATAAATAAACAAACATTAACTTAAATAAAATAAAAATATAAAATAAAATAAAAACCTAAACTAAAATGTAAACCTAAACCTAAAAATAAAATGAAATAAAAAATAAAAATAAACTAAAATAAAATAAACAAAAACCTAAACTAAACTAAAAAAATAAAATAAACTTAAGAATAAAAAACTTTAAAAAAGAAAAACTAAATTTAAAATAAAAATAAAATTAACCTAAAATAAAATAAAATAAAACTTAAATAAAAACCTAATCCTAAAAAATAAACCTAAAAATAAAAAAATAAAAAACCTTAACCCAAAAATAAAAAAACCTAAACCTATAATAAAAATAAAATAAACAAAATAAAATAAACCTAAACCTGAACTAAAATGAACTAAACTAAAATAAATCAAACCTAAACCTAAAATAAACTAAACCATAACCTAAACTTAAACTAAATAAATACCCTAAACCATAAACCCTAGACCCTAACTCTTAAATCCTAAACCATAAACCTTAAACCCTAGACCCTAAACCTACAACCATATACCCTAAACCCTAAAAAATCATAAAACCTAAACCCTAAACCCTAAACCCTAAACTAACCCTAAATCCTAAACCCCAAAACCTTAAATCCTAAACCCTAAACCTTAAACCCTAAACCCTAACCCTAACCTTAAACCATAAACACTAAACCCTAAACCATAAAACCCTAAACCCTAAACCCTAAAGCCTAAAGCTTAAATCTGAAACATTAAACCCTAAACTAACCCTAAACCCTAAACCTTAAAGCCTATAAACTAAACTCGAAACCTTAAAACCCTAAAACCTAAACCCTAATCCCTAAACTATAAACCATAAAAATAAAAAAAACCTAAACCTAAACTAAATAAAACCTAAAAATAAAATAAATAAATAGACATTAACTTAAATAAAATAAAAATATAAAATAAAATAAAAACCTAAACTAAAACCTAAACCTAAACCTAAAAAAAATAATAATAAAATAAAGAAAAACCTAAACTAAACTAAAAAATAAAATAAACTTAAGAATAAAAAACCTTAAAAAAACTAAATGTAAAATAAAAATAAAATTAACCTAAAATAAAATAAAATAAAATTTAAATAAAAACCTAATCCTAAAAAATAATCCTAAAAAAAACCTAAACCCTAAACAAAAAAAACCTAAACCTATAATAAAAATAAAATAAACAAAATAAAATAAACCTAAACCTAAACGAAAATGAACTAAACTAAAATAAATAAAACCTAAACCTAAAATAAGCTAAACCATAACCTAAACTTAAACTAAATAAAAACCCTAAAGCTTAAACCATAAATCCTAAACCCTAAACCCTATACCTAAACCCTAAAACTAACCCTAAACATTAAACCCTAAAAAACCCTAAAACCTAAACCCTAAACTAACCCTAAACCATAAACCCCAAACCCTAAATCCTAAACCATAAACCTTAAACCCTAAACCATAACCCTAACCTTAAAGCCTAAACACTAAACCCTAAATCTTAAAACCCTAAATCCTAAACCTAAACCCTAAACCCTAAATCTTAAACCCTAAACCCTAAACTAACCATAAACCCTAAAGCCTAAAGCAGAAAAACTAAACCCTAAACCCTAAACCCTAAAACCCTAAAACCTAAACCCTAATCCCTAAACCATAAACCATAAATACCAAAAAAACCTAAACCTAAATAAATAAAACATAAAAATAAAATAAATAAACAAACCTTAACTTAAAAAAAATAAAAATACAAAATAAAATAAAAACCTAAACTAAAACCTAAACCTAAACCTAAAAATAAAATAAAATAAAAAATAAAAAAATCTAAAATAAAATAAAAAATAAAAATAAACTAAAATAAAATAAAGAAAAACCTAAACTAAACTAAAAAATAAATTAAACTTAAGAATAAAAAATCTTGAAAAAATAAAAACAAAACTTAAAATAAAAATAAAATTAACCTAAAAGAAAATAAAATAAAATTTAAATAAAAACTAATCATAAAAAATAAGCCTAAAAATAAAACCTAAAAATAAAAAAATAAAAAACCTAAACCCTAAACTAAAAAAAACCTAAACCTATAATTAAAATGAAATAAATAAAATAAAATAAACCTAAACCTAAACTAAAATGAACTAAACTAAAATAAATAAAACCTAAACCTAAAATAAACTAAACCATAACCTAAACTTAAACTAAATAAAATAGAATAAACTAAAAATAAATCTAAACCTAAACTAAAAAATAAAACCTAAAATAAAAACCTAAAACCTAAACCTAAAAAAATAAACTATAAAACTTAAAAATAAAAAATAAAATTTAAAATTTAAAAATAAAATAAAAATAAAACTCAACTAAAAAAATAAACCCAATCTAAACCACTCAAAAAAATAAACTAAATAAAAAAACCAAAATAAAATAAATAAACCTAAAATAAATAAACTAAAACTAAATTAAAATAAGAAATAAACCTAAATAAAAATGAAAAATAAAATAAACTAAAATAAATAAAAAATAAACTAAATAAATAAAATAAACATAAACATAAACCTATCGGTTAACTTAATTTAAAGAAAAAACCCTTTACCCTAAATCCTAAACCCTGAACCTTAAAGCCTAGACCCTAAGAAACCGTAAACCCTAAAAACCCTAAACCCTAAACCCTAAACTTTGAACCCTGCACCATATATCCTAAAGCCTAAAGCCTAAAGCCTAAACCCCAAACCCTAAACCTAAATCTAAAGTAAGTAAATAAATTAAAAAATAAACCTAAACCTTAAAAACTAATAAACCTAAACCTAAACCCTAAGAATGGGCAGAATAGTGATGGCAGGAACATCACAGTCAACCAGGCTTAGTCTAGATCTAGCGGTGGAGGCGAAGATGGAGGCAAGATAAATGGTGGGGGGATCTGGAGGTGCTGGTGGATATGGAGGTGGTGGTCGGAGCAGTGGTGGTTATGGAGGTGGGAGGAGTGATGGAGGTTATAGCCATGGTGGTGGCGGAGGGAGAGATCAGGGATATGATGGTGGAACCCGCTACTCGAGAGGATGGGATGGTTTTGATGGGAATTGGAGAAATTGAAGAACAACCAACTCAATTTACCGCTTATGAAACTATATTTTTATAGTAGAGACAGTTCTAGTTATCTAGGGTATTTTATTTGCTCTATGCATGCTCATTTTTTATCTATGTCATCGCTTGTGTCTTAGAAAACTTGGTGTGTTACTTGATTCATGAAATTGAAAAGAAAAAAATGTTGAATAATTTCTTCTATTAAAAAAACCAAAAACACTATGCCCTAAACTAAAACCTGAACCCTAGAACTAAAACCTAAACCTTAAACCCTAAAATCCTAAACCCTAAACCCTAAATCCTAAATCACAAACCCTAAACCCTAAACCGTGAACCCTCAACTAACCCTAACCCTAAACCCTAAAAAGCTAAAAACCTAAACCTAAATTAAATAAAACATAAAAATAAAATAAATAAATAAAACTTAAACCAAAATAAATTAAAAAAATAAAATAAAACAAAATCATAAACTAAAACTTAAACCAAAAATAAAAAAGAAATTAAAATATAAAAATAAAAACTAAACTAAAATAAAATAAATAAAAACAAAAACTAAACTAAAAACTTAAAACCAAAATAAAATAAAAATTAAACCTAAAATAAAAATAAAATAAATTAAAAATTAAATTAAAACATAAACCTAAAAAAATAAACCTAAAAATAAAACTTAGAAATAAATAAAAAAGAAAACCTAAACCCTAAACTAAAAAAATAAACCTAAACCTAAAATAAATAAACCTAAACCTAAACAAAATAAACTAAATTAAAATAAATAAAACCTAAACCTAAACCTAAAATAAACTATACCTAAACCTAAACCTAAACCCTAAATAAAATAAAATAAAGTGAAAATAAACTTAAACCTAAACTAAAAGATAAAACGTAAAAATAAACCAAAAATAGAAACTTAAAACCTAAACCTAAAAAAATATAATAAAAACCCAAACATAAAGCTAAAAATAAAAATTAAAATCTAAACCTAAAAAATAAAATAATAATAAACTAAAAGAAAAAATAAACATAAATTTAAACCTAAAAAATAAACTAAAATAAAAACCTAAACAATAATAAATAAACCAAATTAAATAAAAATAAAAAATAAACCTTAATAAAAATGAAAAAAAAAACTAAAATAAATAAAAAATAAACTAAATAAGCCTAAACCTACCGGTTTACTTAATTTTTTAAATAACACAAAACCCTAAACCCTAAAAGAAGAAATGATGAATTTGAATTTGTTCTCTATTGACAAAAAAAAAACCAAAAGCCCTAAACCCTAAGCTAAAACCAGAACCATAGACCTAAAATCTAAACCTTAAACCTTAAACCCTAAACTCTAAAAACCTTAAAGCCTAAACCCTAAACCCTAAACCCTAAACCCTAAACCCTAAACCCTAAAATCTAAACCCTAAACCCTAAACCCAAAACCCTAAACTCTCAACTAGCACTAAACCTTGAACCCTAAAAAGCTAAAAACCTTAACTAAAAATAAAATAAATAAAAATCCTAAACCTAAATAAAATGACCAAAAAAATAAAATAAAAACCTAAACTTAAACCTACAAAAAATAAAATAAAAAATAATAACTAAACTAAAATAAAATAAATAAAAACTTTTACTAAACTAAAAAATAAAATACTTAAATAAAATAAAAACTAAACCTAAAATAAAAATAAAATAAACCTAAAATAAAATAAAATAAAAACTAAATAAATGCCTAAACCTAAAAAATAAACTTAAAAATAAAATGTAAAAATAAATAAATTATAAAACTTAAACCCTAAACAAAAAAAGCTAAGCCTAAAATCATAATAAAATAAACCTAATCCTAAGCTAAAATAAATAAAACCTAAACCACTTAAAATAAACTAAACCGAAACCTAAACCAAAATCCAAAATAAAATAAAATAAACTAAAAATAAACCTAAACCTAAACTAAAAAAATAAAACTTAAAAAAAATCCTAAAATAAAAACCTATACCTATACCTAAAAAAAACTGAAACCTAAAAAATAAAATAAAAATAAACCTAAACCTAAACCTAAAAAAAAACTAAAATAAAAAACATAAACTAAAAATAAATAAACTTAAAATAAATAAACCAAACTAAATAAAAATAAAAAATAAACCTAAAAAAATAAAAAAAATAAAGTAAATTTAAATAAATAAAAAATAAACTAAATAAACATAAACCTACCATTTTACTTAATTCTTTTGTTTTAAAAAAAAACCCTAAACCCTAAAACTAACCCTAAACCTACAACCCTAAAACTAAACCCGAAACCCTAAACCAAAAAAAAACATAACCCATTAACCCTAAACTAACCTAAACACTAATCCCTAAACCCTAAACCCTAACCCTAACCCTAAACTAAAAACCCAACCATAAACACTAAACTAACCCTAAACCCTAAAAAATCTAAACCCTAAAGCCTAAAGCCTAAACCCTAAACCCTAAACTAACCCTAAATCATAAGCTAACTCCAAACCATAAACCTTAAACCATAAAACCTAAAACCCTAAACCCTAACCCTAAACCCTAAACCCTAAAACCCTAAAACCTTAAAACCCTAAACCCTAAACCTAAACTTAAAATAAACTAAACCTAAACGTAAACCTAAAACTAAACTATATAAAATAAAATAAAATAAAAATAAATGTAAACCTAAACTAAAAAATAAAACCTAAAAATAATCCTAAAACCTAAACCTAAAAATAAAAAATAAAACCTAAATCTTAAAAATAAAATAATAATAAAACTCAACTAAAAAATAAACCTAAACCTAGAAAAATAAACCTAAAAATAAATAAAAAATAAAACTTAAACCCTAAACTAAAAAAAATACTAAGCCTAAAATAAAAATAAAATAAAATTAAACCTAAACTAATAAAATAAACTAAAATAAATAAAACTTAAACTTAAACCTAAAATTAACTAAACCAAAACCTAAACCTAAACCCTAAATAAAATACAATAAATTGAGAATAATCTTAAACTTAAATTAGAAAATAGAACCAAAAAATAATCCAAAAATAAAAATCTAAAACTTAAACCTAAAAAATAATCTAAAATAAAAAACCTAAAGTTTAAACCTAAAAAAATAAAATAAAAACCTAAACCTAAACCTAAAAATAAAAAATAAAACCTAAACCTAAAAAATAAAATAAAAATAAAACTAAACTAAAAAAATTAACCTCAACCTAAACCTACACCTAAATAAAAAACTAAAATAAAAATCCTAAACTAAAATAAAAAAACATAAAATAAATAAATTGAACTAAATAGAAATAAAAAATAAACCTAAATAAAACTAAATAAATAAATAAAAATAAAATAAAAATTAAATAAACCTAAACTTACCTATTTATATAATTTTATTTTTCTTAAATAAACCCTAAACCCTAAACACTAAACCATAAACCCTAAAACTAATCCTAAAACTAACCCTAAACCTTCAATCCTAAACCTACAATCCTAAACCCTAAACCTACAACACTAAGCCATAAACCATAAAAAACCCTAAACTCTAAACCCTAAAGACTAAACACTAATCTAACCCTAAACCCTAAGCCCTAAACCATAAATCCTAAACCCTAAAAATCTTAAACCCTAAAAATCTTAAACCCTAAAGCCAAAACACTAAACCCTAAGCCCTAAAACCTAAACCTTAAAAATAAAATAAAAATAAAACTAAAATAAAAATAAACCTAAACCTAAAAAATAAATAAAAATAAAAAACTTAAACTAAAATAAATAAACCTAAAATAAATAAACTAAACTAAATATAAATAAAAATAAACCTAAATTAAAATTAAAATTAAAATAAACTAAAATAAATAAAAATAAACTAAATAAACCTAAACATACCAGTTTACTTAATTTTAAAAAATAAAAAATAAAACCCTACCCTAAACCCTAAACTCTAAAACTAACCTTAAACCCTAAACCTTGAACCCTAAACCTACAACCCTAAACCCTAAAAATTAAAATACTAAACCTAAACCCTAAACCCTAAACACTAAACTCTAAATCTTAAAACCTTAAACCTTAAACCCTAAACCCTAAATCCTAAACCATAAAACCCTAAACCTTAAACCCTAAACCCTAGAAACCTAAAAACCTAAAAATAAAATAAATAAATAAACTTAAACCTAAACATAGATGGAAAAAAATAAAAAAAATAAAAAACTAAATTTAAACTAAACTATAAAATAAAATAAACCTAAAAATAAAAAACCTAAATAAAATAAAAAATTGTGAAATAAAAATAAAATAAACTTCAAATAAAATAAAATAAAAACTAAATAAAAACCTAAGCTTAAAAAATAAATCTAAAAATAAATAAAAAATAAAACCTAAACACTAAACTAAAAAAAGCAAAAACTTAAAATAAACAAAATAAAATAAACCTAAATCTAAACTAAAATAAATTAAACTAAAATAAATAAAACCTAAACCTAAAATAAACTAAACCTAAACCCTAAACTAAATAAAATAAAATAAACTAAAAATAAACCTAAATCTAAACTAAAAAATAAAACCTAAATTAAAAACCTAAAAACTAAACCTAAAATAATAAAATAAAAACCTAAACTTAAACCAAAAAATAAATAAAAAATAAAATCTAAACTTAAGAAATAAAAGAAAAATAAAACTAAACTAAAAAATAAGAATAAACCTAAACCTAAACCTAACAAATAAACTAAAATAAAAATCCTAATTTAAAATAAATAAACCTAAAATAAATAAACTAAACTAAATAAAAATAAAAAAAATAAACCTAAATAAAAATAAAAAATAAAATAAAATAAATAAAAAAATAAACTAAAAAACCTCCACCTAGAGGTTTACTTAATTAATTTTAACAAAAAAACCCTAAGCCCTAAACCCTAAACCATAAACCCTAAATCCTAAACCCTAAACTCTAAACCTTAAAACTAATCCTAAATACTAAACCCTAAAAATAACCCTATACCTTAAACCTATAATCCTAAACCCTAAATTATAAACTAACCCTAAACCCTAAACCCTAACCCCTAAACCTTAAAACCCTAAACCCTAAACCCTAAACCTTAAACCCAAAAAAAACCCTAAACTCAAAAAACCCTAAACTCTAAAGCCTAAAGCCTAAAGCCTAAACCCTAAACCCTCCCTAAACCCTAAACCCTAAACCTTAAACCTTCAAACCTACTGAGCCAAAACCCCAAACCCTGACCCTAAACTCTAAACCCTGAGCCCTAAACCTTAAACCTACCACAAACCCTAAACCCTAAACCCTGAGCCTCCACAAACCTAAAAAACCTAAACTAAAAAATCTTATAATAAAATAAATAGATAAAACCTAAACTAAAATTAAATTAAAAAATAAAATAAAATAAAAACCTAAACTAAAACTTAAACCTAAATTTTAATATAAAATAAAATTAAAAATAAAAGTAAACTATAATAAATAAATAAAAAACTAAACTAAACTAAAAAAAATAAAATAAATGTTAGAATAAAAAAACTAAAAAAAATAAAAACAAAATGTAAAATTAGATTAAAATAAACCTAGAATAGAATATAATAAAAACTAAATAAAAACATAAACCTAAAAAATAAACCAAAAAATAAAACCTAAAAATAAATTAAAAATAAAATCTAAACCCTAAAGTAAAAAAAACCTAAACCTAAAATAAAAATAAAATAAACTTAAACCTAAACTAAAATAAAATAAACTAAAATAAATAAAACTTATGCTTCAACCTGAAATAAACTAAACCTAAACCTAAACCAAACTAATTAAAATAAAATAAACTAAAAATAAACTTAAACCTAAACTTAAAAATAAAACTAAAAATAAACCTAACATAAAACCTAAAAATAAACCTAAAACCTAAACCTACAAAAATAAAATAAAAACCTAAACCTAAACCTAAAATTAAAAAATAAAACTTAAACCTTAAAAATAAAATAAAAATAAAAGTCAACTAAAAAATAAACCTAAACCTAAAAAATAAACTAAAATAAAAAACCTAAACTTAAATAATTAAACCTAAAATAAATAAATAAACTAATTAAAAATAAAAAATAAACCTAAATAAAAATAAAAAATAAAATAAATGTAGAGAAATAAAAAATAAACTAAATAAACTAAATAAACATAAACCTACCAGTTTACTTAATTTTAAAAAACACTAAATCATAAATCCTAAACCCGAAGCCCTAAATCATAAACCCTAAAACTAACTAAACTAAAACTAAACCCTAAACCTACTAAACCCTAAACCCTAAAACCACAACCACAAACACTAAACCCAAACCCTAAAACCCTAAACCCACAACTAAACTAAACTCTATACCTAAACTATGGGGTCTCATTTTTATCTATATCATTGCTTATGGATATGGATATGGATATGGAGGTAGTGGTCAGAGCAGTGGTGGTTATGGAGATGAGAAGAGGGACAAAGGTTACTGTCATGGTGGTGGCGAAGGGAGAGAATGGGGATATGATGGCAGATCCTTCTACTCGAGAGGTGGGGGTGGTCTGATGGGAACTAGAGAAACTAAACAACAACTGATCCGATCTGCTGCTTATGGGACTGTGTCTTTATAGTAGAGATGATTCTACTTATCTAAGGTTTTTTGATTTGCTCTATCGGTGCTCATTTTTTATCTATATCATGGCTTGTGTCTTAGAAAACTTGGGGTGCTACTTAGTTGATGAAATAAAAATGATGAAATGTTTAATCTGAATTTGTTCTTTGTTAAAAAAATCTTAAACCTTAAACCCTAAACACTAAACCCTAAAATAAAACTTCAAACAAAACCTAAAAAACAAATAAACCCTAACTAAACCCAAAATAAAAGCTAAAACATAAACCTAAACATAAACTAAATAAAAACCTATAAATAAAATAAAATAAAATAAAAACATAAATTAAAACCTAAATCTAAACCTAAAAAATAAATAAATAAAAAAAAGCTAATAAAATAAATAAATACCTAAACTAAATAAAATCCTAAATAAAATAAAGCTAAACCTAAAATAAATAAAATAAACCAAAATAAATTAAAAATAACTAAACTTAAACTAAAATAAACCTAAAATAAAATTAAAAATTATATAAAATAAAACTAAACCCTACTAAAAACTAAATCTAAAATAAAATAAAATAAACAAAATAAAATAAACTTAAACCTAAACTAAAATAAACAAAACTAAAATAAATAAAACCAAACCTAAACCTAAAATAAACTAAACCTAAAAACCAAAACTAAATAAGTAAAATTAAAAAATAAATCGATCTAAAAAAAACCTAAAATAAACCTAAAAACTAATTTAAAAAAATAAGATAAAAGCTAAAGCTAAATAAAAATAAAATAAAACCTAAAACAAAAAATAAAATAAATAAAGCTCAAAAAATAAACTAAACCTAAAATAATATATAAAACCTAAATTAAAATAAATCCTAAAATAAATAAACTAAACTATGTAAAATAAAATTAACCTAAATAAAATTAAAAATAAAATAAACTCAAATAAATAAAATAAACTAAATAAATAACTACTTATCATTGCTTTTTTTTTAAACTACCACTAAATCCTACCCTAAACCTTGCCTGACCTCCCTACCTGACCCTCCTGACCCTCCTAAAACTCCTAAACCTCTAACCTCTACCACTAAGCCAAACCACAAACCCTAAACCCTAAACCCTAAACTTTAAACCCTAAAACCCTAAACCCTAAACCCTAAACTCTAAACCCTAAACCCTAAACCCTAAATCCCAAACCCTAAACCCTAAACCCTAAACTAACCCTAAACCTTAAGAATGGGTAGAACCTTGATGGAAGGAACATCACCATCAACTAGGCTCGGTCTGGATCTAGCGGTGGAGGAGAAAGCGGAAGCAGCGGTTATCATAGTGGTGGTGGGGGATCTGGAGGTGCTTGTGGATATGGAGTTGGTGGTCAGAGCAGTGGTGGTTATGGAGACAGAAGGAGTGACAGAGGTTACAGCTGTGGTGGTGGAGGACGAAAAGATCGAGGATATGATGGCGAATATCATTGCTTGAGAGGTGAGGGTGGTTCTGATGGGAATGAGTGAAACTGAAGAACAGTCGATCCGATCTATTACTTATGGAACTGTGTCTTTATAATAGAGATGATTATACTTATCTAGGGATTTTTATTTTCTCTATGGGTGTTCATTTTTCTATCTATGTCATCACTTGTGTCTTAGAAAACTTAGGGTGCTACTTGGTTGATGAAATTAAAAAGAAAAAATGTTGAATCTGAATTTGTTCTCTGCTGAAAAGAAAAATCTTAAACCCTAAATACTAGACCCTAAACCCTAAACCCTAAATTAAAACTTAAACCCTAAACCTAAAACCAAAACCCTTAACCCTAAACCCTAAACCCTAAAAACCATAAACCTTAAACACTAAATCCTAAACTCTAAACCCTAAACCCTAAACCTTATACCCTAAACCCTGAAACCCTAAACCTTAAACACTAAACCCTAAACCCTAAAACTATAAGCCTTAAACCTTAAAACCTACAACCCTAAACCCTAAATCCTAAATTCAAAACCCTAAACCTTAAACCCTAAATTAACCCTAAACCCTAAATAAACCCTAAACCCTAAATAAACCCTAAAACCTAAACCCTAAACCTTGAATAATGATGTGATTAAGAGTAGATTTAAAGAATGACCTAATCCTAACATAGTTATGGTAGCTAAGGAAAATGTCTTCGAGATACTTTCCCTTGACTATTAAATATTTGAATAATCTATACCCTAACCCTAAATCATTTGATAATACCATATATTATAGTATAATGTAGCATCATATATTTGAGCTTGTAGTGATGTGTTTTTGGATGTTATAAGATGCATAAAAATGTTTTAGAATATTATAGTATTATGTCATATAGTCTATATTAATATAAATAATAAAAATATTGACTTAATAAATTAAATGATGAAATTTGTTTAATTTGAAGTGAGAATTAGGTTGTAGTACCAAAGGTGTGCTACACCACTTGTAGTTTAAAAGGAAAGATTTTATGTTTGACATAAATATTATATGTTGTACCATAGTACAGCATCATATATCATAATATGTTATTCTATGCATTTTAAATTCTTTTAGTATTTTACAATCATGTAGTCGAGCCTACATTAGCATTATTTATAAAAATGTTGATTTAGACTTTAAAATGGTGGAATTTGGCCAAATTCATAATAAGTAGAGTATGACATCATAATATATTGTTTCAATTTAAAATATATAGGTGATACATCTAAAATATATAGTTTTTTTTATTATTTAGACTAATTTTATGATTTTTTATCTTAAGCAATCCCTTATGATGTGATATGAAATATAATATAATATAACATAATATGTTATAGTGTATTATAATATAGGATGCCATAACATAGTGTAGCATCATGCATTATAGCATACTATTATGTATTACTACCTCTTGCTTAACATATTTTAGTTTGTTATAGTATGATGTAGTAGAGTTTGTACTAGTATAATTCATAAAAATATTGATTTATAGGTTGAGATGATGGGATTTGGCCAAATTTAAGGTAAGCTTTCAGGAACATCATTGGGGGTGTGCTATGGTTTCATTTAATCAAAAGAATGAAATTTTGCATCCAAAATAAATGTTCACTTTTCAATCAAATTTTATATATTTTTTTTTTTGGTTAAAGTGATTAATTTTAAGGTGTAATGTAAGATAATATATTATATGAATGAATATTAAAAATATAATGTACATAATAATATAACTTCACATATATATGAATGTGGTGGTGTGTTACTAAATGTTATTATACATTTTAGTATGTTTTACTTTTGTAATAATCCATTAGCTTGAAACTCACAAAAATATTAATTTGAAGGTTGAGATGGAAGAATTTGGCCAAATTCACGGCACGTAGCAAGAAGCAACACCAAAATTATGCTATTTTTTACCATTTGTAATAGAAAAATAATAATTTTATATCCAAAATGAACATTATTCATATTTTGAGAAAATTTTGTTATTTGTTCCTTTTAAGTGATTCTAAGGAGGTTTAATGTTAGATAATATATTATATTATATTAAATTATAATATAACATAATATATTATAATATAATTTAGTGTGTTAATTCACACTATCATATGTTTAGCATGATATTGTATAGTTAGTTTGAGCTTGCACCATCATAAATAATAAAATGTTGATTATAATGTTAAGATGATGTAATTTGAATGAATACATTGTTAGGATTTTGGTTGAAGTACTAAAGGTGTGCATAAGAGAAGAAATAAGATTTGATGAGAATTTCATGTCAAGGACATGGAGGGAGATTTGCTAGAGGATCACACATGCATTGGACATGACATATGAGGGGTCTATGTTGAGGGCATAGAAGAAGAAAATTTGCTGGGGATAAGGTTTGAATTTGATTTGATTATATGATTTATGGAAAGAAGATCAACTGGGGATAAGAATCTATAATCCACCAAGGATTAAGATCAAATCAACTTTAATTTATTTTATTTTAATTGATGTGGAGGCATATCTACTAAAGATATGGGCTCGAGTCCACTAAGGATCGGGTATATGAACCTTATACTAGGGAAGCAGGTTTAGGCCATCCACTGGGGATTGGGATTTGAGTTTAATTTCATAGATTTATTTGGGGATGTATTCGTTAGGAATAAGAGTTTGGTTAGATTTCTTTGATTTAGACTCTACTAGGGGAGTTGGTTTAATTTGGCTCCACTATGGAGGTTGGTTTTGAATTTGATTTATTTGCTTGACTTATTTATATATGGTTTGGGGCTCCAGTGGGGTGATGGGTGTGATTTAACTCCACTGCGGAAAATTAGATTGGGTTTAATTTAATCTGAGTTAATGTATTATGGTGTTTATTTTTGATTCATGTGTATGGAGGGAACACCACCCAGATTTGAGGGTGTACTAATTGAGGTGATCGGGTATGACATTGAGGAATAGTGTACTATCTTGAAAGATAGAAGTCACTACCCTATAATGGACCTAATCACCTAATAAGGACTCCTAAGGCATGATGGATCTTGAATATATGCGAGATTTTTCCCCTACTTTTCATGGATGAATAAAGTAGGGTTTATTTAGACTGAGTTCCAAAGTTCCCTATGGGGGAAAGCCCTCATAGTTAATTACATCTTAAGGAAAGTGAATTCTTTAAAAATACTCTTGATTAAAGTAGAAAATTGTTATGTCAAAAGAATTCAAAGATAGGACTATCAATAAATTGGTTGTGTTTTAGAAAATAAAATGGGATGAATCAAAAAGGGAAGAGTTATTATCAAAATAAAAGGAGATGAGTAGGGATCATGATACTAGGAAGCCTAGTGAGCACTCTGATCTATCTTATGGTTGGGCTTTATATATTTGAAATTGATGAGATTTATTTATTTGAGTTGAAATTTTATTAGATTACTAGGGCTTATAATCTATCAACATAAGATTGTGGGAATGCTTGAGAGGTGAGGATTTATAATTATATCCCATAGGAAATAGCAACCTCAGATCCTAAATCTATGGAGCTTTGACAAGGGCCAAAGCATGACCTAAATCTAAGGTGAAAGTGGGTATATGGTTTCCTCCATAAGAGAGAGTAAACTGCCCGACTGTTGAACTTATTATCGCCTGTAGTGGCAGCCAGCTAACTCCTCCTACACTTTAAATCTATGTAGGCAAGACATATGCTTTTGCAAGATGGCTACGTTATTATTATTTAGAAAAAAAACTAAGTCCTTAAACCCACTCCCTAAGAGACTAGAGCATGAGGGGTATGAATAATGACTTAATCTAATGCAAATTTTTATCAAATTTTATTTAATTTGAGACTCTTTATTTTGACACAGGATATAGGATTTTTTATGCCTAAATGCATGAGAAGTTGATTATGGGCCAAATCAAAAGGAAAAGAGGTGTTCTTCCATCATAGGCTCTCAAAGGTTAAGCCCTTACTATCTAGCAAAGATGGAAGCCCTCTCGTAATATGAGTGAAATAAGATGATTTTGCATGATTTTAAACATATAACATCCAGCTAAGGGGTTGCTAAATATTTATTATCTTGATTTAATGCCTAAGATTTTATATGAGATTATGAGTTATTTTAGAGGTTTAGTTATGAGTTGTTAGTTTGGGTAAAAAAATTAATTTTTACCCTAGGAGCCTAATTGCATCTAGGCCATACAACAATCACTAATCAAAAATAAACTAAGGAAAGGCATGCTTTTTCTAATGTACAAGCTAAACAAAATATCAAATAATTTTATAAACCTATCACAAAAGAATAAACAACTGATGCGGTTAGGTACCGCCATACAACCCAAAAAGAAACATGGATAGCCGAGCTCTACACCTTATACAACCTGGATTATAAGAGAATAATAATAATTATAAATGATGAATGTTATGGGGGTCTTCACTCTTCATCTCTTCTTCTTTCATTTCTTCATTTAATTTGCTTCATTTCTTTCTTCCTTTTGTCTTGATTTGGATGTGCTTTGTCCAGAGGCATCACATGGTACATAATACTTGGTCTTTGTTGACCTCACTTTTGGAGTGAGCTCTCAGCTTCCTCATCATAGATTTAGGACTCTTACAGACACTAAGTTCCTTAATTTTAAGACACATCTAGTGATTAGGTGAATATTAACCTAACCCTAGAGACTTAAAAGAGTTAGCCATAAGAATAGGTTGTGCCTTAGGGATTTAGGAGGACTTTCCTATTCTATAGCGTAAACCCAATCCTTGCTTCCTTCTTTCAAACCAAACCTTAAATTCAAATCCAACTTCAAATGATTAAATTCAAACTCCAAACCCCTTCCTAAGCCCTTTGATTTTATCTTATGGACTTAGCCTTAACCAAATTCAAATCAATCCCAATCCAACTGATTTTCTTAATTATTAAATTCAATTTCAAATCAAATCCAAATTCCAAAATCAAATCAAAACTCCAAGTGATTGAAACCCATAATCAAATTCAAATTCCAAAATCCCTTCCTAAGCCATATGAACCCCCTTCATATGCTTAGTAAAAACTTTTACATACCCACTAAAACTTGGTTCACTTCTTTATAAATCAATCATTCCTTTATTTATATTCACAAATATAAATAAAATCCAAGTTTAAACCCTTCAAACCAAACCAAAATAAATCAAACCAATTCAAAATCTAAGTTAGCCATTTTGACCTACATCCCTTAATGTGGTCAAATTTGCTTCCAAATCACTCCAAACTCAAGTGACTTTCTCTTAACCCATTTATATCTTCATTTATATTCAAAAATATAAATGAAATATCAATCAAATATTTAAGCAATCCAAATCAAATCAAATTTAGCCCTTTTAACCAAATTCTTGAACTTGGCTAAATGATACCCAAATCTATGCAAAACTCATGGATTTTTTCATAATTCAATCATTCCTACAATCATTGACCCAAATATAAACATAAACCACCATTATCAAACCAAACCCAAGTCAACCCAAGTCAAACCGATGTTAACCCTTTTGACTTTAAATTGGCATATGAACCAAAACCCATTTTGCTACAAACCACTTGCAATTGGATTTATATTTCAATCCTAGGCTCATGTGTGAGTTCAATTAGACTTGAATCAAGCCATGATCAAGCCAACCAACCCATGTAGGCTTACTTGACCCAAAGTGACCTAAAGGATCTTTTTGAGTCAAGTTTTAATCTAACCCAAATTGGATTGAACCAAGCCCATCTAAACCTTCAATCATGATCAACAATCATCATAGAGTGATCAATTGCATTGAATTGAGTCAAACTAAGTCAAACCTAGCCTTTGACCAAGTCAACATTTTACCCAAATGAAACTCAAATTAGTAAAAATCTAGCATATGCCAAATTGATTAAAACCATTGACTCAAACCCATTCATAATCAATGATTGAAAATGACCAAACCCTCACTTGCGCCAATTCAAGCCTAATTGGCCATTTGACCCAAGTTGACGCAAGTTTACCCAAGTTGACCCAAATTGGCCTAAAAAGCCAAAATATGTCAAATCATGATTTAATAAATTGATTGCAACCAATGGTTCAAGTTCATTCCAAATCACTTATTGAACTTAACCAAAGCCATAATTGAGCGCAAGTTGACCAATTGGTCAACTTGACCCAACCTAGCCCAAATTGACCTAAAGGGTCAAAATCGCCAAAATTCAAATAAAATCCAAATTAAATCAAACCAAATCCTACAATCATTTTCAACTGACCAATTGAACTTGACTCAACACCTAACCCAACCTAATTTGGTCAAATTGGTCAAATTGGTCAACTTGACCAATTTGACCCTTTTGAATCCAAATGAGTCAAATCCAAACCTAGGTCAAACCAATCCAAAACAATTAAACCAAAACATCCCAAATCATCATATGAAGATAACTCAAGCCTTGGTTTGACCCAATTTGATCGATTGGTCAACCTAACCCAACCAAACCCAATTGAACCCATGTCGACCAAATAAAGCCAAATCACTCTGAACCAACTCATGAGACCCTAGGATTTGGTCAAACCCAGCCTAAACATGTCCTAATTCATTCCTAAATCTGCCCAAATCCATAGTGGAATCCACCAAGGGGATTATCCATCAAACCATGGGATTTAAGCTTCAAAACTAATGGATCCAAGCCAAATCAACTCTCCCATCCCCATGGCAGCCCCTTTACACTCAAAAGGAACCTTCCCATGACCCACCTAGCCCACCCAACCCACCCTAAGTCTGCCAAGGACATTTGGGAGGTGAGTTAACTCACCTTCAACCTAAACCAAGCACCCAATGGATCCAAGCCCTTGCAACCCTTGCACAGTGGATGCATTGCAGCCTCCCATCCTTCTCCCATCCCTAGCATCCAGTCTGACCCTGATGGTGACACGTTCGATGGTCGAATGGTAGAGAACTAGCATAAATTATGTGGATGCTATCATCCTGTCTATCAAATCAAGTGGAAAACGCATCCAATTGCATCATGTGAGTCCCCAAGCTAATTCTGAAGCCCCTTAGAGTGATCTGAAGCACCCTCGAGCCCTCCTTAATCAGCATTGCCCATTCCCGAGCAAAGCTAAAATAAGGCATCCTAATATCAAGTAATACTCTTTCATTTTGCTATCAAACTTAAATTCCTCTTACCCACACTCTCGCCATACTTCATCGAAGCCAACCGAATCATTTCTCAAGCTCCTAAGTGGTTGAACCTGCAACTTCGATCAAATCTAAAGTTCCTACATGTGCGAGGTGGTCGATCAAGAATTCCATGCCAAATCAAGCCTGGACTTCTTCAAAAGGCCTTACCTCAATTAAGCAAAGCTACCTCCGATGACCTACCGCCAGACATTAGCTTCGGTGAGGTAATTCCTCAAAATTGAAGTATAGAGAAATCATGCTTGGTCTTTTTTGAAGAGAATTTTAATTCCATGTGAATTTGACCAATGGATGTGCATCCTCCCTCCTTCCGAAGGTGTGGAATCAATTTGATCCCAATTCGAGCTCAGGTAAGCTCAAATCGAATGGGGAAAGATGGACGGTGCCCATCTTTCACTGCTCACGAAGGAGGAAGATCATACACCATCTGTTTTACGTGATTGGAATAGACGACTATGATTAAATCATGGTAGATCCCTACTATTTTCTCCCTAAACCCACATATCTAATTATGGCCGTCTGATCTTAGATTAGATGGTCCACGAGAAAGCACATCTGCCATCAGCTGAGTCAACGCGCGAATGTGACTACTTAATTAGCCAATCCCATCACGCCATGTGGAAAGTGCACCGCATCAGCACCACGTGGCCCGACGGGATTAAGGGCTTAATTATGCTATTTTAATTAACTTTTAAGGCTAAAACTTCTTAAATTTATAACTAATTGTAGAAAAATCTAAACAATGCAAACTTTGGCTCATTTTAAAGGTAATTCAGAGTAGAATCTAAGAAAATTATTATTACTTGATTTTGAATAGTGATTTTGGGTTAATTAAGATTTAATTAGAAATCCAATTAGCCTAATTACCCCTTAATTAAGCATCCAATTAATCTCAAATGTTTTGTGGATGTCTAGGGGGATGACCTATGCCACCCCTTTTTTCTAGGATTTTATTGGTTGCTTAATTAAGGACATCAATTAATTAAGTCTTAATCACTCTCTTAATTTAATTAGTGATAATTAGTGAATGAATAGTGGTTTAACTAATCATTTAAGCCTAATTACCTTTATGGAATAGTAAGGGAACTTAGGGAGTGTGATTGGGATATTTTTCCTAATTTATTTATAAGATTTCCATCACTTTTAGGAATTGGCATAATTGATGATTAATGAGGTAATTAGTTGCTTAATTAATTAATTAATCTCCAAGATAAAATCAAAGCCTAATTGAGTGTTTGAAATGGCTTAGGGATTAATGATTGAGGCCTTATCCTGGACCTCTTTCCCTAAGCTAATTTCATCATCTTAACAAAATATAATCAAAGAATTTGATCAATTAATTAATAAGCTTAATTTAACTTAATCTAAAATCCACCTCATACCTAAGAAACCTTTAATTAATCTTGGGTAGCTCCTTGGTTGTTCAATAACCTAAGGTGGGAGATAATGAAATTATGGTTAGCTCACATGTGTAAGAAAACTATCAAAGTTTTTAAGTGAGATCTCTCAAACCTAATTAATTATTAATCATAAGCCAATTGCATTAGGCCTCTTTCATTTCTTAGGAGCATTGCAAATTTACTTTTCATGTGGTTGTATATCATATTGGCTTATTATTAATTATTTAATTAACTTAAGGTGATATGGGTAAGGGTTAATTAATTTAATTAATTCATACCCTAACCTAATTAAAATATAAAATCAACCTAACTATTCTTCATTAAACCAAATTAATTCACACATGTAAAATTGGGTTAGGTTTAGCAAACCTCTTTCATATTTATTAAATCAAATCAAACTTAATGTTAAAAATATCTTTTAAGGAACTTTGGTTTATTTTAAATTGCCTTATTCAATGTGATTTTCCTTAGGAATTAATTAGGATGAATGAGATCATGTGCTTATATTCCTTTATTTCTTTCCAATTATGTTAAATATTTGCTTACCATGTGGAATCATGCTTTCATTTTTTTCAAAATCAAATTAAAATAGTTTCTTTTATGTCAAATTGCATGTGTTGACTTAAATTAAAAATAGGTGTGCCTATTATCACTATTAAATCAAAAGTTATTTTCAAAAGCCCATAAATTAATTATAATAACATGAAGTGATGTTAGATATAAGTATTTATAAGTTTGCATGTGTTGATAATATAAGGTATGTAATATGAAGTTCTCTTTCTTTACCTTACATGGATTTACGTGGGATTTACAAATGTATAGTTCATTTGAAAAGAACACAACATTTTCCTAAATCAATTCCTACTCAGCTCCATGTTAAGACTTAGGAAGAATTTCATATCGCATATATAAATCATATAATCAAATCAAATGTGACTTCTTGCATGGCTTCTTATTCTTATGATTTTTTTTGTACATTCACTTATATTTGAGAAAAGAGGTATATTAGTCTGGACACCTCAGGGCTGCGAGGCTTTAAGTAGCCTTGAGTAGGTCTTGTACCTGACGCCCCTAGTGCATAAAATAATGGCACCATACACTTAAAACTCTTATACATATGTATGCATGATGTATCCAATGAATAATAATCATAAATTAAACACATATTTTTCATGGGCTTTTCCTATCCTTATAGTTGCTTATACATCTACATGTATCTAAGAAAAGTGGTATATTAGTTTGGACACCCTAGGACTGCGAGGCTTTAAGTAGCCCTAAGTAGGTCTTGTACCTTATGCCCCTATTGTAGAAAATAATGGCGATGTACTTACTTAAAAATTTTATACATGTGAATGTGTATTTAGCTAATGGATGAAAAATCCCCCTTTTCAGTTAAAAAGACTTGTATTCATAATCCAATTAAATGAAATATTGAAATTCCTAACATACTTCTCTACATTCATCATTTAAGTGTGCTAAAACATACATTGTATGTATAGGTATGATTAGGATTTAATCATATGTATGATGTACATGATGGAAAGAAATGAATGAATAGGTGTTATGTGATAGTAATTCATTCTAGTTAATCCTAAGATGCCTTTCATATTGAATAAGGTCATTTAGGGTGATCCTAAACTTAAGGTTAATCAAAACATGTAATATGCCATTCATTAAAAAAATTGATTAGCTTGCTTTAGAAATGACTTAAGGTAGGGATGAAAGAGAGATCCCCTCTCTTTCTTATCTTTATAACATTTAGTTATTTAATGTAAGCCATATGAACTGAAAGAAAATATTAAGTAAAATCTTCAAATCAATTAAATCACTTAAAAAAAATCAACCCTTCATAAATTAAATCTTTCACACTTAGCAAAACTTTAAAGCCTAGTTAGGACATACCACATAAGCCTTGATGCATGCACTTTAGGCTAAGTCACCACTTCTAGCTTTATGTTAGGGCAGTTTATGGCCTGATGTATGCTTATTTAATGATGCATTGTTGTAGACTAGATGTTAGGCTGTATGTGCGTAACATGGATGTTAGGCCATCATTTGCCTAATCATGTCTTCTGTAGGAGATTATGCTTAAGGGGCTACTATGATAAAATTATAAATGCTTTTGCTATGCAGGTTGCTTATACCCCTAAGCATAGCCCAAGTTAGAATAAGTGGGCTTGGTTACCCATTTGTGGGGTGCTAAGTCCAAATTATTCATATAAGTGCTTAGGTTGTATGGTGTGTTTATTTAACATTTGTCTTGCAAGCGTAGCAAGATTTATTTTCCTTCTTTTAATGTAATTTTACATTAGGATTAAGATGAGTGTTATGAGGGATTATGATGAGCATTGGTTATAAGACCAAGTCTTATATACCATGTGAGGCCTTTAGAGCAAGCACATTCAAACCAAGAGAAAAAGGAAGAAAGAAATGGAATAAATCAATTGAAGAAATGAAAGAAGAAAGAGGCAAAGGAAGAATGAAAAATGAAGACCCCCCCATAACATTTATCATTTTATAATTGTAATTATTCTTTCATTATGCTGGGATGTATAAATGTAGAGCTCGGCTATGCACATTTCTTTTCGGGTTGTATGGAGGTACTCGACCGCAGCGGCCTCTTATTCTATTATGATAGCTTTATAAAATTGTTAGATGTTTTGTTTAGCTTGTGCATTAGAAAATAGCATGCCTCTTCATAGTTTCTTTATGATTGGTGATTGTTGTGTGGCCTGGATGCGATCAGGCTCCTCTAATAAAAAATAATTTTTTCCCCAAACTAACAACTCATAATAATCACCCACTTTAATCAAGAGTATTCTTAAGGGATTCATTTTCCTTAAGATGTAATTAACTATGGGGGCTTACCCCAATAAGGAACTTTAGATCCCAGTTTAAATAAACCCTACATTATTCATCCATATAAAGTAAGAGAAAAATCTCTAGTATATTCGAAGACCCATCATACCTTAGGAGTCCTTATTAGGTGATTAGGTCCATTGTAGGGTAGTGACTTCTATCTTTTGAGATAGTATACTATTTCTTGATCTCGACCCGATCACCTCAATAAGTACACCCTCAAATCTACGTGGTGTCCCTCTCACATATACATAAAAAACACAAAAATAAACACTACAATCTTATAACCAATGCTCATCCTAATCTCCCATAACACTTATCCTAATCCTATTGCAAAATTACATTAAAAGAAGAAAAGTAAATCTAGCTACACCTATAAAATGAATGTCAACTAAACACACCATACAACTCAAGCAATTATATGAATAATTTGGACTTAGCACCCCACACATGGGTAACCAAGCCCACCTATCCTAACTTGGATTATGCTTTGGGGCATAAGCAACATGCACAATAAAAAGAATTTATATTTTTATTATAGTGGCCCTTTAAGCACAAGCCCCTGTAGAAAGCATGATTTTGCTCATATTGACCTAACATCCAGATTACACACATACACCCTAACATCAAATCTACAATAATACATCACAAAATAAGCATAGGTCAAACCATATACCACCCAAACAAAAAGCTAGAAGTAGTGACTTAATCTAATGTGTGTACATTAAGGCTTTTATGGTATGACCTAACTTGGCTTTAGAGTTATAATTTTGCTAAGTGTGAAAGATTTAATTTGTAAAGGATTGATTTTTCTTTAAGTATTATAATTGATTTGAAGATCTTACTTAGTGTTTTCTTTTCTTTCATATGGCTTACACTTAACAACTAAGTATTATAAAGAGAAGAAAGGGAGGAAACCTCTCTTTCATCCCTACCTTAAGTCACTTCTAAAGAAAGTTAATTAATCAATTTCCTTTAGTGAATGGCTTATTATATGTTTTAATCAATCCTATGTTTAAGTTCACTCAATATGACCTTATTTAATAAGAAAGGCATCTTCTGATTAATTAGAATGAATTACTATCACATAACACATATTTACTCATTTCTTTCCATCATGTATAACATGCATATGATTAAGCCCTAAGCATACCTATACATATAATGTATATCTTAGCACACTTAAATGATGAATGCAAAGAAGTGTGTTTGGAATTTAAATATTTCATTTTATTTAATTGTGAATGCTTATCTTTTTAATAGAAAAATGGATTTTTCATCCATTAGCTAAGTACACATTCACATGTATAAAAGTTTTAAGTGAGTATCCATTATTCTACAGGGGTAATACAAGACCTACTTAGGCTACTTAAAGCCTCATAACAGGATGTCCAAACTAATGTACCACTTTTCTTATGTACATATAGATGTATAAGCAACTATAAGAATAGAAAAATGCATACAAAAGTTGTATTTGATTTATGATTTTTATTCATTGGTCATATCATACATGCATATGTATAAGATTTTTAAGTGAGTATGATGCCATTATTATTCACCAGGGGTGTAAGGTACAAGACCTACTTAGAGCTACTTAAAGCCTCACATTCCCGAGATGTCCATCCTAATATACCACTTTTCTCAGATACATGTAGATGCACAAAAAGAACCACAAGAATGAGAAGTGATGCAAGAAGTCATATTTAATTTGATTATATGATTTACATATGTGATATGAAATTCTTCCTAAGTCTTTTCATGGAGTTGCATAAGAGTAGATTTAGACAAATGTTGTGTTCTTTTCAAATAAACTATACATTTATAAATCCCATGCAAATCCATATAAGATAAGGAAAGAGAGCTTCATATTGCATATCTTATATTATTAACACATGAAAACTTATAGATATTTATAATTAACATCACTCCATATATTACAATTGATTTATGGGCTTTCGAAGATAACTTTTGATTTAATAGTAATAATAGCCACACCTATTTTTAACATAAATCAATACATGCAATTTGACATAAAAGAAACCATTTCATTTAATTAATTTTAAAAGAAATGAATGCATGATTATGAATGGAAAATAATATTTAACATGATTGGAAAGAAATAAAGTAACATAAGCACATGATCTCATTCATTCCAATTAATTCCTAAGGACAATCATACTAAATAAGGCTATTTAAAATGAACCAAAGTTCTTTAATTACATTTTTAATTTTTAGTTTGATTTGATTTAGGAAATGAAAGAGGTTTGCTAATCCTAATCCCATTCCCCATGTGTGAGTTAATTTGGTTTAGTGAAGAAGTAATTAAGTTGATTTTATGGTTTAATTTGGTTAGGGTATGAATTAAGCCAATTAATTAATGCTTACCTACATCACCTTAAGTTAATTAACTAATTAATAATGAGCCAATATGATACACAACTACATGAAAAGTAAATTTACAATGCTCCTAAGAAATAGAAGGGGCCTAATGTAATTGGCCCATGATTAATAGTTAATTAGGCTTAAGGGATCTCACTACTTTTATGGTTTCTCACATGTGAGCTAACCATAATTTCATTATCTCCCACTTTGGGTTATTGAACACCCAAAGAGCTACCCAAGATTAATTAAGGGTTACTTAGGTATGAAGTGAATTTTAGATTGAGTTAATCAAGCTAATTAATTAATTGATTGAATTCTTTAATTATATTTTGATTAGAATGATGAAATTAACTTAGGGTAAGGGATCAAGGACATAGCCTTAATCCTTAACCCCTAAGTAACTTCAAACACTCAATTAGGCTCTAATTTTTATCTTGGAGATTAATTAATTAAGTAAGCATTTAATTACCTCATTAATCATTAACTAATCAAATTCCAAAAAGTGAAGAAAACTTATGAAATGAATTAGGGAAAGTATCCCAACCACATTTCTTAAGCTCCCTTACTGTTCAACAGAAGTAATTAGGCTTAAATAATTAATTAAACCATTATTCATTCACTAATTATCACTAATTAAATTAAGAAAGTGATTAAGGCTTAATCAATTAATTTCCCTAATTAAGCAACCAATAAAATCTCAGAAAAATAGGGGAGGCACAGGTCATCCACCCAAACATCCATAGAAAGTTATAGATCAATTGGTTGATTAATTAAGGAATAATTAAGCTAATTAGATTTTCAATTAAACTTTAATTAACCAAAAATCACTATTAAAAATAAATAAATAATAATTTTTCTAGATTCGACTATGAAGTATCTTTAAAATGAGCCAAAGTTTGTATAATTTGGAATTTTCTAGGATTAGTTATGATTTTTGAAGTTCTAGGCTTAAAATCATTATTAGGCCTAATTAAAGCCTTAATCCCATCGGGCCACATGGCAACTGACGCGGCGTGCTGACGTGGCACAATTTCCACGTGGCATGATAAGAGTGCCTACTTAAGTTGTCACATCTGAAGGTTGACTCGGATGGTGGTGGATGCCATAACTCTGTGGGCTATCCGATCTAAGATCGAATGACCATGATTAAATGCATGATTTTGAAAGGGAAAGAGAGGTTCTACATGTGATCAAATCAGGAACGCTCATTCCCATTACATGGAATGGATGGTCCATGATCTATCTCCTCCCGAGTAGCAAGCGACAAATAGTATCCATCGATTGTCGCTTTATCCAAGTTCACCCAAGCTCATATGCTGATGAAATTGATCCCACACCTCAGAGAAGCATAACAAACACATCTAATGGTAGAAATCACATGAGACGCAAGTTTCCTTCACTAAGGACCAACCTATTTTGAGCTACTGATCAGTTTTAATGGCATACCTCACTAGAGCTTATGACTGATGGTTCTAATGATTAAAGAAGCTTCATTCAGTAGAAATGAAGACCTATTAAGCTGCACAAGCCTTGATTTGGTGTAGTTTACTTGGAAGACCAACCCATAACACATAAGCAATCAGTCTTGATTGAACTCCACCCTATGGCCATCGAAAAGCTTAGGAAATGATTCCTTTTTGGCTCGTCTAGGTCCAAGGATGGTGTGTACAAAATTAATTGCACTTTGATTGTGAAATGGGGAAATGGGAATCACTAGTTTACTCCCCTATTTTGATTTCATGTTAACATAAAAATGGGGATTTTAGGGAGCTCGAGAAATGCGAGGGGAGGCTTTAGGATCTAGTTTCTTAGGTGCTAGGGTTGAATCGAGTGTGTGTCTATGAGTTTGAGTGAGAATGAGGGGGGTATACCCCCTCCTTCCTTGGTTTGGATGGTGGTGATGGTTTTGGCTTGGTGGATTAATGGCTAAGATGGGGAGCTTAATTTGGGTAAAGAATCATTCCACTTGGCCTCACATGAGTGGAGGAAGGGTGGGAGGTGGCTTCCATGGGAGTAGTGGTGGTTTGAAATGCTCCAATGGGAATGGGGAGGTGATTTGACCTCCCCATGAGTCATAAGTCAACAACCACCTTTGGGTAGATCGACCACCAGTCGCAGTGCACAAGAGTGGACCTATGAATGGGTGCCAAGGGGTTGCAGAGATGAATACCAAATATGCATGTGTCTTATCTCATGGGATGCCCTAGACCCAAGGGCAAAGTGTTCATTTGACTATGGGTTTGATTTGGGCAGATTTGGGATGAGTAAAATGTGGGCTAGCACAAATTTCAAGTGGTTTGGAGTTTACTTGGTTTGATTTAGCTTGATTTGACCTATTTAGTCAAATTGGGTTAGGTTGGGTCAAGTTGACCAATTGGTCAAATTGAATAAAACTAAGGGTTGGGTCAAGCGCACATGACTATTTGGAGTATATTGGTGTCATTAGTTTGGTTCAATTTGCTTTGGATTTGATTATGGCTCATTTGGGTTCATATAGGTCAAATGGATCAAGTTGACCAATTTTACCAAATTGGGTTGGGTTATGTGTTGAGCCAAGTTGGCTAATTGAAAATGATTTTAGGCTTTGGTTTGGTTTAATTTGGATTTAATTTGGATTTTGGCCAATTTGACCCTTTAAGTCAATTTAGGTTAATGACCAATTGGTCAACAATCAAGTTCAATAAGTGATTTGGAATGAACTTGAGCCATTGATTGCAACCAATTTGGATCAAATCATGATTTGACCCATTTTGGCTTTTTAGGCCAATTTGGGTCAACTTGGTTCAAATGGACAATTAGCCTTGGTTTAGCTCAAGTGAGGGTTTTTTCTTGTTCAATCATTGATTATGAGTTGGTTTGAATCAATGGTTTTAGTCAATTTGGCATATGGTGGATTTTGGCTAGTTTGGGTTTCATTTGGGCTAAATGTTGACTTGGTCAAAGGCTAGGTTTGACTTCATTTTTCCCAATTCAAGGTTATTAGTCACCCTTGGGTGATTGTTGGTTATGTTGTGAGGTTTAGAAGGGCTTAGTTCAATCCAATTTGGGTTGGATTAGAACTTGGCTCAAAAAGGTTCCTTTAGGCCACTTTGGGTCAAGTGAGCCTAAATGGGTTAATTAGCTTGATCATGGCTTGATTCAGGTTTAGTTGAAGTCACACATGATCCTAAGATTGAAATAAAAATCCAATTGTAATTGGTTTGGAGCCAAATGGGTTTTGGTTCATATGAAAATTTCAAGTCAAGAGAGGTCAACATGGACTTGACTTGGGTTAACTTGAGTTTGGTTTGATAATGGTGGTTTATGTTTATATTTGGGTCAATGATTGTAGGAATGACTGAATCATGAAGGAATCCATGAGTTTTGAATTGATTTGGGTATCATTTAGCCATGTTCAAGAATTTGGCTAAAAGGGCTAAAATTAGGAATTTGATTTGATTTGGGTTTGGTTTTGTCCATTTGAATTAATATTTCATTTATATTTATGAATATAAATGAAGATATAAATGGTTCATAGAAAATCACTTGAGTTTGGAGTGATTTGGAAGCAAATTTGATTAAGATTATGGATGTGGGTCCATAAGGCTTAAGAAGAGATTTTGGAATTTTAATTTGATTATGGGTTTCAATCACTTGATAGGTGGATTTGATTTGGAATTTGGATTGGGATTTGATTTCAAATTGAATTTGATAATTGAGAAAATTTATTGGATTGGGGTTGATTTGAATTTGGTTAAGGCTAAGTTCATAAGATAAATTCAAAGGGCTTAGGAATGGATTTGGAGTTTGAATTTAATCATGGATTTTAATCATTGAATTGTTGGATTTGATTTTGGAATTTGGATTGGGATTTGAGGTTTGGTTTAGAAGAAAGAAGCAATGATTGGGCTTAGGCTATAGGGTATGCTAGTCCTCCTAAATCCATAAGGCACAACCCATTCCTATGGCTAACTCTTCTAAGTCTCTAGGGTTAGGTCAACTATTCACCTAATCGCTAGAAGTGTCTTAAGATTAAGGAACTATTTGTGTCTATAAAAGTCCTAGATCTATGATGAGGAAGTTGAGAACTCACACCAAAAGTGAGGTCAACAAAGGGTGGCCAATAGGTGTGGTGTGACTGACATGGCACACCAAACATATTAGTGTTGACTGAGATGATTAACAACGTTTGAAGGATCACAAATGCTAATAGAAATGATCTACTACTAAATTTGAGATGTAGAAGGAATCAAGATCTTAGTGCAATGCAACTCATCTAAGGGATCAAGCATGTGAACCTTCCACTAGGGAAGTAGGTTTAGGTTATCCACTAGGGATAAGGGGTTTGGATTTGGATGCAAGAAATGATTTGGGTAGAGTATCCGCTAGAGATTAGAATGTATAACCTTCCAGGGATAGATGCATGAACCTTCCACTAGAAGCAGTTGGGTTATCCCAAGGATTTGATGAGATTTCTTTTGAGGGTGCACTAGTTGGGGAATGCAAGTTTGAATTAGATTTAATTGACTCCACTAGGGAGGTTGGAATGATTGATGTCTGGATGGGGAGAAGTTGGTTGATTTTTTATTTTATGTTTAAATTTTGAGATGGACCCTATCGATGTGCGATGGACTGCACTGAGAAAGGGCTATGTTGTCCTTGGCCTATCTCAAATTTACCAATCCAAATGGGTAGTCCACCAGCCACATGGTAGAACTATCCAACCTAAGGGGTTGCCTTTCGGTGTACAATAGCTATGCTAGGGAGAAAGCGTAGCATACTTATATCTCCAAAATCAAGGGACAACAACTAGGGTGATCTGTTGGATGCAACAAATCAAACTCGACCTAAGGAGGCTACTGAGTGAATGTCACTAGAGGATTTATATCATCTTAGAAGTAGTCAGGATAATGTTATTTGATTGAATTACATTTTTTTTTAATTTAATAGATTCTGTCAGTGTGCGATGTATCCACTAAGAAGGGGCTAATATCAGCCTAGACCTATCTTAGATTTACAAATCCAAAGAGATTATCTACCGACCATGGGTAGAGCTAACCAACCTAAGGGGTGCCTTTTAGTGTGCAATGGTCAAGTTAGGAAGAAAGTATGGGGACTCGCATCATTCTACACAAGGAACCATTGGGGCGATCAATTACTTGAGCAACAAATCAAACCTGACTAAGGCTACCCGTCAGTGCACAACAGTCATGCTGGAAACAATGTGTAATAAACTTATATCTTTCAAAGTAAAGGTGACTGCCAAGGGAACCTGTTGGTGGCACAATAAGTTGAGCTCTACCTAAGGGCAACTACTAAGAGAGTGCCGACCTGGGGACTTATCTCAACTCAAAGTAGTCAAGCAATTTCTATAGGGAGTTTTGATGACACTGCCCTAAAGATAGGATGTCTGCTTGGGAAAGGGGGCACTAGGGCTTGAGTTTATAATCCCTAAGCGATGATATATTTTGTTTATTTTATGTTATCATGGATCCTGTTAGTTTACGAGGGATCACACTGAGAAGGAGCTCATATTAGCCTAATCCTATCTCAGACTTACTAGATCAAGGGAGGATCTATACATCTGCTGAACAAATTCTCCAACCATAAGGGTCATTACTAGGAAAGTGAGACTGTCTAATTCAAGAGTAATCAGGGTAGTGTCTAAATGGGGTCGCTAAGGACATGATCCAAATAGAGTACCCGTAGAGGGAGGTGTCCCTTGGGGCTTTATCCAAAACCCTGTAAAAGAAAGTTTGTAGGTATTTGGTGGCCAACTCAAGGAGAGAGCATGGGGACTCACATCTATCAAGAGTGGTGAGTCCACCGGGTCATCCTTGTCAACATGGCACCAACACCTAAGGTGCCCGTTAGTTTGTGATAATCGTCTAGAAAGAAGGCATGCAGACTTACATCTCCTTAAAGTGGGCGATTGCGGATAGTCTATCTTCGGCAAAATCTTTTCAAAATTTATTTCATTTTAGACACATTATTTTGATAGAGACATTAGGGTTTCTTACGCCTAAATGCATGATGAAATATGTTATGGATCAAATCAGCTAGAAGATGGTGTTCTCCACCACAAGGGATGCCCTCACAGGTCAAGCATTCCTTTATCATACAAGGATGGTGATCCTTCATGTTCAAGAGAGAAAGAATATCCATGCATGATGTGAAACATACAACCATACAGCTAAAGGGTTACTAAATCTTTTAATTATCTTATTTATGTCTTAGGCTTTATGATGAGGTTATGAGTTATTTAAAATTTAGTTATGGGTGATTAGTTGGGTATAAAAGTTATTTTTATCCTAATGCACAATGTTATGTTGTGCATTGATTATGTTCTTTTAGAAAACCTAAACCCTAAACACTAAACCCAAAACCCTAAACTAAAACCTGAACCCTAGACCAAAAATCTAAACCCTAAACCCAAAACCCTAAACCCTAAAAACCCTAAACCTTAAACCTAAACCCTAAACCTTAAACCCTAACACCCTAAAACCTAAACCCTAAACCCTAAACCCTAAAATCTATAACCCAAAACCTAAACCCCAAACCCTAAACCCTAATTCCTAAACCCTAAATCTTAAACCCTAAACCCTAAAAACCAAAAAACTTATACCTAAACTAAATAAAACCTAAAAATAAAATAAATAAAAAACCTGAAATAAAATAAATAAATAAATAAAATAAAATAAAAATATATTCTAAAACTTAAACTTAAACCTAAACCTAAGCCTAAACTAAACCTAAAATAAAAGTAAAATAAACCTCAAATAAAATTAAATAAAAATTAAATAAATACATAAAACTAAATAATAAACCTAAAACTAAATAAATACATAAAACCTAAACCCTAAACTAAAAAAAAAACTAAACCTAAAATAAAAATAAAGTAAACCTAAACCTAAACTAAAATAAACTAAACTAAAATAAATAAAATTTAAACCTAAACCTAAAAAAAAACTAAACCTAAACTAAATAAAATAAAATAAACTAAAAATATACCTAAACCTAAACTAAAAAATAAAACCTAAAAATAAACCTAAAATAAAAACCTAAAACCTAAACCTAAAATAAAATAAAATACTAAACCTAATAAAAAATAAAAATAAAGATTGAAAAATAAAATAAAAATATAACCAAACTAAAAAATAAACCTAAACCTAAACCTAAACCTAAAAATTAAACTAAAATAAATAAACCTAAAATAAATAAACTAAACTAAATAAAAATAAAAATAAAAATAAACATAAATAATAATTATAAAATAAAATAAACTAAATAAACCTAAACTTACCAATTTATTTAATTTAAAAAAATAAAAAAATAAAATATAATAATAAATAAATAAAAACTAAACCCTAAACCCTAAAACTACTTTAAACTAAACCCTGACCTATAACCCTCTAAACCCTAAACCCACCCTAAACCCACAAAATCTATCAATACCTCTAACCTCCAAACCCTAAACTAAGTTAAAATCATTAAAAACTAAACCCTACTAAAAGGTTTATTTTGTATTAAAAGAAAAACTAGAACCCTACTAAAATAAACCTAAACCAGGCTGAGCCTAAACCCTAAATCCACAAAACCCACAAACCAAAACCCTAAACCCTGTACCATAAATCCTACCCAAACCATACCATAAAAAGCCACCCTAAGATCTACAACCACAACCCAAACCCCAGGCCATAAACTAAGCCTGCCTTAAACCTTAAACCACAAAACCTAAACTAAAAAATTAAACCTAAAATAAAATTAAAAACCTAAAGATAAAATAAAATAAATAAATAAAATAAAATAAAACATTAACTAAAACCTAAACCAAACCTAAAATAAAAACTAAATAAAAACCTAAACCTAAATAATAAACCTAAAAATAAAACCTAAAAATAAATAAAAAATAAAACTTAAACCCTAATCCAAAAAAAACCTAAACCTAAAATAAAAATAAAATAAACCTAAACTTAAAAAAAATAAATTAAAATAAAATAAATAAAACCTAAACCTAAACCTAAACTGAATAATATAAAATAAACTAAAAATAAAACTAAACCTAAACCTAAAAAAAATAAAATAAAATATGTGACTAAACTAAAAAAATAAACCTAAACCTAAACCTAAACCTAAAAATAAACTAATATAAATAAACTAAACTAAATAAAAATAAAATAAACCTAATCAAAATTAAAATAAGACTAAAATAAATAATAAAATAAACTAAATAAACCTACTTGCTTTACAAAATTAAAAAATAAAATAATAAAATAATAAAATTAAAACCTACTAAACCCTAAACTCTTACCCAGGCCTGCCTGACCCTAAATCCCAGACCCTAAACCCTGACCACTAAACCTGAGCCTAAAACTTGAAACCTCCTAAACATTACCACTGAGCTAAACCCACACCACAACAGACCTAAATTTGGTTGCTGTTTTGAAAACAAAAACTAGGCCTACTAACCCAGGACCTGGAACAGGCCTGACCTCTAACCTCAACCTGCTCTCTAAATCCTAAACCACTACTTTAAACCCACTCCCTAAACCTAAACAGGCTAAACCCTAAGATCTGCTACTCTGGGCCCAGACCCTAAACCCACCTTAAACCCTAAAAATCTAAAACTTAAAACTGACATAAACTAAATAAAGATCTAAAAAATAAATAAAACCTAAACTAATATAAAATAAAAAACATAAAGGCGTGAACTAAAACCAACTTAAACCTAAACTAAACCTAAAATAAGAATAAAATAAACCTAAATTAAAATAAAATAAAAACTAAATAAAAACCTAAAACTGAATAATAAACCTAAAAATAAAATTTAAAAGTAAATAAAAAATAAAACCTAAACGCTAAACTAAAAAAAAAACCTAAACCTAAAATAAAAATAAATTAAACCTAAACCTAAACTAAAATAAACTAAACTAAAATGAATAAACCAACTTAGTTTAAAATAAACTAAACATAAACCTAAATTAAATAATATAAAATAAACAAAAAATAAACCTAAACCTAAACTAAAAAATAAAACCTAAAAGTAAACCTAAAATAAAAACCTAAAACCTAAACTTAAAAAAAAATAAAATAAAAACTTAAACCTTAACATAAAAATAAAATATAAAACTAAAACCTAAAATATATAACTAAAATAAACCTAAACTAAATTAAAAAAATAAACCTAAATAAAATAAAAAAATAAAATAAAATAATAAAATAAATAAACTAAATTAATCTAAACCTACCTATGAAAATAAAATTTAAAACAAAATAAATAAAAAACTTAACTTTAAACCTAAAACTAACCTTCTTTAAACCTAAACCCTAAAACAAAAGAGCCACAAACCCACCATCTACAATCTTAAACCATAAACCTAAACCCTTTAAATCCAAAAACTCACCCAAACCACACCCTAAAAAACCTAAACCTAAACTGAATAAAACCTAAAAATCAAATAAATACAAAAACTTAAACAAAAAAATAATAATAAAATAAAATAAAAACATAAACTAAAACTTAAACCTAAACTTAAACCTAAACCTAAAATAAAAAAAAATAAATCTAAAATAAAATAAAATAAAAACCAAATAAAATGCTAAAAAAAAAAACCTAAAAATAAATAAAAAATAAACCCTAAACTAAATAAAAACCTAAACCTCAAATAAAAATAAAATAAACCTAAACCTAAATTAAAATAAACTAAACTAAAATAAATAAAATCCAAACCTAAACCTAAAATAAACTAAACCTAAACATAAAATAAATAATATAAATTAAACTAAAAATAAACCTAAACTAAAAAATAAAACCTAAAAATATTCCTAAAATAAAAACCTAGAACTTAAACCTAAAATGATAAAATAGAAACCTAAACCTAATCCTAAAAACAACAAATAAAATTGAAACCTAAAAATAAAATAAAAATATAACTAAACTAAAAAAATAAACTTAAATTTAAACCTAAAAAATAAACTAAAATAAATAAACCTAAAATAAAATAAACTAAACTAAATAAAAATAAAATAAAAAAACCTAAATCAAAATTAAAATAAAATAAACTAAATAAATAAAATAGAAACTAAATAAAACTAAAAACCAAGTTTACTCAATTTAAAAAAAACAATAAAAATAAAAAAACTGACCTTATGCCTAAAACTAACCCTATTTTAAACTCTAAACCCTAGGCCCTGACCCCTAAACCCTAAAATCCTAAACCCTAAACCCTAAACCATAAAACCTTAAACCCTAAACCCTAAACCCTAAAATCTACAACACTAAACCCTAAAGCCCAAACTCTAAACCATAAACCTTAAATCACCAAACTAAACATAAAGCTAAACCTAAAACCTAAACATAAACTAAATACCTAAAATAAAATAAATAAAAATTAAACCAAAGATAAAGATAAAGTAAAATAAAATAAAACATATATTAAAACCTAAATAACCTAAAGCTAAACCTTAAAATAAACTAAAATAAAAAACAAAAAAAACCTAAACCTAAAACAAAACCTTAAAAATACCTAAAATAAAGAAAATAAAACATACCCTAAACTAAAAAAAACTTAAACCTAAAATAAAATAAAATAAATCTAAACCTAAACTAAAATAAATAAAACCTAAACCTAAACCTAAAATAAATAATATAAATAAACAAAAAATAAACCTAAACCTAAATTAAAAAATAAAACATATAAATAAACCTAAAATAAAAACCTAAAACCTAAACCTAAAAAAGGAAAATAAAAACCTAAATGTAAACTTAAAAATAAATAATAAAATTGAAACCTAAAAAATAAAATAAAAATATAACTAAACTAAAAAATAAACTTAAACTTAAACTAAAATAAAATAAATAAATAAACTAAACTAAATTAAAATTAAAATTAAAATAAACCTAAATCAAAATTAAAAACTAAAATAAAATAAAATAAATAAATAAAATAAAGTAAATAAATCTAAACCTACTAGTTTACTTAATTTGAACCCTAAACCTTAAACCCTAAAAAAATTATTCTCACTTAAAAAAAAGCCAAAAACTAAAAACCCTAAACTAAAACTTGGACCACATGTCTAAAACTGACCTAAACCTGAAATACAGGACCTAAACCCTAAAACCCTAAACCCTAGGCCAACCAAACCCCAAAACCACTAAACCTCCTCCCAGGCCCTAAACCCTAAAACCTGGCTAAACACTGAGCTGAGCCTAAACAGGCACTCTCACTTGACCACAACCTAGAGCCAAAACCTGAGCTAAACTAAATGGGACTTAAATAAAATAAATAAAACCTAAATAAAATAATAAAAAATAAATAAATAAATACACTAATCCTAAACTTAAACTTAAACCTAAACACAAAACAAAAACAAAATTAAACTAATAATAACTAAAAACCTAAACTAAACTAAAATAAAAAACCTAAATAAATAAAAATAAACCTAAATAATAAAATAAATAAAATAAAATAAAAAATAAAAGTAAATAAAACCCTAAACTTAAAAAATAAACCTAAAAATAAATAAAAAATAAAACTTAAACCCAAAACTAAAAAAAATCTAAACTTAGAATAAAAATAAAATAAACTAAACTAAAATAAATAAAACCTAAACCTAAACCTAAAATAAACTAAACCTTAATTTAAACCAAAACTAAAAATAAAATAAAATGAACTAAAAATAAACCTAAACCTAAACTAAAATTTAACCTAAAAAAATTTAAAATAAAACATAAAACCTAAACCTAAAAATAAAATAAACCCAAACCTAAACCTAAAATAAAAATGAAACCTAAACCTAAAATAAAAAATGAAACTAAACTAAAATTAAATAAAAAAACTCTAAAAATATACCTAAACTTAAAAGTTACTAAACCAAATAAATAAATTAAAGTAAATAAAACAAAAAAATAAACCTAAAGAAAATGTCAGATAAAATAAACTCAAATAAATTAAAAAATAAACTAAATAAACTAAATAAACTAAACTAATGGTTTAATTAATTTTAAAAAACCATAAACCCAAAATCCTAAACTAACCTGCACAACCCCACCTGACCCCTAGGCCACAGGCCCTAACCCTCCACAACCCCAAACCCAACTCACAAACCTAACTAACACTAAATCCTAAACCACAAACTAAACCACAAATCCTAAACCCTAAACCACAACCTAAACCTAACCCTAGTCCCTAAACCCTAAACTACACACCCTCCATGACTAACCACTAAACCCTAAACACTAAAACCTGCAACCTAAACCACTAAACCCAAAACAATCCTAAACCTAAAAGCTAATCCTAAACCATAACTCTAAACCATAAGAATGTGTAGAACCTTGACAGTAAGGACGTCACTGTCAGGCTCAATCTAGATCTTCGGTGGAGGAAAAGGCGGAGGCAACGGTTATTGCAGTGGTGGTGGGAGTTATGGAGGTGCTGGTGAATATGGAGGTGGTGGTCAGAGTCATTATAGTTATTGAGGTGGGAGGAGCGATGGAGATTACAAATGTAGTGGTGGAAAAGGGAGAGATCAGAGATAAGATGGTGGATCCCGCTACTCGAGAAATGGTGGTGGTTCTGATGGGAACTAGATAAATTGAGGAATGGTCGATCCAATTTGTTGCTTATGGAATAGTGTCTTTATAGTAGGCACAATTCTACTAATCTAAGATTTTTGATTTGCTCTATTGGTGCTCATCTTTTATCTATGCCATCGCTTGTCTCTTAGAAAACTTGGGGTGCTACTTGGTTGAAGAAATTGAAAAGAATAAATGTTGAATCTGAATTTATTCTCTGTTATTAAAAACCTTAAACCCTAAACTCTAAAGCTTAAACTAAAACTTAAACCCTAAACCTAAAACCTAAACCCTAAACCCTAAACACTAAACCCCAAACCTTAAACCCTAAACTAACCACAACCCTAAAAAAAATACTAAACTGGACCCAAAGCCAAAACCTAAACTAAACTAAATAAAACTTAAAAATAATATAAATTAAAAAACCTAAGCCAAAATAAAAAAATAATATAGTAAAAACATAAACTAAAACCTAAACCTAAAAGAAATTAAAATAAAAAATAAAAACCAAACTAAAATAAAATAAATAAAAACCTAAACTAAATTAAAAAAAAAAGAAAAAACCTAACTAACATTAAAACTAATCCTAAAATAAAAATAAAATATAACTAAAATAAAATAAAAATAAATAAATAAAACCTAAACATAAAAAATAAACACGCAAATAAATAAAAAAAAATAAAACCCTAAACTAAAGAAAAAAACTAAACCTAAAATAAAAATAAAATAAACAAAATAAAATAAACCTAAACTTAAACTAAAATAAATAAAACCTAAACCTAAACCTAAAATAAACTAAACCTAAACGTAAACCTAAACTAAATAAAATAAAATAAACTAAAAAATAAAAACCTAAATTCTAAACCTAAAAAAATAAAATAAAAACCTGAATCTGAACCTAAAAATAAAAAAATAAAATGTAAAATTAAAAAATAAAATAAAAATAAAACTCAATTAAAAATAAACATAAACCTAAAAAATAAACTAAAATAAAAAACCTAAACTAAAATTTAAGAACTTAAAAAAAATAAACTAAACTAAAAAAACATATATAAAAGTAAAAAACAAAATAAACTAAAATAGATAAAAAAATAAACAAAATAAACTAAATAAACCTAAACCTTTCAATTTACTTAATATAAAAAAACCCTAAATCCTAAATCTTAAACCATAAACCCTAAACCCTAAACCTACAACCCTAAACCTATAACCCTAAACCCTAAGCCCTAAACCCTAAAAACCTAACCCTAAACCATAAATCCTAAAACCTACAACCCTAAACTCGAAACCTCAAATCCTAAACCCTAAACCCTAAACTAACCCTAAACCCTAAACCTTAAACTAACCCTTATCCCTAATCCCTAAACTAACCCTAAACCCTAAAAATGGGTAGAACCTTGATGGTAGGAACATCATCGTCAACGAGGCTCAACCTAGATGTGGTGGTGGAGGCAAAGGAGGAGGCGGCGGTTATCACAGTGGTGGTGGGGGATCTAGAGGTGCTGGTGGATATGGAGGTGGTGGTCAGAGCAGTGGTGGTTATGGATGCTGGAGGAGTGATGGAGGTTACATTTATGGTGGTGGCGGAGGGAGAGATCAGGGATATGATGGCGGATCCCGCTACTCGATAAGCGAGGGTGGTTGTGATGGGAACTGGTGGAATTGAAGAATAGCCAATCCGATTTGCTACTTATGGAAATGTCTTTATAGTAGAGACGATTCTACTTATGCAGCATTTTTTATTTCTTCTATGGGTGCTCATTTTTTATCTATGTCATCGCTTATGTATTAAAAAACTTCAGGTGCTACTTGGTTGATGAAATTGGAAAGAAGAAATGTTGAATTTAAATTTGTTCTCTATTAAAAAAATAACCCTAAACCCTAAACTAAAACTTAAACACTAAACCAAAAACCTAAACCCTAAACCCTATAACCTATAACCCTAAACATTAAACCCCAAACCCTAAACCCTAAATTAACCATAAACCCTAAATACTAAACTCTAAGAATGGGCAAAACCTTGATTGTAGGAAAATCACCATCAACTAGGCTTAGTCTAGATCTAGTTGTGGAGGTGAAGGCGAAGGTAGTGGTTATCACAATGGTAGTGGGATCTGGAGGTGCTGGTGGATATGGAGGTGGTGGTTAGTGTAGTGGTGGTTATGGTGGCAGGAGGAGTGATGGTGGTTACTGTCGTGATGGTGGCGGAGGGAGAGATCGGGGATATGATGGTGGATCACACTCACTACTCGAGAAGCGGGGGTGGTTCTGATGGGAACTGGAGAAATTGAAGAATGTCCAATCAAATCTGCTGTTAATGGTACTGTGCCTTTACAGTAGAGATAGTTTTACTTATTTAGGGTTCTTCATTTACTCTATGGGTGCTCATTTTTTATCTATGTCATTGCTTGTGTCTTAAAAAACTTGGGGTGCTACTTGGTTGATGAAATCAAAAAGAAGAATTATTGAATTTGAATTTGTTCATTGTAAAAAAAAAATAATGTAAAACCCTAAACCTTAAACTATAACATAAACCGTAAACCTAAAACCTAAATCATAAACCCAAAACTATAAATCCTAAACCCTTATTCCTAAAAACCTTATACTCAAAACCCTAAACTCTAAACCTTGAACCCTAAACCCTAAACCCTAAACCATAAGCCATAAAACCCTAAACCCTAAAACCATAAACCCAAAACCCTTAACTAACCCTAAACCCTAAACTAACCCTAAACACTAAGAATGGGCAGAACCTTGATGATAGGAACATCGCCGTCAATTAGGATCAACCTAGATCTGGTGGTGTAGGCGAAGGCGGAGGAGGTGGTTATCGTAGTGGTGGTGGGGGGTCTAGAGGTGCTGGTGGATATGGAGGTGGTGGTCAAAGCAGTGGTGGCTATGGATGTGGGAGGAGCGATGGAGGTTACATCCATGGTGGTTGCGGAGGGAGAGATCAGGGATATGATGGTGGATCCTGCTACTCGATAGGCAAGGGTGGTTCTAATGGGAACTGGTGAAACTGAAGCACAACCGATCCGATCTACTGCTTATGGAACTGTCTTTATAGTTGAGACGGTTCTACTTATGTAGCATTTTTGATTTGTTCTATGGGTGCTTATTTTTTATCTATGTCGTCGCTTCTATCTTAAAAAACTTTGGGTGCTATTTGCTTGATGAAATTGGAAAGAAGAAATGTTGAACTGAAATTTGTTCTCTATTAAAAAATAACCCTAAACCCTAAACCAAAAACTTAAACCCTAAACCCTAAACCATAAAACCTAAAACCCTAAACCCTAAAACCCATACCCTAAACCCTAAACTAACCATAAACCCTAAATGCTAAACTCTAAGAATGGGCAGAACCTTGACAGTAGGAACATCACCATTAACTAGGCTTAGTCTAGATCTAGTTGTGGTGGCGAAAGCGGAGGTGATGGTTATCGCAGTGGTAGTGGGATCTGGAGGTGCTGGTGGATATGGAGGTGGTGGTCAGAGCAGTGGTGGTTATGGTGGTGAGAGAAGCGACAGAGGTTACGCCATGATGGTGGCGGAGGGAGAGATCAGGGATATAATGATGGATCACACTACTCGAGGGGTGGGGGTGGTTCTGATGGGAACTAGAAAAATTGAAGAATGCCTGATCCAATCTACTGCTCATGGAACTGTGCCTTTATAGTAGAGATAGTTTTACTTATCTAGGGTTTCTCATTTACTCTATGGGTGCTCATTTTTTATCTATGTCATCACTTGTGTCTTAGAAAACTTGGGGTGCTACTTGGTTGATGAAATCAAAAAGAAGAATTATTGAATTTGAATTTGTTCTCTGTAAAAAAAATAATGTTAAACCCAAAACCCTAAACTAAAACATTAACCCTAAACCTAAAACCTAAATCATAACCAAAAATCATAAACCCTAAACCCTTATCCCTAAAAACCATATACTCAAAACCCTAAACTCTAAACCCTGATCCTAAACCCTAAACATTAAACTCTAAACCCTAAACCATAAACCATAATACCCTAAATCTTAACCCCTAAACCATAAAACCATAAACCCTAAACCCTAAAACCTACAACCCTAAACCCTAAACCCCAAACCCCAAACCCTAAACCATAAAACCTAAACCCCAAACCCTAAACCTAAACCCTAAACCCTAAACCCTAACCCTAAACCCTAAACCCTAAACCATGAATAAAGATGTCATCAGGAGTAGATCTAAAGAATGACCTAATCCTGACATAGTTATAGTAGCTAAAGAAAATGTCTTTAAGAGACTTTCCCTTGAACATTAGAGATTTTACTACCCGTAAACCCTAACTCTAAATCATATTATTTTACCATTTATTATAGTATAATGTAGCATCATATATCTAAGCATGTTGTGATGTGTTTTTGGATGTTATAAGATGTTTTGAAATGTTTTAGTGTATTATGGTATTATTCCCTATAGTCTATATTAATATAAATCATAAAAATATTGATTTAATATATCAGATGATGAAATTTGTTAAATTTGAAGTTGGAATTAGGTTGTAGTACCAAAGCTGTGCTATGCTACTTGGAGTCTAAAAACTAAGATTTTATGTTCAAAATAAATATTATATGTTGTAGCATAGTATAGCATTATATATCATAATATTTTATTCTGCACATTTTAAATTATTTTAGTATTTTACAATCATGCAGTTGAGCCTACACTAGCATTATTTATAAAAATGTTGATTTAGACTTTAAAATGGTGGAATTTGGCCAAATTCATAATAGGTAGAGCATGGAATTATAATATATTGTTTCAATTTAAAACATGTAAGTGATACGACTAAAATATATAGTTTTTATTGTTTAGGCAAATTTTTCTTATTTTTTATTTTAAGCAATTCCTTATGATCTGATTTACAATATAATATAATATAATATAATATAATATCTTATAGTGTATTATAATATAGGATGCCATAACATAGTGTAGCATCATGCATTATAGCATACTATTGTGTATTACTACTTGTTTAGCATATTTTAGTTTGTTATAGTATGATGTTTTGTACTGGTAGAATTCAGAAAAATACTGATTTATAGGCTCAGATGATGGGATTTGGCCAAATTTAAGGTAAGCTTTAGGGAACATCATTTGGGGTATGCTATGGTGTGTCATTTATAGGCTAAAATAAAATAAATAAAAACCTAAACCTAAAATAAACCTAAACCTAAACTAAAATAAACTAAACTAAAATAAATAAAACTTAAACCTAAACCTAAAATAAACTAAAACTAAACCTAAACCCAAACCAAAACCCTAAATAAATAAAATAAACTAAAATTAAACCTAAACCTAAACTAAAAAAAAAACCTAAAATAAAAACCTAAAACCTAAACCTAAAAAAATACAATAAAAGCCTAAACCTAAACCTAAAAATAAAAAATAAAACATAAACCTAAAAATAAAATAAAAAAATTAAACTAAAAAATAAACCTAAACCTAAAAAAAAAACTAAAATAAAAACCTAAACTAAAATACATAAACCTAAATAAATAAACTAAACTAAATAAAAATAAATATAAACCTAAATAAAAATAATAATAAACTAAAATAAATAAAAAATAAACTAAATAAACATAAACCTACGAGTTTACCTTCTTTTAAAAAATAAAAATTAAAAAAATTAAAAAAGACCCTAACACTAAACCATAAAGCCTAAAACTAACCTTAAACCCTAAACATTGAACCCTAAACCTATAACCCTAAACCCAAAACCCTAAACCTTAAAACCATAAACCCTAAACCCTAAACCCTAAACCCTAAACCCTAAACCCTAAAACCTAAAACCCTAAACCTTAAACCCTAAACCCTAAACCTTAAAACCTACAACCCTAAACCTGAAACCATAAACCCAAACTAAATAAAACCTAAAAATAAAATAAAAAAATAAAACCTAAACCTAAATAAAATAAAAAAATAAATTAAAATAACCACCTAAACTAAAACCTAAACCTAAAGCTAAACTTAAACCTAAGCCTAAATGTAAAAATAAAAAGAATAAAATAAAAACTAAACTAAATCAAAAAATAAAATAAACTTAAAAAAACATAAATAAAATAAAAACTAAATATAAAATAAAAATAAAATAAACCTAAAATAAAATAAAATAAAAACTAAATAAAAACCTAAACCTAAAAAATAAACATGAAAATAAAACCTAAAAATAAATAAAAAAGAAAACCTAAACCCTAAACTAAAAGAAAACCTAAACCTAAAATAAACAAAATATAATAAACGTAAACCTAAACTAAAATAAGTAAAACCTAAAATAAACCAAAACTAAACCCAAAACTAAATAAAATAGAATAAACTAAAAATAAACCAAAATAAATCAAGAAAGTAAAACCTAAAAATAATTCTAAAATAAGAACTTAAACCTAAACTTAAAAATAAAAATAAAACCTAAACCTTAAAAATAAAATAAAAATAAAACTAAACTAAAAAATAAGCATAAACCTAAACCTAAACCTAAAAGAATAAACTAAAATAAAAAACCTAAAATAAACTAAATAAAAATAAAAAATAAACCTAAATAAAAAAAATAAGATAAACTAAAATAAATAAAAAATAAATTAAATAAAGTAAATAAACCTAAACCTATTGATTTACTTAATTCAAAAATTAAAAAAAATTCTAAACCTTAAACCCTAAATCCTAAACCCTAAACCCTAAACCCTAAACATACAACACTAAACCCACAACCCTAAACCTTTAAAACAGAAACCCTAAAGCCTAAACACTAATCGTTAAACCCTAAACCCTAAACCCTAAACCCTAAAGCCTAAACCAAAACCCTAAAAACCTAAAAAACTAAGCCTAAACTAAATAAAACCAAATAATAAAATAAATAAAAAAACCTAAACCTAAATAAAATAAAATTAAATAAAAAACTAAACTAAAACTTAAACCTAAACCTCAAAATAAAATAAAAAATAAAATAAAAATAAACTAAAATAAATAAATAAAAACCTAAACTAAACTAAAATATAAAATAAACTTAGGAATAAAATAACTGAATAAAATAAAAACTTAACATAAAATAAAAATAGAATAAACCTAAATTAGAATAAAATAAAGATTAAATAAAACCTAAACTTAAAAAATAAACCTAAAAATAAAACTTAAAAATAAATAAATAATAAAACCTAAACCCTAAAATAAAAAACCTAAACCTAAAATAAAAATAAAATAAATAAAATAAAATAAACCAAACCCTAAACTAAAATAATCTAAACTAAAATAAATGAAATCTAAACCTAAACCTAAACTAAATAAAATAAAATAAACTAAAAATATACCTAAACCTAAACTAAAAAATAAACCTAAAATAAAACCCTAAACCTAAAAAAATAAAATAAAAACCTAAACCTAAACTTAAAAATAAAAAGTATAACCTTAACTTAAAAAATAAAATCAAAATAAAACTCAACTAAAAAACTAAATCTAAACCTAAAAAATAAAATAAAATAAAAGACCTAAACTAAGATAAATAAACCTAAAATAAAAAAACTAAACTAAATAAATAAAATAAAATAAACTTAAATAAATAAAAAATAAACTAAATAAAGCTATAACCTTAAACCCTAAACCCCAAACCCTAAACTCTGAACCCTAAACCCTAAACTAACCTTAAACCTTAAGAATGGGTAGAACCTTGACGGCTGGAACATCACTGTCAACTAGGCTCAATCTAGATCGGCGGTGTAGGCGAAGGAGCAAGTGGCTGTTATCGCAATGGTGGTGGGGAATCTAGAGGTTCTAATGGATATGGAGGTGCTAGTGGATATGGAGGTGGTGGTCAGAGCAGTGGTGGTTATGGAGGCGGGAGGAGCGACGAAGGTTACAGCCATGGTGGTGGTGGAGAGAAATATTGGGGATATGATGGTAGATCTCGCTACTGAAGAGGTGGGGCTAGTTCTGATGGGAACTGGAGAAATTGAAGAATGGTCGATCTGGTCTACTTCTTGGAAAACTTTGACTTTACAGTAGAGAAGGTTCTACTTATCTAGGGTTTTTGATTTGCTCTATGGATGCTCATTTTATATTTATGTCGTTGCTTGTTTCTTAGAAAACTTGGGGTGCTACTTGGTTGATGAAATTAAAAAGAATAAATATTAAATCTGAATTTTTTCTTTGTTAGAAAAAAAATTTTAAACCCTAAACTAAAACTTAAACCCTAAACCAAACACTCAACCCTTAAACTCTAAATTCTAAACCCTAAACCCTGAAAACCCTAAATCCTAAACCCTAAACCCAAAACTCAAAACCCTAAAACCTATAACCCTAAACGTTAAACCCTAAACCCCAAACCCTAAATCCTAAACCCTAAACCCTAAACCCTAAACCTTAAATAAAGATGTCATTAGGAGTAGATCTAGAGAATGACCTAATCCTAACACAGTTATGGTAGCTAAAGAAAATGCCTTCAAGAGACTTTCCCTTGACTATTAGAGATTTAAATACCATAAACCCTAACCCTAAATCATATTATAATACCATATATTATAGAATAATGTAGTATCATATATTTGAGGATGTAGTGATGTGTTTTTGGATGTTATAAGATGTTTTGAAATGTTTTAGTATATTATGGTATTGTGCCCTATAGTCTATATTTATATAAATCATAAAAATATTGATTTAATAAATCAGATGATGAACTTTGTTAAATTTGAAGTGGGAATTAGGTTGTAGTACCAAAGGTGTGCGAAGCCACTTGTAGTTTAAAAAGTATGATTTTATGTTCAAAATAAATATTATATGTTGTTGCATAGTACAACATCATATATCATAATATATTGTTCTACACATTTTAAATTATTTTAGTATTTTACAATCATGTAGTCGAGCCTACACTAGCATTATTTATAAAAAATGTTGATTTAGTCTTTAAAATGGTGGAATTTGGCCAAATTCATAATAGGAAGAGCATGACATCATAATATATTATTTTAATTTATAATATGTAAGTGATATGACTAAAATATATAGTTTTTTATTATTTAGACTAATTTTATGATTTTTTATCTTAAGCAATGCCCTGTGATGTGATATGCAATATAATATAATATAATATGTTATAGTGTATTATACTATAGGATGCCATAACATTGTGTAGCATCATGCATTATAGCATACTATTGTGAATTACTACTTTTTGTTTAGCATAGTTTAGCTTGTTATAGCATGATGTAGTAGGGTTTCTACTGGTATAATTCATAAAAATACTAATTTATAGGCTGAGATGATGGGATATGGCCACATTTAAGGTAAGATTTAGGGAACATCATTGGGGGTGTGCTATGGTGTGTCATTCAATCAAAACAATGGGATATTGCATCCAAAATAAATGTTCATTTTTCAACCAAATTTTATAAATTTTTTGCTTAAAGTGATTCATTTTAAAGTGTAATTTAAGATAATATATTATATGAAAGCATATTAAAAATATAATGTTCATAAAAATATAACTTCACATATATATGAATGTGGTGGTGTGTTACTAAATGTTATTGTATATTTTAGTATGTTTTACTTTTGTTATAATACATTGGGGCAAAACTCACAAAAATGTTAATTTGAAGGTTAAGATGGAAGAATTTGACCAAATTCATGGTACACCAAGAAGCAACACCAAAATTATGCTATTTTATACCATTTCTAATAGAAAAATAACAATTTTACATCCAAAATGAACATTATTGATATTTTGAGAAAATTTTGTTCTCCTATTAAGTGATTCTAATGAGGTGTAATGTTAGACAATATATTATATTATAGAAAATTATAATATAACATCATATATTATAATATAATATAGTGTGTTAATTCACACTATAATATGTTTAGCATGATATTGTATAGTTAGTTTGAGCATGCACCATCACAAATCATAAAATGTTGAAGTATTAAAGGTGTGCATAACAGAGGAAATAAGATTTGATGAGAATTTCATGTCAAGGACATGGAGGGAGATCCGTTAGAGGATCACACATGCATTAGACATGACATGTGAGGGGTCTATGTCGAGGGCAAAGAAGAAAACAAAACTGTTGGTGATAAGGTTTGAATTTGATATGATTTTATGGTTTGTGGAAAGAAGAACTGCTAGGGATAAGAATCTATAATCCATTGGGGATTAAGATCTAATTGGCTTTAATTTGTTTTGTTTTAGTTAATGTGGAAGCACATCTGCTAGAGATATGGGCTCGAGTCCACTAGGGATCGAGTATATGAACCTTCCACTAGGGAAGAAAGTTCGTATACCCGGGTATATAAACTCAAACTTGCTTCCCTAGTGGAAGGTTCATATACCCCGACTTACAACTTTCTAAGCAAAACTAATCATCGGGATAGTCTGTCATCAGTAGGACATATGCTATCTAACCAAGAGAGACTACTAAGCGGGGAGCCCTGAGGAATGATTCGAATCATACTTGAAGCAGTTAGGAGGGAAGGAGCTGCTTGGGGACTTATCCTAAACCTCAAATATACTCGACCCAGTTAGTGCACGAAGGTTAATCCAAGAAGAAAGTGTAGCAGACTCACATCCTTTTAAACAAGCCAACATGAGGTAGCTTACCAGCCATATAGTAAGGCCTACCAAACTAACAAGGTGCTCATTAGTGTGCAGTGGCTAAGTAAGGAAGCAAAGCATAGCAGACTTACATCCTCTAAAGAAAGAAGACCACTGGGTGACACACTAGTAGGGTAACACGTCAGCCCGACCTAGAGCAGCTATTGAGTGATTACCGTCGGGGACGTTATCTCAACTCAGAGTAGCCCGAGACAAAAGATATGTGCTTATTTTATATGTTTATGTGAAGTTTATGTTTGTGTTGTGTCAATGAAGGATAAGATGGTGCTCAAATTTCTTACACCTATCCTAAACACATCGTGGCAGATTCACAAATAAGAATACTTTCAACATGGAAGACATTGAATTCAAAATGGAATTTTCAATGATGATAATTCTTTTCAAACTTGATTTATAATATTTCTTTAAGTATAGCTCATTCATTGGAAGCATTGGGTGCTCTCCCTTATGATTAATAAGCTGATAAGATCTTCCTTGGTAGGCCTTCTCTATGAGAAAAGGCATTCCCAAGTGGGTTCAAACTTGCCTCCTATCTTACGAGAGGCAACAATCGGTCTCCTTAGAACTAAAATAAGCTCTCCTACTTGAAAAGCTCTAGGACGGACCAACTTGTTGTGAGCTTCATTTTAACTTTATACAACTCGAGGTTTTGGCATGCCCGAAGGCATCTCTCCTCTAAACCTTCGATCTCTTCCAATCGTAACTTAACGTTCAGCTCTGTTAAGATCTTGCTACCCATAAGTATCCTTAGTGATGATAGTTGGACTTCTAATGGTAGAATGGCTTCAAACCCATACACTAAAGAGAAAGAAGTAGAGTGAGTTAGAGTTCTATATATGGTGCGGTAGGTCCACAAGGAATCAACTAATTGCTCTTGTCACTATCACTTATTGTTGTCGAGTGTCTTCTTCAGTATTTGGAAGAGAGTTTCATTGAAAGCTTCTGCTAAGTTGTTTGCCCTCATGTAGTTGATGATAGAATATCTCCAATCTATGCTGAGTCTTTGAGAAAAGTTATTGATCTCGGTGCTCTTAAATGCAGTACCATTATCAGATATAATTAATTGAGGCACTCTGAACCTATATATGATATGATTCCTTAAAAATTGGAGCACATGCTGAGCTATGACCTCTCTGAGTGGAATTGACTTCGCCCATTTAGAAAAGTAGTGAGTAGCAGCTAAGATGAACTAATGACCCTTGGAAGAAGGAGGATCAATCAGACATACTATGTTGATACCCCAACACTCGAATGGCCATGAGGTCAATGTTGGATGTAGAATATTGGGTGGTTAGTGTAGGACCACACCATGTATTTGACATTGGTGGCATCGCCTAGCCATATCCATACAATCTTTGATCATTGATGTCCAAAAGTATCCTAGTCTCTTGATCTTGGCTTTCATCTTCGGACCGGATTGGTCAGCTCCACATAATCTTGATTGTACCTCAATCATGATCTTATGGGTTTCATACTTGTCTATACAACATAACCACATATGATCAAAAAACTGTTGGTATAAGACACCATCCACAAGAGCATAGAAAAGTTCTCTCTGCTTCATCTGATGGGCTTGGGACTTCTCTTGAGGAAGTTTGCCTTTATTTAAGTAATCCATGAATGGTTTCCTCCAATATAACTTCTCATCCTTCATGGCAATGGGAACCTCCCCTTCAAGAGAGTACTTTTTGATGAGTTCAATATCATTAAGGGATATGACTTTTCTATTTTGGACCTTTATTGATATGGACCCATCCTCCGGACATGTCAACTACTTGGAAAGCTTGGCTAAAGCATACACTATGGTGTTCTCTCCTCAAGGAATCTTATAAATGGTAACCTCTAGGATTTGGGCTATTAACTCCATGGTGTACTTGTGGTAGTGATGGAGCTTGGGCTTTAAAATCTTATAGGACCCAACAATTTTGTTGATAACTAACTGAGAATCCTTGAAGATGTTGATATTTTAGATGCTTAGAGTAATGGATAACTCCATACTGGCAATCAGACCCTCATATTCAGCATCATTTTTGGTCCAAGGATTGGACAAATGATATGAGAATCTCATCACATTGTGGTCTAGAGTTAAGAGAACTATTCCTACCCCTACCTTTCTTGGAATAGTAAATTGTGGTTCTTCTCCACTTTGAGATGAAGCCGAACCATCAAAGTACATCTCCCAATGGTTAATGCTAGTACCCCATAAGTTTATGATTTGTTCATTGAGGAAATCATCACTAAGCGAAGAGTCAACAAGAAGTGGGTGTGTTACTAAGAAATCCGCTAGTGCTTGTCCTTTCACTGCACGGAGGGGTACAAAGGTAATGTCAAATTGTGAGAGAATCATGGACCATCGTGCTGATGGTCTGGATAGTTTTAATCGTGTCATGAGATACTATAGTAGATTAATCCTAGAGATTAAGTTCACCTTATGAGGAAGCAAGTAGAGCTATAACTTTTTGGATGCAAGGATTAAAGCTAGGCAATGAATATCAATGGGTGGATAATTAGCCTCAGTAGAGATTAGACAATGGCTGAGGTAGTAGAGTGCATTTTTCTTCCCTTCATCATTGGCTTGGGCCAACAAAGCACCAAGGGTGTAATGTATGAGTGGCATGCCCGGTCTAGGGGCTGTTGGAACTGGCGGCTACATCAGGTAATGCTTGATGTCTTCGAAGGCATGCTCACACTTATCATCCGACTTAAACTTCACTTCCTTTTTGACAAGTGCTGAGAATGGCTGCCATCTTCCCGATAGGTTGGATATAAAGCATCTTAGATACTCCAATTGCCCTTGAAATGATCTGAGTTGAGTTAAACTTTTATGGGGTGGCATTTCTAATATCGCCTTGATTATCTTCTAATCAATTTCAATTCCCTAGTGTTAGATGACAACCCAAGGAATTTCCCTGAAGCTACTTTGAATGCACACTTCAGGGGGTTCATTTTAAGGTTAAATTATCTTAACTATTTCAAAATTACTCTCAAGTCAAAGAGATGGTCTTTCTTTTCTCTACTTTGGATCATGAGATCTCAACATAGCACTTAACTTGATGACTCATAGCCCAGCATTTTTAAGGCTGAAAGGCATGACCCTATAGTAATAAATTCTGATTGGGAGTTCTAAAAGTAGTGTTTCTTTCATCTTCAGGGGCCATCTCTATTTAGTTATATCAAGATGAGTCATCCATGAAAGAGAGAAGACCTGAGATGAGGCATGTTCACCATCACTGACCGGTAGTGAAAATTGTCTTTTGGGCATGCCTCATTTAAATCCCTAAAATTAACACATATGTGAATTTGGCCATTCATTTTCTTAACAAGGATGATGTTGGCTAACCAGGTAGGGTATTTTCCTTCCCAAATGAAGCCCACATCAATCAATTTCTTGACTTCATAAATGACCTCTTATTTTACGTCTAATCACGTGCACTAGGAGCTTTCTTGATAGGGTTATCGTAGTTCTATTAGTTTACTAATTCACTATGTCAGGAGCCAATCCACGCATCTCTTCATAACTCCTTGCAAAGTAGTCCTTAAACTCAGTCAATAGCCTAACTAAGTCATTGGTTTCAATTTCATTCAATAAAGAACTGATGTATGTAGGGCATGGATCTTCTTCAATTCCTAAGTTGATTTTATTGAGCTCGTCGATGGTTGACTTGATCGCTTCTTCAAACTCTAGCAGTGCATCTTTGACTTCAAAATCATCTAGATCATCTAAAGTTTCTAAGAATAGCTCCTCATATGTGTTAATGTGATTTAAAAGGAACTTATCAGATTCTAAATGATTGGTGATGACTAAGCAGTAATCATCATCATCGACTAGACCCATTTCACCAAATCCTAGTCCTAATCTTGATTAAGAGCTTTTGTATTTGTTCTTCCATATTCTTTTAAAGTAGCCTGACCTGCACTTTGACCAAGTATGTGGGATTAACCATTTCTTTACTAAATTATGAAAACAAGGAAAGTACAAATCAAAAGGTAATTATATTAAATATTTATATGAATCATCCTCATGTTCTATATCAACTTCTTGATGTGAGGATGATGCTCCTAGAAAGAACCTCTGAGTCTTTACACCTAGGGATGACTTAGGGGCTTCTTTAACTACCAAACCCTCACCTTTTTGAGAGGAAAGTGGGGCTAGAGCTAAGATTCCCAACTGATCCCTAACTATTTCACATATAGACTTGGATACACTTATGATTTGCTTTGGAGCCTGATCTTCATCGCTATCTAGCTCAAGTGTCACCTCCAAGGAAACCTACTGTTGAGAAGAGCTGGCTTGTGTGTTAACCATATAAGAATCATCCTTGAACTAGATTCTAAGTCTATATGGATAGCAGGTGTACTCTTGGTAGCTAGGACATATCTTCTATTGGGTGGCCAATAAAGAGGTTTTCTACCCCTGGGACTGTCTATAAATTGGTCTCTTCCTCTACCTAGTGGAGGTAAGATCATCCTACCCATATGTTTGAATGGAGTGACGAACTATGGGTGGAATCTGATGTTAGACTCCACTTCCTCCTCCAAGTCTATTTCCACTCCCTTTTATTTTCTTTTTCATTTTCTCTTTTCTTTTCTTTTCATTTTATCTTTCCTTTTCTTTTCTTTTTATTTTTTTTAGTTTTAAACTTTGGCAAAGTTCACGAGAATAGAATTGTTGATTTTGAGAGAGGTAGTAAGTCGCATCCTCATATATGCCGACCTCGTGAAATGTAAATGGATCTAGATCTCCTTTGACATAGTAGATGATCCCACACAAACTTCATACACTGATGTAGAGAGGATGGAACTATGTTATTCTCATGTATCCATGGTCTCCTAAGCAAAGCATTGAAAGATGTATCTGAGTCTATAATGTGAAACTTGGCTTTGGTCTTCCAATCATTCATCTCCAAGGGCATCACTATGGAGCCTAAGGCCTGTTGACCTCACCTTTGGAGTGTAGATTCAATCTTTCCATCTTAAACTTAGTAGTCTTATAGATACTAAGACTTCCATGGTCATAAGATACTTGTAAAAATTAGGTAAACACTTAACCTAAGCCTAAAGAATTAGAATGGTTATCCATAGGATTAGGTTATGCCTTAGGATAATCCACCTACCCTACAACCCAATCCATGTTTTACCTTCTTAAACAAAACCTCAAATTCAATTCCAAATCCAAACCCAATTTCCAAAACCAAATGATTGAAGCCCATGATCAAATCCAAACTTGAAACCCTTCCTAAGACATATGACCTATCCTATGGACTTAGCCAAATCTTAATTCAAATCAATCTAAAATCAATTGATTTTTTCAAAATCAATTTATATCTTCAATCATCTTCTTAAATATAAATCAAATCAACATTCAAATGATCAAAACTAAATCAAACTAAATCAAATTAAATCAAAACCCTTCTTAAACAGTATGACCTATCCAATGTACATAGCCAAATCTTAATCCAAATGAAGTCAAACTCTATTGATTTTCTCACAAACCAATCATATTTTCAATCATATTCAAAAATTTAAATGAAATATCCATTTAAATCATCAAAACTAAATCAAACCAAATCAAAATACAAACCTAAGCCACATGACTCAACTCCATGGACTTAGCCAAATTCCTTCATTCCAAAACCCAAATTTAATTTATTTTCTCATGAATCAATCATACCTTCAATCATATTAACAAATATAAATGAAATTTACAATCATCAAGCCAAACCAAAATTGACCCAAGTCAAACTCAACTTAACACTTTTGATTTGAAATGTTCAAATGAACCAAAACTCATTTGAACCCAAGCCAATTGCAATTGAATTTATATAACAATCCCAAATTCATATATAAACTCAACTAAATCAAACTCGACCCAAAATCAAGCCAACTAAACCCAAGTAGTCCACTTGACCCAAAGTGGTCAATTTGACCTATGTGAGCCAAGTTTTAATCCTACCTAAATTATACTGAACCAAGCCCATCAAAATCTCCCATCATGATTTTTTATCACACTAGATTGATCAATTGTCATAAATTAGGTCAAACTAAGTCAACTTGGTCATTTGACTAAGTCAACCCCTTAGCCCTTATGAACCCACACTAGCCAAATTGCAACCTAAGTCAAATCCCTTGAAACCAATGATTCATACTAAATTAAAATCAATATTTGAATATGACTTGACCTTCAATTGAGCCAAACAAAACCCAATTGGCCTCCTTGACCCAAGTTGACCCAAATTGACCTAAAAGACCAAATTGGATCAAATCAAAATATAAACCAAATTGATTTCCACCAAAGGCTCAAGTTCATTCTAAATTGATTATTGAACTTGACCAAAGCCGTGATTGGACCCAATTGAACCCAATTGACCTACTTAACCCAAATTGACCTAAAGGTTCAAGTTGGCCTAAATCAAAACCAAAGCCTATAATCATCTTCAATTGGTCAACTAAACCCAAACCAACATCTAACCCAAGCCAATTTGGCCAATTTAGTCAAATTGGTCAACTTAACCCATTTGGCCCAAATGAATTCAAATGTGCCAAAATCAAATCTAAGCCAAGCTAAACCAAACTAATTGAACCAAAACATCCCAAATGATCATTGAATTCGACCCAATCCTTGGTTTGACCCAACCTAACCCAATTCAACCTAAATAAGTCAAATTGAGCCAAACCTAACCAAATCAACTCCAATTGACTCAAAATTTGGGCTAACCCCACTTCTGGCTCATTTCAAATCTATCCAAATCAAATCTAATGCCAAATGATCATTCTACCCTTAGGTTAAGGGCATCACATGAGACAAATCATCCATGTAAGTGGTCATTTCTATTCCTTGGCCACTTGGTACTCTCCCAATGGTCCACCTAAGACTTAATGCGCTACCTTCCAGGGGTGGTTGGTCATGACCCATGGTGAAATCACCTCACCCTCTAGAGCATTTGAAACCCATAGGACACCCATGATTCCTCCTTGGCAGCCACCTCCACACCTTCAACCAAGCAAGTTGAGCCAACTCACCTCCTCCCTACCACCCACGACTCCCTGAGATGGCCAGACATCCACTAGAAGCCAAACCCAATCCCATCGTATGATCAAGATGAAGTGGTGTATACACCCCATAGTTTCCACTCAAACACACACAAACAACATTTCTCAGAGTCCTGGCTACCCAAGATCAGCTACTAGAGCCATTCTCTAAGCTCTCAAGCTCATTCCTCGATCAAAAAATGCCATTCTTGTCTTTCCCAAAATAGGATACTCCCATTTCTAACTTAACAACTTTCCCATTTCTCCATCAAACTCAAATTAACTTTGCACACCTCTTCCCTAGGCCTCGTCGAGCAAGAATGAATCATCTCCCAAGCTTCTTGAGCACTGGAGGTGGGACTTCGATTAAAGTTGAGCTCTAAATCATCAATTTGTAACCTTCTAAGAGAATTCGAGGAATTGATCTAATTGTTGCTCAATAGGGCTTCATCTTTACTAGATGAAGCTTCCTCAATCGTTCGAGCTGCCAGTCTTAAGCTCCAATGAGGTATGCTTCCAAAATTGATCCTTATTCAAAAATGGGTTGGAGCTTTTTGAAGAAATCTTGCATCTCATGTGATCTTGAACATTAGATCCCCTCTTATCAATTTTATGAAGGTGTGGAACCCTTTTGGAGTTGATCCGAGCTTGGGTAAGCTTAGATCAAGTGAGCAATGGTGGATGGACTCCATTCTCCCTCACTCGCATGACATTAGATCACGCACCATCCATTCCGCATGATCAAAATGGATGGTTGTGATTGGATCTGCTATATCTATTTGATTTATTCCTATTAAGCTATGGGATTAATTGTAGCCATCTGATCGAAGATTAGATGATAGATGAGAAAGTGTGTCCATCACTGCCATGTAAGTGCTGAGTCGAATAAGTTTTAAGTAGTCAATCTCATGCTGCCATGTGGAAAGTATGCCGCATCATCATGCCACATGACGTCAACAGGATTAGGATTTAATTAGGCTTAATTAATCATTTTTAATGACTAAAATTTCTAAAAATCATAAAACATCATAGAGAAATAAAGAATGCAAATAAATACTCATTTTAAAGGTAATTTAAAGGGGAATTAATTAAAAATGGTCTTAACTAAATTTGAATAGTGATAAGATTTAATTACAAAACTAATTAGCTTAATTACTCTTTAATTACATGAGCAATAAATCCTAAATTTTGTGGGTTAATTTAATAGGATGACCTTAGCCTCCCATGATTTTCTTGTGATTTATTACTCACTTAATTAATAAAGTTAACTAATTAAACCTTAATTACTCTTTTAAGTTAATTAATGATTAATTAATCCCATGAGCAGTAATAAATTGGTTAATTAAGTTTATTAATCATTGTTCAACAGTAAGTGAACTAAGGAATAGGGTTGGGACCCCTTTCCCTAAGTTCAATTCACCCTTTTTTAAATGAAATTAATTAATATTTAACTAATTAATTAACTCACTTAATTAAATTGAAATCATAACCACATCAAACATTAATTAATTAAATCATGGGGTAGATCTTTAGGTGTTTAATAACATAAAGGAGTTTAATGAAATTATGGTTTGTCCACATGTGTGGGAAAATCATAAGAGTAATTAATTAAGTCCCTTAATCTAATTAACTATTAATCATGAGCCAATTGGATCAGGCCTCTTTTATTTCTTGGATCATTGCAAGTTTATTTTCCAGGCATATCATGTTGGCTCATAATTATTTAGTTAATTATTTTAAGGTGACATTGGTAAGGGTAATTAATTCATCTAATTAAAGGTTCAACTTAATTTTCTTTCCTTAAATTAAATTAAATCATTAATGTGGAAATGTTTTTAAAATAACAAGTGATGATTTCTCTTCACCTCTTTAAATCAAATCAAATCCAAAACTTAATTAATAAAGAAGCTTTGGTTTACTTTAAATAATCTTATTTGATTTGATTGTTCTTAAGAACTAGTTTGGTTGAATGAATTACATGCTTATATTTGATCTTCCCCTTTCCAATCATGTTAAATTTGGTAGGTCATTGAATTCATGCATCCATCTTTTCAAAATCAAGTAAAATAAAATGGATTTCTTTTATGTAAGCTTGCATGTGCTGATTTAATTTAATATATGCATGGCTATTATCACTATTAAATCTAAATGTATTTTTTAAAAGCTTATAAATGAATAATAATATGTGTTATGTTGCCAGTTATAAATACATAAGAAATGCACGTGCTTATAGCTTAAATGTATGAATGTTGAGTTCTATTTCCGCTATTCATGTGTTGATTTATATAAGATTGAATGGTAATGGGTATTTAGTCTGGGCATCCCAGGAACACAAGGCTTTAGCTAGCCCCAAGGAGGTCATTTGATTACCCTTCCCTGGTTTAAGAATGGCACATACCCATTTGATTTCATTCTTATGTATCTCAACATTAGAATTTGGATAGAGCTTTAATTCATATATATATATATAAACGATTCAATCAAAAAATATACAATCTTTGCATGGTTTTCTTTCCATCATTTATGTATACATCCATGTGTGTCCAAGAAAAGCAAGTATATAGACTAGACATCCCAAGAATACAAGGCTTTAGTTAGCCCCAAGGAAGTCATTTGATTACCTCACTTTTTTGGTTTAACAATGACATGTACTTGATATATATATATATATATATATGTGTGTGTACATGTGTGTGTGTGTGTGTGATTAGTAAATGAAAATCGCATTTTACATTAAAATTACATGCATCCATACTTGACTAAATGGTTGAATTAATTAGCAATATGATTTAGAGATTATTTCCAATGTTCATGTATACAAATTTACATATGTTTGAATGCAAATGTGTATATAGTCTTGACATCCTGAGAATACGAGGCTTTAGCTTGCTCTAAGGAGGTTAGTTATGACCTCACTTCCTGGTTTAACAATGGCACATGCCTATTTAATTTCATTCTTATGTCCTTTTTTATAAGAATTTGGATAAAGTTTTAAATTAATATGTTTAAATAATTCAATCAAATAAAATATAAATTTGAAACATACACATACATTCATCATTTAAGTGTGCTAAAATATGTTGCATGTACAGATTCTCTTAGGATTAAATCATATGCATATTATATATGATGGAAAGGAATGATTTAATATATGTCATATGGTTGTAATTCAAAAAAAGTTATCTTATGATGCCTTTCATTTTGAATAGGATTATTTAAAGTGAAGCTAAACTTAGGATTAATTAAATCATTTAATAAGCCATTTACTAAAGAGAACTAAATCCAATTAATATGCTTTAGAAAGTGACTTAAGGTAGGGATGAAAGAGGGAAACCTCTTTCTTCTCTTTATAACACTTAGTTGCTAAGTGTAATCAAATGAAATAAAAGAAAAAAAATAAAATTCTGAAATCAATTAAACTACTTCAAGTGAAATCAACATTTCATGTTAAATTGAATCCTTCACCGAGACACTAATGCCTAACAAGACATACCACACAAGTCTTAAACACACATTAGAATTAAGTCACCACTTCTTGCTCTAAGTTAAGATGGTGTATGATGTGATGTATGTTTTATTTTATGATTTATTATTTTAGATTGGATGTTAGGGTGTATGCTTCGTAGACTAGATGATAGACCAATATTGGCCTAATCATGTTTTCTATAGGAGATTATGCTTATGGGATGCTTAAAAATAAATGTGAATGCTCTTTTTGTAGGTTGCTTAAATCCTTAAGCATAATCCAAGTTAGGATAAGTGGGCTTAGCTACTTATGTGTAGGGTGCTAAGTCCAAATTATAAATACAACTATTTCAGATTATATGTATATTTAGCTAACCTCTATTTGGTAGGTGTAGTTAGATTTACTTTTCCACATAAATGTAATATTTGCAATAGGAATTAGGCTTAGTGCTATGGGGGATTAGGATGAGCAGTGGGCAGAAGGCTTTATCTTAGGGTGCCCTGTGATGCCTTTGAATCAAGCACCATCCCAATCAAAGAAAAAACCAAATCATAAATAGAGATTTGATGAAAGAAGAACCCCATAGAATTTAATACAATTATAATTATTCTTTCATATTCTAGGTTCTATAAGGGCAGAGATCAGCTACCCATCTTTTCTCTCTTCGAGTTGTACAGTGGTACTCGACCGCACTGGCCTTTTATTCTTTTACAATAGTTTATATAATTTTTTGATGTTATGGTTACATTGTGCATTAGGATGGTATGTTTTCTTAGTTTTTAAATGATTGATGCTTTAATGTGTGTCATGGATATGATTAGGCTCTTAGGATAAAAATAACTTTTCTACCCAACTAATCACTCATAACTAAATTTTAAACAACTCATAACCTCATCATAAAGCCTAAGACATAAATAAGATACTTAAATGATTTAACATTCCCTTAGCTGTATGGTTCTATGTTTCACATCATGCATGCATATTCTTTCTCTCTTAAACATGAAGGATCTCCATCCTTGCATGATGACAGAATGCTTGACCTGTGAGGGCATCCCTTGAGGTGGAGAACACCATCTTCTAGCTGATTTGACCCATAACCTATTTCATCATGCATTTAGACGAGAAATTCTAAAGCCTATATCAAAATGATGTGTCTAAAATGAAATAAAATTTCAAAAGATTTTGCATCTATAGATTATGTCACGTGCTCATACCACTCATGATATAGTCTCTTAGGGAGTGTGTTTAAAAATTTAGTCTCTTTCTAATTAAATAACTACCATAACTATCTTGTAATTCATAAGACCGGACTAGCTGACAGCCACTCCAAGCAGTTATAAGTCCAAAAGTTGGACAATTTATTCTCTCTTATGGTGGTAAACCCTTTATGTCCACCTATCGTTTAGATTTAGGTTGTGGTTTAGCTATACTAAAGCTCCAAAGATTTAGGGTCCGAGGAACCTATTTCCTTCTATCTATGAGTATAAATCTTCACCTCTTAGGCATTCCCCCAACCTTATGTGCTTGGATTATAAGCCCTAGTAATCTAATTAAATTTCAACTCAAAAAATATAAATCTTCTCAACTTCAAAATTATAAAGCCCAACCATATGATCGATTAGAATACTCATGAGGCTTCCTAGTATCATAAGCATTTCCTAATTATTTCATTTAAATTCCAAAAATAAGTCGTGAACTTTCCCAATAGATTTTCCAAATACCAATCCTTTGATAGTCTAACCTTGAAATCTTTGGATATGATAATTGTTTACTTTAATCGAGAAAATTCTTAGAGAATTTCATTTCCTAAGATGTAATTAACTATGGAGGCTTGCCTCCATAAGGAACTTAAGAACTTGGTTTAATATAAACCTTGCTTTATCCATCCATGTAAAGTAAGTGAAAAACCACTAGTACATTCGAAGACTCATTATGCCTTAGGAGTCCTTATTGCATGATTATGTCCATTGTATGGTGATGCCTCTATTTTTTGAGATAGTACATCATACCTCAATATTGTACTAGATCACCTCAAAAAGTACCTCCCCATGAGCCGTGGTGTTACCTATGTCAAAATAAACACCACAAGGCCCTCTCTCCTTATTCATTGAATCCTGTCAACATCATCCTTTCTTTTTGGAGTTTGGAGATGTTAATCCTCAAGTAGGCAAGGGTTCTTAGACTCATAATATTGACTGATACATTGGGTCAGCTAGAACTCTGGATAACCTGTATATGCCAACATCTATTGTTATATAATGAGGAGGTTGTGCACAGTCATCCCTAGGAGTAAGTCTTCTTTGTTGAATGTAACTCCTAAGATGTCCTTTAAGTGGCATGCCTCCTCTTTAGCAGCGATCAGCTAAGCTAAGCATATCTCTAAATCAAATAAGGCCTTGATTAGAGATTCCCTCATCTTTTTAGATAAGACAAGGGCATCATATATCCTTAACTTAGTTGGAAACTTTCTAAGGTGAGCTAGGACATTATAATCAAATATGGCTTGGTCCTCCATAAGAATATCCATGGGTGGAGCACCTTATGGAGGGGTTATCTATTCACTGGAACTAATGACTTGCTTGCCCTTATCTTGAGGTGCTACCCTAGGAGTTAGAAATTTGCCACTGCATAGGTTGGTTTCAGTGACTTCTTGGAATGATGAGCTTGTGGAAAGTTCTACCATCTCATATGCATACCTACAACTCCTCCTATGGGATCCTCAGAGTCAGTTGACTCCAAGTCAATCCTAAGAGATGAACTTGATTGATTTAGAGAAGGATTGTCTGCGTCTGAATTAGAGAGGAATGGATTGAAACTACTAGAGCTATTATTTTTATTTAGACTTAGAGAGCTTTCAATAGGAATAAAATCAAGAGCATCAGAACTAGACAAATTATAAGTAGAATTAGTTTTCTTCATTAATTTTTTTTTGGGTGAAGGTACATGATACAAATCAGGTAAAGCAAGCAGAGTAAGAGATTTAATTCTCTTATCTGCAAATACAATGCTCCTGCCAATAGAAGAGGAGCTAGTAAAAAAGGTGGTAGCTATAACGGTGGAGGGAGTACTGGACTTGGACGGTGGCTGCGCTACTGGACCATCCAGGGCAAGTATGGCGAGCTGCTGCTAATGTTGGGCTGTCACTTTCCCCAAGATGTCCTTTACAACTAGCAAACCTTTCTTGGTGTTGGAGGTTTGAGCTTCTTCAGGCACCTGCAAGGAAAGCTTCTTGATCTTAGAAATGATCTTCTTAGAGGTTTGAGATAGAGAGATATCCTAACCTTCTTTGGTCTTAAGAGGATCGTTAGTATCCCCAAGGATTACTCTAACAAAGCTGGATGGTTATTCTAATAAGTATACCTTAGGGATAACTATGGCTCTCCACTTGTAGCTGTGCTCAAGCTAATCCTTAAAAGTGATACAATCCACTAAGACATGGCCAAACATGCGATGGTAAGGGCAATAGCTAGGCATCGCTATTGCCCACTTCCTCCAGCCTCTTAGGTTCTGGTAATTAAAAGTCAGGTTACTTTAAGAGATTCTTAAAAATTTTCTTAACTACCTCCCTCTTGAATGAATATGGATTACTCAATCTATTGACAAGAGTAGGTGGAAAGTAGCTACCTGATGATGGATATGAATACCGTTGTTGGGTATGCTTCTGAGGTGGTGGAATAGGAGGTGGCAAAGGAGGCTGCTGAGCTCGTAGTCTTTCATATTCAACTCTGGCTGACTACTTCCCTCTGTCCACTAACACAACTATCCTTGGCTTCTTCTCAAACACCTTCTGTGGCTTGGGCCTAGATGATTAGTTGGGAAAGGGCAACTTTTTGGCTTCCTTTTATAGGCTAGCCACCTTGTTGATTAATTTCTCAAATGTTTGATGGTAAAGCTCTTAAGCATGAAGGCGACCGGGCCATGGATATTCTTGAGAAGAATCTTAATGGCATGTTGTTCGGATATATGTGGTTCACATTTCATGCTCAGATTGCGCCACTTGAGAATGTAATCAACAATGGACTTGTTGAGTTTCTGTTTCTCTACAATGAGGTTGCCAACAGTCACTCTCTGCTGAGCTCCAGCAAACCTCTTGATGAAGAGGTGCTCTAACTCAGTAAAAGTCTTCACCGAACCATTGGGCAGTTCGGCATATGAATCAAATGGAACACCTAACAGATTGCTAACGAAAAAGCAGAAGAGGAGTGTGCTACTACCCCCAGTGTTGCAACAACTGGCTCTAAAGTGTGCAACATGTTATCGTGGCTTCCCATTGCCATCAAAGATCTTGAAGGATGATGGCACAAAACCATAAATAAATTAAAAATTAAACCTAAAAAATAAACCATAAAAAAAACTTAAACCCTAAACTAAAAAAAACTAAACATAAAATAAACAAAATAAACATAAACACAAACCTAAACTAAAATAAACTAAACTAAAATAAATAAAAAGTAAACCTAAACCTAAAATAAACTACACTTAAACACTAAATAAAATAAAATAAACTAAAAATAAACCTAAACCTAAACTAAAAAAAACCTAAAAAAAACTTAAAATAAAAACCTAAAACCTAAACCTAAACCTAAACTTTTAAAAAAAAACTAACCTTAAACCTAAAAATAAAAAATAAAACCTAAACCTAAAAAATAAAATAAAAATAAAACTAGACTAAAAAATAAACATAAACATAAACCTGAACCTAAAAAAAAACTAAAATAAATAAACCTAAACTAAAATAAATAAACCTAAAATAAATAAACTAAAAGTAAACCTTAAACTAAAAAAAAATCTAAACCTAAAATAAAAATAAAATAAACAAAATAAAATAAACCGAAATCTAAACTAAAATAAATAAAGCATAAACCTTATCCAAAAATAAACTAAACCTAAACGCTAAACTAAATAAAATAAAATAAATTAAAAATAAAACTAAAATGAAACTAAAAACTAAAACCTAAAAATAAACCTAAAATAAAAACCTAAAACCTAAACCTAAAAAAAAATAAAATAAAAACATAAACCTAAACCTAAAATTAAAAAGTAAAACCTAAACAAAAAAATAGAATAAAAACAAAACTCAACAAAAAAATAAGCCTAAACCTAAACCTAAACATAAAAAATAAACTAAAATAAATAAACTTAAAATAAACAAACTAAACTAAATAAAAAAATAAACCTAAATAAAAATAAAAAATAAAATAAACTAAAATAAATAAATTAATTAATTAAATAAATCAAAAAAATAAAAGAAGAAAATTTTAATATGAATTTCTTTTGTGTTAAAAAATTCAAAAAAAATCCTAAATGCTAAACTAAAACCTGAACCCTAAACCCAAAACTCTAAACCCTATAAACCCTAAACCCTAAACTCTAAACCCTAAAACCCTAAACCTTAAACTCTACACCCTAAAACCTAAATCCTAAACCCTAAACCCTAAACTCTAATCCCTAAACCCAAAATAGAATAAAAAAAAATCCTCAACCCTAAACCCTAAAAAGCTAAAAACCTAAACCTAAACTAAATAAAACCTAAAAATAAAATAAATAAAATAATCTAAACTAGAATAAATAAATAAAATAAAATAAAATAAAAACATAAACTAAAACCTAAACCTAAAAAGAAATAAAATAAAAAATAAAAACTAAACTAAAATAAAATAAATAAAAACCTAAAGTAAACTATAAAATAAAAAAACCTAAATAAAATAAAAAATAAACCTAAAATAAAAATAAAATAATAAAAGAAAAATAAACCTAAACCTAAATAATAAACCAAAAAATTAATAAAAAGTAAAACCTAAATCATAAAATAAAAAAAATATAAACCTAAAATAAAAATAAAATAAACCTAAACCTAAACTAAACTAAACTAAACTAAACTAATATAAATAAAACCTAAACCTAAACCTAAAATAAACTAAACCAAAACCTCAACCTAAACTAAATAAAATAAAATAAACTAAAAATAAACCTAAACCTAAACTAAAAAATAAGACTTAAAAATAAACCTAAAGTAAAAACCTAAAACCTAAACCTAAAAAAAAAATATAAACCTAAACCTAAACCTAAAATAAAAAAAAAACCAAAACCTAAAAAATAATATAAAAAAAAAACTAAGCTAAAAAATAAACCTAAACCTAAACCTAAACCTGAAAAATAATCTAAAATAAAAAACCTAAAATAAAAATAAACCTAAATTAAAATAAAAAATAAAACAAACTAAAAGAAATAAACTAAATAAACCTAAACTTATAAGTTTACTTAATTTAAAAATAAATAAATAAATAAATAAAAAATAAATAGAACCCTAACCTTAAACCCTAAATTATAAACCCAAAACCTATTACTCTAAACCCTAAACATTAAACCCTAAAACTATAAACCTAGAACCCTAAACCCTAAACCTAAAAAACCCTAAATGCTAAATGCTAAATAAAACCTAACCCTAAACACTAAACCCTAAACCCTAAATCGTAAACTTACAACACAAAACCTACAACCTTAAACCCAAAACCCTAAACACTGAACTAAAACCTAATCCCTAAACCTAAAGCCTAAACCCTAAACCCTAAACCCTAACCCTAAACCCTAAACACTAAACCCTAAATCCTAAACCCTAAACCCTAAACCTTCAATGCTAAAGCCTAAACCCTAAATCCTAAAACACTAAACCACAAACCCAAAACCTAAAACCTTAAACCCTAAACCCTAAAACCCTAAACCCCAAATCCTAAACCCTAAACCCTCACCCTAAACCATAAATGCTAAAACCCTAAAATCCTAAACACTAAACCCGAAACCCTAAACCCTAAATGCTAAAAAGATAAAAAAATAAAATAAAGATAAAACTCAACTAAAAAATAAACCTAAACCTAAAAATTAAACTAAAATAGAAAACCTAAACTAAAATACATAAACCTAAAATTAATAAACTAAAATAAATAAAAATAAAAAATAAACTTAAATAAAAATAAAAAATAAAATAATGTAGCATAAATAAAAAATAAACTAAGTAAACTAAATTATCCTAAACCTACTGGTTTACTTCATTAAAAAAAATCCTAAACCCTAAATCCTAAACCCTAAACCCTAAACCCTAAACGCTAAACCTATAACACTAAACCTACAAGCTTAAACCCTAAACCCTAAAAACCCTAAACCCTAAACCCTAAACCCTAAACCCAAAACCCTAAATGCTAAACCCTAAAAACCTAAATCTAAAAAATAAAATAAAAATAAAACTCAACTAAAAAAAACTTAAACCTAAACCTAATCATAAAAATAAACTAAAATAAAAAAGGTAAACTTAAATAAATAAACCTAAAAGAAATAAACTAAACTAAATAAAAAATTAAAAATTAAACCTAAATAATAATTAAAAATAAAATAAAGTAAAATGAATAAAAAATAAACTAAGTAAACTAAATTATCTAAACCTACCAGTTAACTTAATATAAAAGAAACCCTAAACCCTAAACCTACAACACTAAACTTACAACTGTAAACAGTAAACCCTAAACATTAAACCTTAAACCCTAAACCCTAAAATCATGAACCATAAACCCTAAACCCTAAACCCTAAGCCCTAAACACTAAGAACCTAAAAACCTAAACCTAAAATTAAAAAAAACCTAAACTTAAACATATACCTAAAAAATAAACTTAAATAAAAAACCAAAACTAAAATAAATAAACCTAAAATAAATAAGCTAAACTAAATAAAAATAAAAATAAACCTAAATAACATAGAAATAAAATAAACTAAAATAAATAAATAGTAAACTAAGTAAACTAAATAAACATAACCTAGCAGTTTACTTAATTAAAAATTACACTAAACCCTAAATCCTAAACCCTAAATCCTAAATCCTAAACCCTAAACCCTAAACCCTAAAACTAACCCTAATCCCTAAACCTATAATACTAAACCTGCAACCCTAAACCCTAAAACCTAAAAAATCCTAAACACTAAACCCTAAATCATAAACCCTAAAATTCTAAACCCTAAATCCTAAACCCTAAAAATCTAAAAACCTAAACCTCAAAAATAAAATAAAAATGAAACTCAACTAAAAACTAAACCTAAACCTTAACTAAAATAAATAAACTTAAAATAAAAAACTTAATCTAAAATAAATAAACTTAAAATAAATAAACTTAAAATAAATAAATTAAACTAAATAAAAACTAAATAAACCTAAATAAAAATAAAAATAAAATTTACTAAAAGAAATAAATAAAATTAAGTAAACTAAATAAACCTAAACTTACGAGTTTACAAATTTTAAAAAAAAAACCCTAAACCATAAACCCTAAAAGCATAATCCCAAAAACCCTAAACCCTAAACCCTAAATGGTAACCTAAACCCTAAGCCCTAGACCCCAAACCCTAAACCTAAACTGAATTAACTAAATAAATTAAAGTATAAACATAAACCCTAAAACTAATAAACCTAAACATAAACCCTAGAATGGGTAGAACCTTGATGACAGGAACAACACCGTCAACTAAGATTAGTTTAAATTTGGCAGTAGAGGTGAAGAGGATGTTCATAGTGGTGGTGGGGATCTGAGGTGGTCTGAGCAGATGGAGTGGAGAGAGAGATGGAGTTTACAGCCATGGTGGTGGCGGGGGAGAGATCGGGATATGATGGTGGATCCCGCTACTCTAGAGGTCGGGGTGGTTCTGATGAGAACTGGAGAAAATGAAGAATGGCTGATCCGGTCTGCTGCTTATGGAACTGTGTCTTCACAGTAGAGACGATTCTAGTTATCTAGGATTTTGATTTGCTCTTTGCGTGCTCATTTTTCATCTATGTCGTCGCTTGTGTCTTAAAAAACTTGGAGTGTTACTCAGCTGATGAAATCAAAAATAAGGAATGTTGAATCAGAATTTATTCTCTGTTAAAAATAACAAAAATTTAAAAACCCTAAGCTAAAACATAAACCCTTGACCTAAAACCTAAACCCAAAATCTTAAACCCTAAAACCTAAAAACCCTAAACCCTAAACCTTAAACACTAAACCCTATACCTTAAAACCCTAAACCCAAAACCCAAAACCCAAAACTCAAAAACCTAAACTCTAAACCCTAAATCCTAAACCCTAAACCCTAAATCCTAAACCCTAACCCTAAACTGTCATTCTCAAACCCTAAACCCTAAACCCACAACTAACCCTAAACCCCAAACCCTAAATCCTAAAAAGCTAAAAACTTAAACTTAAACGAAATTAAATCTAAATATAAAATAAAAAAATTGAGCAAAAATAAAAAAAATAAAATTAAATAAAACCTAAACTAAAACCTAAACCTAAACCTAAACTTGAAAAGAAAATAAAAGAAAAACTAAAAACTAAAATAAAATAAAATAAATAAAAACCTAAATTAAACTAAAAATAAAAAAAAACCTAAATTAAATAAAAAATAAACCTAAAATAAAAATAAAATAAACCTAAAATAAAATAAAATAAAAACTAAATAGAAACCTAAACCTAAATAAATAAACCTAAAAATAAAACTTAAAAATAAATAAAAAATAAAACCTAATCCCTAAACTAAAAGAAACCAAACCTAAACTAAAATAAATAAAACTAAAATAAATAAAACCTAAACCTAAACCTTAAATAAACTAAACCTAAATTAAACTAAACCTAAACCTAAACCCTAAATAAAATAAAATAAACTAAAAATAAACCAAAACCTAAACTAAAAAATAAAACCTAAAAATAAACCTAAAATAAAAACCCAAAACTTAAACCTAAAAAAAGAAAATAAAAACCCAAATTTAAACCTAAAAATAAAAAATAAAACCTAAACCTAAAAAATAAATTAAAAATAAAATAAATTTAAAAAATATAACTAAAAAATAAACTACAATAAAAAACCTAAATTAAAATAAATAAGCCTAAAATAAATAAACTAAATTAAATAAAAATAATAATAAACCAAAATAAAAATAAAAAATAAAATAAACTAAAATAAATAAAAAATAAATTAAATAAACCTAAACTTATGAGTTTACTTAATTCAAAAAAATAACTAAATAAATAAATAAAACCCTAACCCTAAACCTTAAACCAAGAACCCTAAACTTATAACCCAAAAACCTAAACCTTAAAACCCTAAACACTAAACCTTAAACCTTAAACCCAAAAACCCTAAATCCTAAACCCTAAAACCTACAACCCTAAACCCTAAACCCAAAACTCCAAACCCTAAACCATAAACCCTAAACCCAAAAAACCTAAAAACCTAAACCTAAACTAAATAAAACATAAAAATAAAATAAATAAAAAAACTTAAACCTAAAAAAAATTAAAAAATAAAATAAAATAAAAACCTAAACTACAACATAAACCTAAAAATAAAATAAAATATAAAATAAAAATAAAATAAAATAAAGAAAAACCTAAAGTAGACTATAATATAAAATAAACCTAAAATAAAAAACCTTAATAAAATTAAAACTAAATGTAAAATAAAAATAAAATAAAGCTAAAATAAAATAAAATAATAAATAAATAAAAACCTAACCCTTAAAAATGAACCTAAAAATAAGGCTTGAAAATAAATAAAAAATAAAACCTAAACCTAAAATAAAAATAAAATAAACCTAAACCCAAACTAAAATAAACTAAACCTAAATAAATAAAACCTAAACCTAAACCTAAAATAAACTAAACCTAAACCTAAACCTAAACCCTTAATAATATAAAATAAACTAAAAATACACCTAAACCTAAACTAAAAAATAAAACCTAAAAATAAACCTAAAATAAAAACATAAACCTAGACCTAAAAAATAAAATAGAAACTTAAACATAAACCTAAAAATAAAAAATAAAATAAAAATAAAACTAAACTAAAAAAATAAACATAAACATAAACCTAAACCTAAAAATAAACTAAAATAAAAGTTCTAAACTAAAATAAATAAACCTAACTAAATAAAGATAAAAAATAAACCTGAATAAAAATAAAATATAAAATAAACTAAAATAAATAAAAAATAAATTAAATTAACTAATTAAATCTAAATCTAAACCAATCGATTTACTTAATTAGTTTAAAATTCTAAACACTAAACCCAAAATCCTAGACTCTAAATACTAAACCAAAAATCATAAACCATAAAAAACCCTAAACCCTAAACCCTAAACCATAAACCCTAAACCCTAAACCTAAACCCTAAACCCTAAACCTTAAACCCTAAACCCTAAACCTTAATCCTAACCCTAACCCCTAAAACCTCTAAACCCTAAATTAACCTTAAACCCTAAACTAACCCTAACCCCTAAGCTAATGCTAACCCCTAAACCCTAAAACCTAAACCCTAAACTCAAAAAATCTTAAACCCTAAAGCCTAAACACTAAAACCTAAAACCTAAACCCTAAACCCTATCCCTCAACCCTAAACCCTAAAACACTAAAGTCTAAAACCCTAAACCATAAACCATAAAATCCTAAAAACTTAAACCTAAACTAAATAAAACCTATAAATAAAATAATTTAAAAAAATTAAATTTAAATATAATTAAAAAATAAAATAAAATAAAAACCTAAACTAAAACCTAAACCCAAACCTAAAAATAAAATAAAACAAAAAAATAAAAATAAACTAAAATTAAATAAAGAAAAACTTAAACTAAATTAAAAAAATAAACCTAAAGAGTAAAAAACTTTAATAAAATTAAAACTAAACATAAAATAAAAATAAAATAAACCTGAAATAAAATAAAATGAAAACTAAATAAAAACTGAAACCTAAAAATAAAACCTAAAAATAAACAAAAAAGAAAACCTAAACTAAAAAAGAAACTTAAACCTAAAATAAAAATAAAATAAACTAAACTAAATAAATAAAACCTAAACCTAAAGCTAAACCTAAACCTAAACTAAATAAATTAAAAAAACTTAAAAGAAACCTGAACCTAAATAAAAAAATAAAACCTAAAAATAATCCTAAAATAAAAACCTAATACCTAAACCTAAAAAAATAAAATAAAAACCTAAACCTAAACCTAAAAATAAAAAATAAAACTTAAACCGATAATATATAATAAAAATAAAACTTAATTAAAAAGTAAACCTAAAAAATAAACTAAGATAAAAAACCTAAACTAAAATAAATAACCCTAAATTAAATAATCTAAACTAAACTTAAATAAAAATAAATAAAATAAAATAAACTCAAATAAATAAAATATAAACTAAATAAATTAAATAAATCAAAACTTACCAGTTTACTTAGTTAAAAAAAAACCCATTAACCCTAAATCTTAAACCCTAAACCCTAAACCATAAACACTAAAATTAAACCTAAACCCTAAACCCTAAACCTACAATCGTAAACCATAAACCCTAAAATCCTAAATTCTAAACCCTAAACCATAAACCCTAAAACCCTAAACCCTAAACCCTAAACCCTAAACCCTAAAACCCTAAACCTTAAACCCTAAACCCTAAACCCTAAACCCTAAAACTACAACCCCAAACCCTACCCTAAACCCTAAACCCTAAACTAACCCTAAACCCTAAGAATGGGCAAAACCTTAATGGCAGAAACATCATTGTCAATTAGGCTCATTCTAGATCTGGCCGTGAAGGCGAAGGTGGAGGTAATGGTTATTGCAATGGTGTGGGGGATCTGGAGGTGCTTGTGGATATGGAGGTGGTGGCCGAAGCAGTGGTGGTTATGGAGGTGGGAGGAACGATGGAGGTTACAAAATGGTGGTGGATGAGGATATGAGATGGATCTCTACTTGAGAGGTGGGGGTGGTTCTGATGGAAATTAGAGAAACTGAAGAATGACTGATCCGATCTACTGCTTATGGAACAGTGTCTTTAGATTAGAGATAGTTCTACTTATTTAAGGTTTTTGATTTGCTCTATGGGTGCTTATTTTTTATCTATGTTATCGCTTGTGTCTTAGAAAACATGGGGTGCTACTTGGTTGATGAAATTGAATAAAAGAAACATTGAATTTGAATTTGTTCTTTGTTAAAATAAATATAAAATCCTAAACCCTAAACCCTAAACTAAAACTTAAACCATAAACCTAAAAATTAAACCCTAAACTTAAACCCTAAACCCTAAACTTTAAACCCTAAACCCTAAAAACCCTAAACCATAAACCCTCAACTCTAAACCCTCAACCCTAACCCTTAAACCCAAAACCCTAAATCTTAAACACTAAACCCTAAACCCTAAACCCTAATCCCTAAATCCCTAAACCCTAAACTTTAAACCATAAACCCTAAACCCTAAAACCCTAAACTATAAATGCTAAAACCAACAACCCTAAACCCTAAACCCTAAATCCTAATCCCTAAACTCTAAACCCTAAACCCTAAATCCCATCCCTAAACCTTAGACCTTAAATCCTAAACTTGAATAAAGATGTCATTAGGAGTAGATCTAAAGAATGCCCTAATCCTAACATAGTTATGGTAGCTAAAGAAAATGTCTTCAAGATACTTTCCCTTGACTATTAAAGATTTGAATGCCCTAAATCATATTATAAAATCATATATTATACGATAATGTAGCATCATATATTTAAGCACATAATGATGTGTTTTTGGATGTTATAAGATGCTTTCAAATGTTTTAGTATATTATGGTATTATGCCCTATAGTCTATATTAATATAAATCATTGAAATATTGATTTAATAAATTACATGATGAAATTTGTTTTAAAGTGGGAATTAGGGTGTAGTACCAAAGGTGTGCTATGCCACTTGTAGTCTAAAAAGTAAGATTTTATGTTCAAAATAAATATTATATGTTGTGGCATAGTATAACATCATATATCATAATATATTGTTCTACAAATTTTAAATTCTTTTAGTATTTTACAATCATGCAGTTGAACCTACACTAGAAATATTTATAAAAATGCTGATTTGGACTTTAAAATGGTGGAATTTGGCCAAATTCATAATAAATAGAACATGGCATCATAATATATTGTTACAATTTAAAATATGTAAGTCATACGACTAAAATATATAATCTTTTATTGTTTAGCCTAATTTTATGATTTTTTATCTTAAGCAATCCCTTGTGATGTCATATGCAATATAATATAATATAATATAATATGTTATAGTGTATTATAATATAGGATGCCATAACATAGTGTAACATCATGCAGAATAGCATACTATTGTGTATTACTATTTATTGTTTAGCATATTTTAGTTTGTTATAGTATGATGTAGTAGAGTTTGTACTGGTATAATTCATAAAAATATTGATTTATAGGATGAGATGATGGGATTTAGCCAAATTTAAGGTAAGATTTAGGGAACACCATTAGAGGTGTGCTATGGTGTGCCATTTAATCAAAAGAATGGAATTTTGCATCCAAATTAAATGTTCATTTCTCAACCAAAATTTATAAAATATTTTCTTAAAGTGATTCATTTTAAGGTGTAATGTAAGATAATATATTATATGAAAGCATATTAAAATATAATGTACATAACAATATAACTTCACATATATATGAATATAGTGGTGTGATACTAAATGCTATTATACATTTTAGTATGTTTTTCTTTTGTTATAATACATTGGGTCAAAACTCACAAAAATGTTAATTTAAAGGTTGAGATGGAAGAATTTGGCCAAATTAACCATAGACACCAAGAAGCAACACCAAAATTACGCCATTTTGTACCATTTCTAATAGAAAAATAACAATTTTATTATAGCAAATGATTCTAATGAGGTGTAATGTTAGATAATATATTATATTATAGCAAATTATAATATAATATCATATATTATAATATAAGATAGTGTGTTAATTCACACTATGATATGTTTAGCATGATATTGTATAGTTAGTTTGAGCTTGCACCCACAAATCATAAAATGTTGATTACAATGTTAAGATGATGTAATTTGAAGGAATACATTGCTAGGCTTTTAGTTGAAGTATTAAAGGTGTGCATAAGAGAATAAATAAGATTTGATGAGAATTCCATGTCAAGGACATGGAGGGAGATCTACTAGGGGATCACACATGCATTGGACATGACATGTGAGGAGTCTATGTCGAGGCCATAGAAGAAGAAAATCTGTTGGGGATAAGGTTTGAATTTGATTTGATTACATAATTTATGGAAAGAAGATTTACAGAGGATAAGAATCTATAATCCATTGGGGATTAAGATCAAATTAACTTTAACTTATTTTATTTTAATTGATGTGGAGGCATATCTGCTAGAGATATGGGCTCAAGTCTGTTGGGGATCAGGTATATGAACCTTCCACCAGGGAAGCAGGTTCAAGCTATTTGCTAGGGATTGGCATTTGAGTTTGAATTCATAGATTTGTTTGGGGATGTATCCGTTGGGGATAAGAGTTTGGTTGGATTTCTTTGATTTAGACTCTACTGGGGGAGTTGGTTTAATTTGGCTCTACTGGGGAGGTTGGTTTTGAATTTGAATTATTTGCTTGACTTATTAATATATGATTTGGGGCTCCACTGGGGAGAAGGGTATGATTTAACTCCACTGGAGAAAATCAAATTGGGTTTAATTTATTCTGAGTTAATGTGTGGACCCTATTGGTGTGCAATGGACCCACTGAGAAGGGGCTATATCAGTCTTAACCTACCTCAGGTTTACAAATCCAAAGGGATAGTCTACCAGTTGTGGGGAAGAGCTAGCCAACCTAAGGGGTAGCCTTTCGATGTGTAATGGATGTGCTAGGAAAAAAGTGTAATAGACTTACATCTTCTAAAGCTGGGAAAAACCACTAGGGTGACCTATTTTTAGCATAACAAATTGAACCCGACTTAGGGGAGACTACTAATTGAATGTCACTGGGAACTTAAGTCAACTTAAGAGTAGTGAGGTGATTCCTATAGAGAGTTTTACTGACACTACCTTAAAGATAGGATACCTTCTCAGGAAATTGTAGTGCTAGGGGTGTCCTCCTAATCCACAAGTGAATACATATTTTGTTTACATGCTTACATGGATTGTGTTGGTGTGAGAGGGACCACACTGAGAAGGAGCTATGTCAGCCTTGACTTATCTCAAATTTATTGGACCAACGGAGAATCTACACATCTATAGGATAGATTCTCCAACCATAGGGGTGGTTACTAGGAAAGGGGAACTATTCAATCTAATAGTAACCCGGGTAGTGTCTAAATGGGGTCACAAAGGATGTGATCCAAATATAGTGTCCATAGGGGAGGTGCTACTAAGGGCGTTATCTTGAGCCCTAGAAAAAAAAGCCTATAGGTGTATGGTGGCCAACTCAAGGAGAAAGTGTAGTAGACTTACATCTGCCATGAGTGGTGTATCCTAAGGTGCAAGAACTAACCAACCTAAGGTGTATCCTTCAGTTTGAGTGGTGTATCCATCAGCACAGTGAGAAATAACTAACCTAAGGTGCTTGTCAGTGAGCAATGATCAATCTCGGAATGAAAGTGTGGGATTACAACTTCTAAGCGTGATCATCGAGATACTTTGTGTCGGTGGAATGTTCTCGACCTAGAGTGACTACAAAGTGGGGAGCCTCAAGGAAGGACTTGACCCAAACTTGAAGCATTTAGGAGGAAAGGAGTTACTAGGGTACTTATCCTAAACCTTAAATATACTCAACCCAGTTAGTGCATGAAGGCTAATCCAAGAAGAAAGTGTAGTAGCCTCACATCCTCTTAAACGCAGCCAACATGAGGTAGCTTACTGGCCATGCAGTAAGGCCCATCAAACTAATAAAGTGCTCGTCAATGTGCAGTGACCAAATAAGGAAGGAAAGCATAGCAGACTTACATCCTCCAAAGCAAGAAGACCATTGGAGTGACACACTAGAGCGGTCACTCGGTGAGCAACTATTGAGAGATTATGTTGGGGCATTATCTCAACTCAAAGTAGCTCGAGACAAAATATATGTGTTTGTTTTATATATCTTTGTGTAGTTTGTGTTTGTGTTGTGTCGATAAGGGATAGGATGCCACGTGGGTTCCTTACACCTACCTTAAACACATCATGGCAGATTCACAAACAAGAATACTTTTAACATGGAAGAGATTGAATTTGAAATTAAATATTTATTGATGATAATTAGTTTCAAACATGATTTATAATATTTCCTTAAGTAGAGCTAATTGATTGGAAGCATTGGGTGCTCTCCCTTATGATTAATAAGCTAATAAGATCCTCCTTGGTAGGCCTTCTTTATGGCAAAAGGGTCTTCCCAAGTGTGTTCAAACTTGCATCCCATCTTACAATGGGCAACAATCAGTCTCCTTAGAGCCAAAATATGCTCTCCTACTTGTAAAGCTCTTGGATAGATCAACTTGTTGTGAGCTTGAATCATTTTAGCTTTGTACAACTCGAGATTTTGGCATGTCCGCGGGTATCTCTCTTCCAAACCTTGAGCTCTTAACTTGACATTACGTTTTTGATCGAGTTGGACTTCTAATGGTAGAATGCCTTCAGATCCATACATTAAACAAAAAGGAGTAAATTGAGTTGGAGTTCTATATGTGGTGTGGTTGGCCCACAAGGATTAAACTAATTGCTCATGCCACCATAGCTTGTTGTTCTCTATTGTCTTATTTATTATTTAGATGAGAGTTTTGTTGAAGGCTTTTGCTAAGCTGTTTGCCATTAGGTAGTTTATGTTAGAATATCTCCAATCTTTGTGGTGTCTATGAGCAAAATTGTTGATCTTGGTGCTCTTGAATATAATACGATTATCAGATATAATTCATCGAGGCACTCCAAACCTATATATGATATGGTTCCTAAAAAAATGGACCACATACTGAGCTTGGGCCTCTCTAAGTGAAATCATCTTCACCCATTTATAAAAAGTATTAAAGATGAGATGACCCAGGATCACTGAATCCATTATGTTGACTAACATGAATGAGAATGAGGCCAATGTAGGATGTAAAATGTAGTTGGTGTGGAATTGACGGTATCACCTGATCATTGTAGCATCAGGATCAGTTGGTTGGCTCCATATAATCCTGAGTGTACCTCAGTCACGATCTCATGGGCTTCATGCTTGTTTAAACAACATAACCATATATGATCAAAAGACTGTAGGTACAAGAGACCATCCACAATAGCATAAGAAAGTGCTCTCTGCTTCATCTGATAGGCTTGGGACTTATCTTTAGGTACTTTTCCTATATGTAGGTAATCCATGAATGGTTTCCTCCAATCTAAGTCCTCATCCTTCTTGGCAATGGCTACCTCCCCTTCAAGAGAATACTTTTTGATGAGTTTAATATCAATAAGAGATAAGACTAGTCTATTTTGGACTTTTATTGATATGGAATTATCCTCTGGACATGCCAACTCTTTGGCAAGCTTGGATAAAGTATATGCTATAGTGTTCTCTCCTCGAGGAATCTTATAAATGGTAACCTCTGGGATATGGGCTAACAACTCTATGGTGTACTTGTGGTAGTGATGGAGCTTGGGCTTTATAACCTTATAAGACTCAATGATTTGGTTGATAACTAGCTAGGAATCCTCAAAGATGTTGATGTTCTGGATGCTTTAAGTAACGACTAACTCTAAACTAGCAATCAGAGCCTCATATTTGACTTTATTGTTGGTGCAAATATTGGACAGATGATATGAGAATCTCATCACATCATAGTTTGGAGTTAAGATAACTATTCTTACCCTTGCCTTTCCTAGAATAGTAGATTATGGTTCTTCTCCTTTTTGAGAAGAAGGGATACCATCAAAGTACATCTCCCAATGGTGAATGCTAGTTTCCCCTAAGTTCATGATTTGTTCATCTGGGAGATCATCACTAAGCGGAGAGTTAGCAGGAAGTGGGTGTGCCACTAAGAAATTTGCTAGTGCTTGTCCTTTCATCACATGGAGGGGTACGAACATAATGTCAAACTATGAGAGGACCATGGATTGTCATGCCAATCATCTGAATAGCATCAGCCATGTCATGAGATACTATAGTGGATTGATCCCAGAGATTGAGTTCACCTTATGAAGAACCATGTAGTGTTTTAGCTTTTGGGATGCAAAGTTTAAAGCTCATCAATGCTTCTCAATGGGTGGATAATTAGCCTCGGTAGAGACTAGACAATAGCTAAGGTAGTAAAGTGCATTTTCCTTCCCTTTATCATTGGCTTGGGGAAAAAAAGCACCAAGGGAGTTGTCTGACGTAGCAGTGTAAAGTATGAGTAGCTTGCCTAGGATAGGGATTGTTAGAATCGGTGGCATCATCAGGTAATGCTTGATGTCTTTGAAGGCATACTCACACTTATCATCCCACTTGAACTTGGCATACTTTTTTACATGTTCTAAGAATGGCTGATATCTTCCTGATATGTTAGATATAAAGCATCTTAGATGTGCCAACAGCCCTTAGAATGATCTAAGTTAAGTTAAACTTTTAGGAGGAGCCATTTCTATTATCACCTTGACCTTCTCCAAATCAATTTTGATTCCCTAATGTCAGACAATAAACCAAAGGAATTTCCCTGAAGCTACTCCGATTGCACACTTCAAAGGGTTCATTTTGAGGTTAAATTATCTTAACTGTTAGTAAACTACTCTCAAGTTGAAAAGATGGTCTTTCTTTTCTCTACTTTTGACCACAAGATCATCGATACAACACTCAACTTGATGATGAATGAGTTTATTGAAGATTCGAGTCATAGCCCACTGGTATGTAGCACCAGCATTTTTAAGGCTGAAAGGCATGACCTTATAATAAAAGATTCTAATCAGGGTTTTAAAAACCATGTTTCTTTCATCTTCAGGTGCCATCTTTATTTGGTTATATCCAAATGAGCCATCTATGAAAGAGAAGATTGCATGAGATGAGGCAATGTCCACCATCACCTCTAGATTGGCTGTGGAAATTCATCTTTTGTACATGGCTTATTTAAATCCCTAAAATTGACATATATGTGAATTTGGCCATTCTTTTCATAATTGGGATGATGCTGGCTAACCAGGTAGGGTATTTTTTTCTCCAGGATGAAGCCAGCATCAATCAATTTCTTGACTTTAGAAATGACTTGTTGTTCTATGTCTAATCTCATGCATCTAGGAGCTTGCTTGATAGGATTAGCCATAAGCTCCATTGCTAGTTTATGGGCATCTACGTTAGAAGCCAATACAGGCATCTCTTCATGACTTAATGCAAAGTAGTCCTTAAACTCAATCAATAGTCTAACTAAGTCATTGGTTTCAATTTCATTCAACAAAGAATTGATGTATGTTGGGCATGGATCATCTTCAGTTCCTAAGTTGATTTCCTTAAGCTCATCAATAGTTGACTTGATCTCTTCTTTAAACTCTGGCGGTGCATCTTTAACTTCAAAATCATCTAGATTATCTAAATTTTCTAAGCATAGTTCCTCATATGAGTTAATGTGATTTGAAAAGAACCTATCATATTCCAAATGATTGGCGATGACTAAGAAGTAATTGTCATCATCAACTGGACCCACAGTACCGAATCCTCATCTTGGTCTTGATTAAGAGATTTTGCATTTGTTCTTCTTTATTCTTTTGAAGTAGTCTAACCTGTACTTTGACCAAGTATGTGGGATTAACCTTTTCTTGTTAAATTATGAACACAATGCAAGAACCAATCAAAAAGTAATTCTATTAAATGTTTTATATGAATTATCCTCAAGTTCTATATCAACTTATTGACTTGAAGATAATGCTCCTAGAAAGAACCTCTGAGTCTTCACATCGGTGGATGAGTTAGGGGATTCCTTAACTACCAAAGCCTTAGATTTTTGAGAGGAAAGTGGGGTTAGAGCTAAGGTTCCCAATGGATGCCTAACTATTTCAAATATAGACTTGGATATACTTATGCTTTACTTTGGAGCCCAATCTTCATCACTATTTAGCTCAAGTGTCACTCCAAGGGAATCTACTACTGAGAAGAGCTGGCTGGTGTGCTAAACATATAAGACTCATTCGATTCTAAGTCTACGTGGATAGTAGGTGTACTCCTGGTAGCTAGGACATATCTTCTATTGGGTGGCCAATAAAGAGGTTTTCCACCCCTGTGAATGCCTCTGTACTGGCCTCTTCCTCTACCTGGTGGAGGTCAAGTCATCCTACCCATATTTTTGAATGGAGTAATGAACACTGGGTGGAATCTAATGTCTTGCTCCACTTCCTCCTCCAAGTCTATTTTCTCTCCCTTTTATTTTCTTTTTCATTTTCTCTTTTCTTTTTTTTCTTTTTCTTTTTCTTTTTCTTTTTATTTTTATTTTTAAACTTTGTCCAAGTTTGTGAGAATAGACTTACTGATTTTGAGGGAGGTAGTAAACTGCATCCTCATATATGTCAACCTTGTGAACTGTAAATGGCTTGAGATCTCCTTTGAAATAGTAGATGATCCCACCTCTCATAAACTTCATACATTGATGTAGAGAGGATGAAATAATGTTGTTATCATGCATCCATGGTCTCTAACCAAAGTATTGAAAGATGTATTTGAGTCTATAATGTGAAACTTGGCTTCGATCTTCCAATCATCTATCTCTAAAGGCAACACTATGGAGCTTAAGGCCTGTTGACCTCACTTTTGGAGTGCAAATTCAATCTTCCCATCTTAGACACAAGATTCTTCTAGACACTAAGATTTCCTAGTCTTAAGACACTTCTAATAATTAAGTAAACACCTAACCTAAAGACTTAGAAGGGTTAACCATAGGATTAGGTTATGCCTTAGGAGTTAGGATAATTCACCTACCCTACAACCCAAATCCAATCCATGTTCACCTTCTCAAACCGAACCTCAAGTTCAATTCAAACATCAAATTCAAATCCAAATCTACACCCAAATTCCAAAAACCAAATGATTGAAGCCCATGATCAAATCCAAACTTGAAACCCTTCCAAAGCCATATGACCTATCCCATGGACTTAGCCAATTCTTAATCCAAATCAATCCAAAATCAATTGATTTTCTCATAATCAATTTATAGCTTCAATCATCTTAATAAATATAAATCAAATCTACATTCAAATGATCAAAACTAAATCAAACTAAATCAAATTAAATCAAAACCCTTCTTAAGCCATATGACCTATCCCATGGACTTAGCCAAATATTAATCCAAATCAAGTCAAACTCAATTGATTTTCTCAGAAATCAATCATATTTTCAATCATCTTCAGAAATTTAAATGAAATATATATTTAAATCAACAAAACTAAATAAAACCAAATCAAAATCCAAATCTATGCCACATGACCCAACTCCATGGACTTAGCCAAATTCCTTCATTCCAAAACCTAGATTCAATTGATTTTTCTCATGAATCAATCATACCTTCAATCATATTCACAAATATAAATGAAATCAAAAATCATCAAGCCAAACCAAAATCAATCCAAGTCAAACCCAACTTAACCCTTTCGACTTGAAATTTTCAAATGAACCAAAACCCATTTGAGCCCAAGCCAATTGAAATTGAATTTATATATCACAAATCCATATATAAACTCAACTAAATCAAACTCTACCCAAAATCAAGCGAACTAAACCCAATTGGTCCACATGACCCAAAGTGGCCAATTTGACCTATTTGAGCCAAGTTTAAATCCTACCCAAATTGGATTGAACCAAGCTCATCAAAACCATCTATCATGATTGTTGATCACCCTGGGTTGATCAATTGTCACAAATTGGGTCAAACCAAGTCAACTTGGTCATTTGACCAAGTCAACCCCTTAAGCTATATGAACTTAAATTAGCCAAATTGCAACCTAAGCCAAATCCCTCGAAACTAATGATTCATATGAAATCAAAATCAATATTTGAATATGACTTGACCTTCAATTGAGTGACTTGGCCTTCAATTGAGTCAAACTAAACCCAATTGGCCCTCTTGACCCTAGTTGACCCAAATTGACCCAAATTGACCTAAAAGTCCAAATTGGGTTAAATCAAAATATAAACCAAATTGATTGCAACCAATGGCTCAAGTTTATTCTAATTGATTATTGAACTTCACCAAAGCCATGATTGGACCAAATTGAACCTAATTGACCTATTTAGCCCAAATTAACCTAAAGGTTCAAGTTAGCCTAAATCAAAATCAAATCCAAATAAATTGAAACCAAAGCTTACAGTCATCTTCAATTGGTCAACTAAACCCAACCCAAGATAATTTGGCCAATTTGGTCAAATTGGTCAACTTAACCCATTTGACCCAAATGAATTCAAATAAGCCAAAATCAAATTAAGCCAAACTAAACCAAACCAATTGAACCAAAACATCCCAAATGATCATATGAACTTGACCCAACCCTTGGTTTGACCCAATTTTACCAATTGGTCAACTTGACCCTACCTAACCCAATTTGACCTAAATGAGTGAAATTGAGCCAAACCTAACCAAGTCAAATTCAATTGACTTAAAATTTAGGCTAACCCAATTTTGGTTCATTTCAAATCTTCCAAAATCAAATACATTGCCAAATGATCATTCTACTCTTAGGTCAAGGATATCACATGAGAAAAATCACCCATGTAAGTGGTCATTTCCATTCTTTGGCCACTAAGTACTCTCACAATGGTTAACCTAAGCACCTAGGACACTGCCCAACCTAACCCAAGGGGTGGTTGAGTTGGCCATGACCCATGGGAGGTGAAATCACCTCATCCTACCCATTGGAGCATTTCAAACCCATAGGACACCCATGATTCCTCATTGGTAGCCACCTCCACACCTTCAACCAACCAAGCCAAGCCAACTCACCTCTTCTCTAGAACCCACAACTCCCTGAGATGGTCAGAAGTCCACTAGAAGCAAACTAGATCCCACCATCCAAGTAAGATGCAAGGGGGTGTATACACCCCCTCGTTTCCACTCAAACACACACAAAAATCATTCCTCGAGCCCCACCCAAGGCACTAGAGCCATTCCCTAAGCTCCCAAGCTCATTCCTCGAAAAATTCCATTCTTATGCATCCCAAAATAGGACACTCCCATTTTGACCTAACTTCCCATTTCTCCATCAAACTCAAATTAACTTTGCATGCACCTTTCTTAGGCCTCGTTGAGGAAGAACGAATCATCTCCATAGCTTCTCGAGCACCGGAGGTGGGTCTTCAATCAAAGTTGACCTCTAAATCATCAATTTGTGGCCTTCAGAGTGAACATCAAAGAAATAATACAATTGCTTCTCAGTAGGGCTTTGTCTCCACTAGATGAAGCTTCCTCAATCATTCAAGCCACTAATCTTGAGCTTCAATGAGGTATGCTTCCAAAATAAATCCTTAGGCAAAAATGGGTAGGAGCTTTTTGAAGAAAACTTGCATCTTGTGTGATCTTGATCGTTGGATCTTCTCCGATCGGTGTCATGAAGGTGTGGCATCCTTTTGGAGTTGATTTGAATTCAGGTAAGCTCGTATCTAGTGTGCAATAGTAGATGGACTATATTCTCCCTCACTCTCATAATGTTAGATCACGCACCGTCCATTCCATGTGATTGGAACAGACGGTCTTGATTAAATCTGCTAGATCGATCTGATTTAATGCTATTAAGCTATGGGATTAATCACAGCCATCTGATCTTAGAATGAATGGCAGACAAGAAAGCATGTCCACCATCGCAACATAGGCACTGAGTCAGATAAGTTTTAAGTAGCCAATCTCCCTCGAAAGTCGCGCATGCATATGGCATTAGGATTAGGCTTTTAGGCTTAATTAATCATTTTTAATGGCTGAAACTTCTAAAAGTCATCAAAAATCATTGAGTAATAAAAAAATACAAATAAATGCTCATTTTAAAGGTATTTACAAGGAGAATTAAAGTTTAATTACAAAATTTATTAGCTTAATTACTCCTTAATTATTTGAGTAATTAATCCTAAATTTTATGGGTTAAATTAATGGGATAACTTCTGTGTCCCATGATTTTCTTTTGATTTATTGCTCAACTAATTAAGAAAATTAACTAATTAAACCCTAGTCTATTAAGTTAATTAATGATTAATTAATCCATGAATAACAAATTTCTAAATTAAGTTTATTAATCATTATTCAATAGTAAGTGAACTAAGGAATAGGGTTGGGACCCCTTTACTTAAGTTCATTTCACCCTTTTTTAAAATGAAATTAATAAAGATTAAACTAATTAATTAAATCGCTTAATCAAATTGAAATCATAATCATATCAGACCTTAATTAATTAAATAATGAGGTTGATCTTTAGGTGTTTAATAACCTAAAAGAGTTTAATGTAATTATGGTTAGTCCACATGTGTGGGAAAACCATAAGAGTAATTAATTAAGTCCCTCAATCTAATTAACTATTAATCATGAGCCAATTGCATTAGGCCCCTTTTATTTCCTAAGATCATTGTAAGTTTATTTTCCATGCATATCATGTTGGCTCATAATTATTTAGGTAATTACCTTAAGGTGACATATGTGAGGGTAATTAATTCATCTAATTAAGGGTTCAACTTAATAAACCCATAAAATCAACTTAATTACATTTCCTTAAATTAAATCAAATCCCTAATGTGGGAATGATTTTAAAATAGCAAGCTTGCATGTGTAGATTTAATTTAATATATGCATGGATATTATCACTATTAAAGTCAAATGTATTTTTTAAAAGCTTATAAATGAATAATAATATTTGTTATGATGCTAGTTATAAATACATTATAAATGCATGTGCTTATAGCTTAAATTTATGAATGTTGAGTTCTCTTTCATCTATCATGTGTTGATTTATATAAGATTGAATGGTAATGGGAATATAGTTTGCACATCCCGGGAACACGAGGCTTTAGCTAGCTCCAGGAGGTCATTTTATTACCTCACTTCTCTGGTTTAACAATGACACGTGCCCATTTGATTTCATTCTTATGTATTTCAATATTAGAATTTGGATAGAGCTTTAATTCATATATATAAAGGATTCAATCAAACAAAATAAACAATCTTTGCATGATTTTCTTTCCCTCATTTATGTATACATCCATGCATGTCCAAGAAAAGCAAGTACATAGTCTAGACATCCCAAGAATATGAGGCCTTAGTTAGCCCCAAGAGGTCATTTGATTACCTCACTTCCTTCGTTTAATAATGACACATATTTGCCTATATCTTTGTACATGTATATGTATATGTGATTAGTGAATGAAAATCTCATTTTACATTAAAATTGCATGCATTCATAATTGACTAAGTGGTTGAATTAATTAGCCATATGATTTGGAGATTACTTCCTATGTTCATGTATACAAATTTACATATGTGAATGCAAATGTGTATATAGTCTAGACATCCGAGAAAATGAGGCTTTAGCTAGCTCCAAGGTGGTCATTTGATTACCTCACTTCCCTGATTTAACAATGACACATGCATATTTAATTTCATTCTTATGTCCCATTTGTATAAGAATTTGGATAACGTTTTAAATTAATAAGTTTAAATAATTCAAAAATTCCTAAACCATAAACCCTAAACCATAAAACTAACACTAAGCCCTAAAACTGCAACCCTAAACTGACCCTAAAATCTAAACCATCCCCAAACCCTAAACCACTCCCTCTCATCTAAACCCTAAACCTAAACCAAAACCACCTAACCACAACTAAACCCTAAACGCTAAATCTTGAAACCATGACCCTGAGCCTCACTAGGCCTCCTGAGCCCTGGTGACCACTAAACCTACCAGGCCACTCCTACTAAACCACCATGGGCCCTAAACCCTTAAACCTGGGCCACTAAACCCTAAACCTCCTAAACCTAAAAACCTAAACTAAATGACCTAAAATAAAATAAATAAATAAACCTAAATCTAAATTAAATAAAATAATGAAATAAAATAAAAACCTAAACTAAATCCTAAACCTAAACCTAAAAAATATTATAAAATAAAATAAAATAAACTAAACTAAAAAATAAAATAAACTTAAGAGTAGAAAGCCTAAATAAAATAAAAAGTAAACATAAAATAAAAATAAAATAAACCTAAAATAAAATAAAATAAAAACTAAATAAAAACCTCAACCTAAAAAATAAACCTTAAAATAAAATTTAAAAATAAATAAAAAAAACTTAAACCCTGAACTAAAAAAAACCAAAACCTAAAATAAAAAAATAAACAAAAGAAAATAAACCTAAATCGAAACTAAAATAAATGATACCAAAACCTAATAATATAAAAACTAAACATAAACCTAAACCTAAACCTAAACTAAATAAAATAAAATAAATTAAAAATAAACCAAAACTTATACTAAAAAATAAAACCTAAAAATAAACCTAAAACCAAAACCTAAAACTTAAATGAAAATAAAATAAAACCTAATAAAAATAAAACCTAAACCAAAAAAATAAATGAAAAATAAAACTTAACTAAAAAAAATAAACCTAAACCTAAAAAATAAATTAAAATAAAACTATTAAACAAAAATAAATAAACTAAACTAAATAAAAATAAAAAAATAAACCTAAATAAAAATTTAAAATAATCAAAATTAAAATAAATAAAAAATAAACTAAATAAACCTAAACCTACCGGTTTACTTAATTTTAAAAAAAACCCTAAATCCTGACCCTACAGGAACCTGGCTGAGCCCTGACCTGGGACAGATCCTAAACCACGGCCCTAAAGGCATAAACTTCACCTTTGGGCCACAGGCCACTAAACTGAGCCTACCTTATGGCAAACCAGGCTGAGGCTAAGGCTTGACTGGGCTTAAACTTGACTGGGCCCTGGGCCTGAGATGGTTAAAAATGACCTGACACTGACTGGGCCTTACCCTGAGCAGGCCCTGGGCCTGGGCCCCAGACCCTAAGGCCCTGAGCCACAGGCCCTAAACTGAGCCAAAACTGAGCCCTGGGCCAGACCTGAGCCCTGACTGAGGCCAACCAGGCCTGATCTTGGGCTCTAGGCCCAAGATCCTCTAAAATCTGGGCCCTGAGCCCTAAACCCTGGACCTTAAAATGTTAATCTTGACACATAAAATGAAATAAACTCAGGTGATCTAAACTGGGCTTAGGCTAATAAATAAAATAAACTAGATATACTAAATAAATAGTAAATAAAAATAAAATAAATTTAAAATAAATAAAGTAAACTAAATCTGCCGGTTTACTTGGTGAAAAAACCATAAACCTAAATCCAAAACCCTAAACACTAAACCCTAAACCATAAACTCTAAAACTAACCCTAAACCCTAAACCCTAAAAAATCGTAAATCGTAAACCTTAAACCCTAAACCCTAAACCCTAAATCCTAAATGCGTAAACCCTAAAACCCTAGTCCCTTTACCTTAAACCCTAAATCCTAAATCTTAAACCCTAACCCTAAACTCTAAACCCCAAACCCTAAACCTAAACCTAAAGTAACTAAATAAATTAAAAAAATAAACATAAACCATAAAACCTAATAAACCTAACTGCTAAGAATGGGCAGAACCTTGACTGCAGGAACATCACCGTCAACTAGGCTTAGTCTAGATCTAGCAGTGGAGGCGAAGACTGAGGTGGAATTTATCACAATGGTGGTTAGGGATGCGGAGGTCTTTAGATATGGAGGTGGTGGTCGGTGTAGTGGTTATGGAGGGGAGGAGTGGAAGGTTCCGTGGTGGTGGTAGAGGGAGAGATCGGGAATATGATGGTGGATCCCGCTACTCGAGAGGCCAGGGTGGTTCTGATGGAAACTAGAGAAACTGAGGAATGACCAATCCGATCTACTTCTTATGGAACTGTATCTTTATAGTTAAGATGGTTCTAGTTATCTAGGGCTTTTGATTTGCTCTATGCCTGCTCATTTTTTATTTATGCCATCACTTGTGTCTTATAAAACTTGTTGCATTACTTGCTTGATGAAATCAAAAAGAAAATTCTTAAATATAAATTTATTCTCTATTAAAAAAAACCAAAAACCCTAAACCCTAATCTAAAACTTGAACCGTAAACCTAAAACTTAAACCCTAAACCCTAAACCCAAAAATCCTAAACCCTAAACCCTAAACCCAAAACTTTAAACCTACAACCCTAAACCCAAAATCCTAAACCCTAAAAAACCCTAAACCTTAAACCCTAAACCCAAAACCCAAAGCCCAAAACCCAAAACCCAAAACCCTAACTAATTTAGGTTTTAATAAAATAATTAAAACCTTAATTACACCCTAATTACAACTCTAATTAAGCTGAAACTTTTAGAAAATAAAATTGTCATGTAACCCTACTTACCATAACTATTTCAAACTAAATTCGTTTATAAATTTGGAATTCTTGATTTTCCAAATCTTTAGGTCAATATGAACTAAATAATAACTAAGAATAATCATTAATTCATTGAATCAAAAATTTAATTGAACTAATCTGAAATAAACATCAGAAATACTTAGGGTAATTCATCAAAACTTTCTAAGTCAAAGAATTTAAATAAATATCTAAATTATAAGAAAATCAATACTTAATGAAATTCAAACATAATTAAATAACTTATATTAAGTTTAATGAAACCATTCATCCTTAATGAATTTAAATAATGATTCTAAAACCTTGGTTAATTAAATCAGATTAATAATAATCTATGAACAAACCTAAGGTATTAATTCAATTAATAAATTTAAACCTTAAGCTTACAAATCCATATTTTAATATCTTAAGTTAAATTGAATAAAATCAAACTTAAATCAAACTCCTTAAAATAACATAAGTTTAATCTAATGAAATCCACATAATTTAATTCAAAATAAAAGCATAAACCAAATCAAATGAAATCCATATAATGTAATTCAAAATGAAATAAATCAAATAAATTAAATCAAATAAAGCAATTCAAACAAATGAAATAACATAAATCAAATCCAAACATAAATAAAATCAAAAGGATTAATTAAAATATTTAAGGATTTTAGTTAGTCTTTTGGAAACCTCATTAGGATTTAGGATGTTGAATGGAAAGAGCTCCATCCAAAAATGGAATCATTCTATTCTTCATTCTTGAAAACCTATACAACTTTAACCAAATAAAATGAATATAAAAATTGGAATTAAATCATTAAATCATTTGAATTGAAACCAATAAAATGTTAAACTAATTCAAATTTCAAACTTCAAAATTAAACTTAAAGGAAAAAGACTTATCACACAAACCCCACTTCTACACACCATTATTTAGGTCAAACAGATCTAGGTTAGATCATTTTGTTTCTTTTAATCTCCTGTGACATGTTTGTGAGTCACTATAGCCCCCAAGAGGGGGGTGAATTGGGTGATATTAAAAATTTTAAAACTTAAATCTTAAATTTTAATTTTTAGTAGAAAATTAATTTTGATTTTATAATGACATGATACAATTCTTAATGCAGCAAAAATAAAAAAGTACAAGAAAGTAAAGAGAGACAATAGGCACAATAATTTTACGGTTTGTAAACCCCAAAACCCCCTACGTCCACGCCTAGCCACCCCTGGCTAGAATCCACTAACAAAAAATAACTTACAAATAGTACTATCCTATAGTACAACCCCTACAATAATATGTACTCTCCTAGAAAGGGGCGAGTACAACCCCAAAATAAATTTTACAGCACATAAAGAAAAATACAAAATAATAAATTTTGATAAAATAAATCTCTCACAAATATACTAAGCTGTCCAATTCAAAAAATGATGTCACAACTTATAAATGATCACTTACAACTTAAAAATTTTGGCAAGATAATATGCTCACTTAATATTGAAATAAATATCTTAAAGTGATCTTACTAAGATGTTTAAAATGATTTCAAAATAATTTGAATATTCTTTTACACAATAAAATAAATTTTAGCAAGGAATAATTTATTTTATTTTTACCAAAAAGATTCTTTCAATTAATGCTAATGATCATAAAGTACTTAAATAAAATGAGTATATGATAGATCTAAGTATGCTAGTAAGCTTTTAATTGAAAAGAGAGATCTAGCAAATATAAAAATAATTTCAGCAATAATAATTTATTTTTAAATGCTTAAAAATATACTTTTAAAATAGATCTAAGAATAAATGATCTTTCAAAATAAGACTAATGAAGAAATATTTCAAGAAACCAAAATAAATTTATAGGAAGTTAAAATTTTCAGCAAGTTGAAATAGATCCTACAAACTATCATAAGAGTTTATCACAAAAAATGATTGAGAAACTTTGATGTGAAAAATAATGTCCAAAGACTAATCCACCAAAAAGTATAAATTGGAAAGAATAAATAGATGGTGAAAATAGCATGAACAACTAAAGAGGATTAAAATCAAGAAAACAAACTCAAGTAATTTGAGAAGGCTTGCTTAATTGAAGATGTTGAAGCTTCCAAACCAAGGATTTGATCTTGCAATATTTGGAGAACACTTGGAAGAAAAATATAAGAATTATTCTCTTAGATTTGCTGGAGGGATTTTGAATTTTGAATGAGGAATGCTTTCATGAAGAGAATGAGGGCTATTTATAGGCAAGAAGATCATATTTTAAAAATATATCATGCAAACCTCATGTTATCATCTAATAATTTAATATTCAATAAAAATATAATTTATATTAAATAAAAATTAAATTTAGAAGCCAAAATTTGGCTATTCACATGGGTAAGTCAAAAGTAATCAAATATGGCTCTTAATATATTCAAAGCATGTAGCATGCATTCATTATAAAAATCAGCTAATGTTTAGAAAATTATAATAAATTCAATTTTAATCAAAAGTGGGTCATGTAACCTCTTAAATTAAAGGAAACAATCCAAGGAATCCGTTGGAGATGAAATCAAATATGAATTCTTTGATTAGAAAATGACTTTGGCTAAAATACAAAATTATATATATTTTTGTTAATTTTGACATGTGACATTTAAAAATTATGATATAATTTATATATAATCATAAATATGTTAGTTATCTTATAACTACAAAATTAAATTAAAATACTTAATTATATTAAGTAAATAAAATAATTACACTTAATAGTCATTATCATTTATTATTTTGACAAATCAAATGCTATGTATGAAACATATAATTGAATGTTAATTAGATATAGATTTATATAGATTAACCTCATTAAAATAATATGTTAAGTTGTGAGCAAATTGATTCATGCCAATGAACTCATATGAATAGTCATATAACCCAAAATATTCTATCTTAAGCTTCACATTATCCTTTTCATTCTTCTACTCACTCTAATGTATTAGATATATAATTAGCAATTGATATATTTGAAACACATAAAAATATTCATTAGAACATCCAAACATTTGTTTGTTATCATCAAAATTAATCGAATTAAACATGAGGCTAATCAAGCCAACAATATTGTGTTGTGCTTCAGATGTCTATGTAGTGTATTACTCTAGACTAGATGCCTAGGTTTGTTTGTTCATTAGACTAGATGTTAGGGCATTCTTTCTAGATTTGACACTATTTTTTGCAGGGGACTGTGTTAAAAGGATCATTGTAATAAATAAATCATAAAATTATTGTTTGCTTGCAGGTGCTAAAAATCCCTAAAAATAGTCATAGGATAGGTGGGCTTGGCAAGCAACTAATGCTAAGCCCGTATGTTTGTGAAATATACACTGCTTTGTGTGTTATGTGTATTTCCTAACATCTATTTTGTAGAGCTTAGGATTTCCTTTGAATTTTAAATTTAAATTTAGCTTAGAATTAGGTTAGGATCTATGGGGTCTAGGATTAGCAGGAGTTGACCCAACCAGGAGATGGTGCAAAGGTCTCTGCCCGGCATGGATGTCCCTGAAGAAGGAGATTTTCCTAGAAAGAAGACCCATAGATTTGAACTTGTAGTTCTAGGCTGAGTTGTATAAGGGCAGAACTCGGCTGCCCAATTTTCTTTCTTCCGGAGTGTATAGTTGTACCCTACTGCATTGGCCTTTTTATTATATAATTTAATTTGTTTTGATTTATTTTGGGTGCGCAATTGAAATAGCATGCTTTTCTTAGGTTTCTTTCTATGCTATGTTAGTGATGTGATGTATGCCTGGACTTAGGCTCATAGGATAAACTAAATTTTCTACCTAACTAAATCAATTGAAACATAAAACTAAATACAACTCATAATCTTTATATAAAATCCTAGGCCATTAAAGCAAGATAAAATATGTAGCAACCCCTTAGCTGGATGTTTTAATATCATGCATAATCATATTGTTTCACTCTTAACTAATGAAGAACTTTCATCCTTGCTAGAGAACCTGGGCTTGACCTTTGAGAGCATATGGTGGAAGTACACCTTCTTCTATTTTGATTTAGCCCATAATATTTTTTTAATTGCATGCATTAGGCATAAATTATATTCCTATGGCCTAAAATGAATCAAGAGTCAAAAATTATAAAAATCTGAACAATATGCATTAGTTAGGTACATCTTCATACCCTACATGATCTTAGGGGTTAGGGAGCAAGTCTAGGTTCATAAATTTATTTCCTAAAATTGTAACAGGCCAGTCATCTTGCATTCATGTGACTTAGCCTCATGGTTTTAAAATGCACTTAGGTGGTGTTAGCTGGCAGCCTTCTCCAGGTAGGTTGTAAGTCCAGAAGTGTTAAGGATAGGTTAGTTCCTTCAAGTGAAGAGAATGACCAATGATTCCTAAGAATAGAACGGCATCGACATGTGTCAAGCATCTATAGACTAGGTTAAGCATCCTTTAGGAATAAGTCTTCAACCCTAGGCATTTCTAGTCTTGTCGCTAGAATCTAAGCCCTAGATTTCTAAGAAAATGACAACTTGAAATCTAAAATTAAATCTCAAATTTGAAGCCCAATCATAGGATAGATGAAATGTTTATTGAACATTCCAGTATCAATAGACATTTCTTACTCTCTTCCATTTGACTCTTAAAAATAGCTCTCTCTAATTTGGACCTCTCCCAATTGAATTTCTAAAAATTAATCCTTTGAAAGCTACTTTAGTAGTCATTAGGAATAACCACTTATTTCTTTAATCGAGAGTATTCTTAGAAAGATACCCTTCCTAAGATGTAATTAACTATAGAGGCCTTTATAGGGGATCATGATCCCAGGATAAAATTGACCCTATTCTACTTTTCCAAATAGCTCAGGGAAAAATACTCTGGTACACGAAAGACCCATTAGCCTTAAAAGTCTTTTATTGAAATGATTGAATCCATTAAAGGAGAGCATGTTTATCTTTCGAGATAATATGTTTATTCCTTAATGTCATATTTGATCATCTAAATAAAATATTTCTAAACTCCATGTGGTGTCATTTCTTTTCTCTATTCGAGAGGAAAAGAACCAACAACATGCAGTTGAGCCTACACTAGCATTATTTATAAAAATGTTGATGGTGGAATTTTTCCAAATTCATAATAGGTAGAGCATGGCACCATTATATATTATTTCAATTTAAAATATTTAAGTAATACGACTAAAATATATAGTTTTTTATTATTTAGACTAGTTTTATAAGTTTTTATCTTAAGCAATCCCTTGTGATGTGATATGCAATATAGTATAATATAATATGTTATAAGACATTATAATATTGGATTCCATAACATAGTGTAGCATCATGCATTATAGCATACTATTGTGTATTACTACCTATTATTTAGCCTATTTTAGTTTGTTATTGTATGATGTAGTAGAGTTTGTACTGATATAATTCATAAAAATGCTGGTTTATTGGCCGAGATAATAGGATTTGGCCAAATTTAAGGTAAGCTTTAGGGAACATCACTAGGTGTGTGCTATGGTGTGTCAATTAATCAAAAAAGTGGAATTTTGCATCCAAAATAAAAGTTCAATTTTCAACCAAATTTTATAAATTTTTTGCTTAAAGTTATTCATTTTAAGGTGTAATTTAAGATAATAAATTATATGAAAGCATATTAAAATATAATGTACATAACAATATAACTTCACATATACATGAATGTGGTGGTGTGTTACTAAATGTTATTGTACATTTTAGTATGTTTTACTTTTGTTATAATACATTAGGTCAAAACTCACAAAATGTTAATTTGAAGCTGAGATGGATGAATTTGGCCAACATCATGGTGCACACCAAGGAGAAACACCAAAAATATGCTATTTTGTACCATTTCTAATAGAAAAATAATAATTTTACATCCAAAATGAACATTATTTATATTTTGAGAAAATTTTGTTATATGTTCTTTTAAAGTGATTCTAATGAGATGTAATGTTAGAAAATATATTATATTATAGAAAATTATAATATAATATCATATATTATAATATAATATAGTGTGTTAATTCACATTATAATATGTTTAGCATGATATTGTATAGCTAGTTTGAGCTTGCACCCTCACAAATCATAAAATGTTAATTACAATGTTATGATGATGTAATTTGAACGAATACATTGTAAGGCTTTTGGTTGAAGTATTAAAGGTGTGCATAAGAGATTGGGATTTGAGTTTGATTTCATAGATTTGTTTGGGGATGTATCCATTGGGGATAAGAGTTTGGTTGGATTTCTTTGATTTAGACTCTACTTGGGGAAGTTAGTTTAATTAGGCTCCATTGGGGAGGTTGGTTTTGAATTTGATTTGTTTACTTGACTTATTTATATAATATTTAGGGCTCCACTAGGGTGAAGGGTGTGATTTAACTCTACTAGTGAAAATCAGATTGGGTTTAATTTAATCTCAGTTATTGTATGGACCATATCGGTGTACGATCTACCCACTGAGAAGGGGTTATATCAGCCTTGACCTACCTCAGGTTTACAAATCCAAAGGGTTAGTCTATCAGCTACGAGGTAGAGCTAGGCAACCTAAGGAGTTCTCTTTTGGTGTACTACAGTTATGCTAAGAAGAAGGCATAGCAGACTTACATCTTCCAAAGGGAGGAACAACTGCTAGGGTGACTTGTTGGATGCACAACAAATCAAACCTGACCTAAGGCGACTACTGAGTGAATGTTGTTGGGGACTTATGTCAACTCAAAAGTAGTCAAGATTAATTTTTTCTAAATTTCATATGATTTAATATTGTTTGTTTGGTTTAGTTTGATTTTGAATTGAGGGCATATCTGCTGGGGATGTGAGCTCGGTCAAATTAGATAGATTTAATTTATGGACCACGTCGGTGTGCGATGGACCCACTAAGAAGGGGCTATATCTGACTTGTCCTATCTTAGATTTATAAATCCAAAGGGATAGTATATTGGCCGTGGGGTAGAGCTAGCCAACCTAAAGGGTTTTTTTTTGGTGTGCAATGGTTGTGCTAGGAAGAAGGCATAGCAGACTTACATCTTTTAAAGTAAGGAACAACTACCGGGGTGACATGTTGGTAGCAGAACAAATCAAATCTGACATAGGGGAGACTATTGAGTGAATGCCGCTGGGGACTTATATCAACTCAAGAGTAGTTAGGCGATTCATATAGGGAGTTTTGTTGACACAGCCCTAAAAATAGGATACTTGCTAGGGAAAAGGTACCGCTAGGGGTGTCCTCCTAATCCACAAGTGAATATATTTTTTGTTTATATGTTAGTGTGGACCCTGTTGGTGTGTGAGGGACCACACTAAGAAGGGGCTATGTCATCCTTGACCTATCTCTGATTTACTAGACCAAGGGAGAATCTGCACATCCACAAGATAGATTCTCCAACCATAGTGGTGGTTACTAGGAAAGGGAAATTGTCTAGTCCGATAGTAACCTGGGTAGTGTCTAAGTTGGGTTATAAAGGATGTGATCCAAATATAGTGCCCACATGGGAGGTGTTGCTAGGGGCGTTATCTTAAGCCCTGGAAAAGAAAACCTATAGGTATACGATGGCCAACTCAAGGAGAAAGCATAGCAGACTTACATCTGCCATGAGTGGTGCACTCTAAGGTGTAAGAACCAATGAATCTAAGGTGTATTTGTCAGCATGAATGGTGTATCCATCAATATAGTTAGAACCAACCAACCTAATGTGCCCGTCGGTGTATAATGATCAATTTGGAAAGAAAATGTGTAGGCTTACAACTTTCCAAGTGGAATTGATCATTAGGATAGTCTATCATTGCCGAGATAGACTCACATCCTCTTAAACGAAGCCAACATGAGGTAGCTTACTGGCCACATAATAAGACCTACCAAACTATTAAGGTGCTCGTCGATGTGCAGTGGCCAAGTAAGGAAGGAAAGCATAGCAGACTTACATCCTCCAAAGAAAGAAGACCATTAGGTGACGCACTAGTAGGGTAGCACATCCACCTGACCTAGAGCAGCTTGAGTGTGTGCCATTGGAGGCATTATCTTAACTCAGAGTAGTCAGAGACAAAAGATATGTTTTTGTTTTATATGTTTGTGTGTAGTTTGTGTTTGTGTTGTATTGATGAAGGATAGGATGCTGCTCGGGTTCCTTACACCTACCCTAAACACATCGTGGTAGATTCACAAACAAGAATACTTCAACATGGAAGAGATTGAATTCATAATGGAATTTTTATTAATGATAATTATTTTCAAACATGATTTATAATATTTCTTTAAGAAGAGCCCATTGATTAGAAGCATTGGGAATTATCCCTTATGTTTAATAAGCTGATAAGATCCTCCTTGGTAGGCCATATATGATAAAAGGGCCTTCCCAAGTGGGTTCAAACTTACCTCCCATTTTACGATGGGCAACAATCGATCTTCTTAGAACTAAAATAGGCTCTTATACTTGAAAATATCTAGGATGGACTAACATGTTATGAGCTTAAATCATTTTAGCTTTGGACAACTTGAGGTTTTGGTATGCCCACATGTGTCTCTCCTCAAAACCTTCAAGCTCTTCTAACCACAACTTGGTGTTCTGCTATATTATGATATTGCTACCCATAGCTATCCTTATTGATAGGAGTTGGACTTCTAATGGAAGAATGACTTTGGATCCATACACTAAGGTGAAAGGAGTAGACTAAGTTGGAGTTCCATATGTGGTGCATTAGGCCCACAAGGCTTCAACTAATTGTTCATGCCACTATCACTTATTATTGTCGAGGGTCTTCTTCAGTATTTGGATGAGAGCTTTGTTGAAGGCTTCTTCTAAGCCATTTTCCCTCAGGTAGTTGATGGTAGAATATCTTCAATCTATGTTTTGTCTCTAAGCAAAGTTGTTGATCTCGGTGCTCTTCAATCGAACCGACTATGTTAGTACCCCAACACTCGAATAGCAATGAGGCCAATGTAGGATGTAGAATGTTAGGTGGATGCTGTAAGACCACACCATGTATTTGACATTGGTTGCATTGTCTAGCTGTATCCATGTAACCTTTGGTCATCGATGGCTGGTAGTATCCTAGTATCTTGATCTCAGCTTTCATCTTCGGATTGAATTGGTTGGCTCCACATAATCCTGAGTGTACCTCGATCACGATCTTATGGGCTTCATGCTTGTCTAAATAATGTAATCACATATGATCGAAAGACCTACGGTACAAGATACCATCCACAAGAGCATAGGAAAGTTCTCTCTACTTCATCTGATGGGCTTGGGACTTTCTTGAGGTAGTTTTCCTTTATTTAGGTAATCCATGAATGGTTTCCTCCAATCTAACTCCTTATCCTTCTTGGCAATGGAAACCTCCCCTTAAACAAAGAACTTTTTGATGAGTTCAATGTCAATAAGTGATAAGACTTATCTATTTTGGATATTTATTAACATGGACTCATCCTTTGGACATGCCAACTCCTTAGCAAGCTTAGCTAAAGAAAATTTTATGACATTCTCTCCTTGAGGAATCTAATAAATGGTAACATCTGGGATTTGGCCCAATAACTCCATGATGTACTTATGGTAGTGATGGAGCTTAGGGTTTATAACCATATAGGACCAAGTGATTTGGTTGATAACTAATTGAAAATCCCCAAAGATGTTATTATTTTGGATGCTTAGAGTAATAATTAACTCTAGATTTACAATTGGAGCCTCATATTCGGCTTCATTGATGGTGCAAAAATTGGACAAATGATATGAAAATCTCATCACATCGCAGTCCGTAGTTAAGAGAATTATTCCTGCCCCTGCCTTTCTTGGAATAGTAGATTGTGGTTCTTCTCCTCTTTGAGAGGAAGCTGCACCATCAAAGTATTTCTCCCAGTGGTGAATGCTAGTAGCCCCTAAGTTCATGATTTGTTCATCTAGGAGATCATCACTAAGCGAATAGTCTATGGAAAGTGGGTGTGATGCTAAAAAACTTGCTAGTGCTTGTCCATTCACCACACAGATGGGTATAAAAGGTAATGTCAAATTGCAAGAGGATCATGGACCATTGTGCCAATCATCAGGATAGCGTCGGTTGTGTCATGAGATATTATATTGGATTGATCCTAGAGATTAAGTTCACCTTATAAGGAAGCATGTACTGCTGTAGGTTTTTGAATACAAAGATTAAAGCTAAAAAATGCTTCTCAATGAGAGGATAATTAGCCTCAGTAGAGATTAGACAATGGCTGAGGTAGTAGATTGTATTTTCTTTCCCATCGTTATTGGCTTGGGCCAACAAAGAACCAAGGGAGTTGTCTAACATAGTAGTGTAAAGTATGAGTGGCTTTCCTAGGTAATTCTTGGATGTCTTTGAAGGCATGCTCTCACTTATCATCCCACTTGAACTTGGCATCCTTTTTGATAAGTGTTGAGAATGGATGATATCTTCTCGATAGGTTGGATTTAAAGCATATTAGATATGCTAACCGCCCTTGGAATGATCTGACTTGAGTTAAACTTTTAGGCAATGAAATTTCTAATATCGCCTTAATCTCCTCCAGATCCATTTTGATTCCCTAGTGTCAGATAATAAACCTAAAAAATTTCCCTAAAGCTACTCTGAATGCACACTTCAGGGTATTTATTTTGAGGTTAAATTGTCTTAACTATTCAAAAACTACTCTCAAGTCAAAGACATAGTCTTCCTTTTCTCTACTTTTGACCATGAGATCATCGACATAGAACTTGACTTGATGATGAATGAGTTCATCAAAGATTTGAGTCATAGCCTACTAGTATGTAGCACCGACATTTTTAAGGCTAAAAGGCATGACCTTATAGTAATAGATTTAGATCGAGGTTCTAAAAGCAATGTTTCTTTCATCTTCAGGGGTCATCTTTATTTGGTTATATCCAGATGAGCCATCCATGAAAGAGAAGACTGCAGAATATGAGGCAATGTTCACCATTAGCTCTGGGATTAGTACTGGAAATTCATCTTTTGGACATGCCTTATTTAAACACCTAAAATAGATGCATATGTGAATTTGGCCATTTTTTTCTTAAGTAGGATGAGACTGACTAACCAAGTAGGTTATTTTTCTTCCCAAATAATGCCAACATCGATTAGTTTCTTAACTTCATAAATGACCTATTGTTCTATGTCTAATCACATGCATCTAGGAGCTTGCTTGATAGGGTTAGTAGTAGGCTCTATTGCTAGTTTATGGACCACTACGTCAGGAGCAAATCCAAGCATATGTTCATAACTTCATGCAAAGCAGTCTTTAAACTCAAAAAATAGCCTAACTAAGTCATTAGTTTCAATTTCATTCAACAAAGAACTGATGTATGTCAGGTGTGGATCTTCTTCAGCTCTTAAGTTGATTTCCTTGAGCTCGTCAATGATTAACTTGATCTCTTCTTCAAACTCTGGCAGTGCATCTTTGACATCAAAATCATCTGGATCATCTGAAGTTTCTAAGCACAGATCTTTATATGAGTTAATTTGATTTGAAAAGAACCTATCAGATTCTAAATTATTGGTGATGACTAAGTAGCAATCTCATCATTAACTTGACCCATTGTATGAAATCCTAGTCTCGATCTTGATTAAGATATTTTGCATTTATCCTTCTATATTATTTTGAAGAAGTCTAACTTGTGCTCTAAGTCTTCACACCTGTGGATGACTTAGGGGCTTCCTTAACTACAAAACCCTCAGCTTTTTGAGAGGAAAGTGTGGTTAGAGCTAAGGTACCCAACTGACGCCTAATTATTTCACATATACACTTGGATACTCCTATGCTTTGCTTCGGAGCTTGGTCTTCATCACTATCAGACTCAAGTGTCACCTCCAAGAGAATCTACTCTTGAGAAGAGCTGGCTAGTGTAATATAAGACTCATCGTATGAACTAAATTTTAAGTCTATATGGATAGCAAGTGTACTTTTGGTAGTTGGGACATATCTTCTATTGGGTGGCGAATAAGGAGGTTTTCCACCCTTGGGAGTACCTCTGAGCTGGCCTCTTCCTCTACCTTGTGGAAGTTAGGTCATCCTACCCATATGTTCGAATGGAGTAATGAACTTGGCTTCTATTTTCCAATCATCTATCTCCATGGGCAACACTATGGAGCCTAAGGCCTGTTGACCTCACTTTTGTAGTGAAAAATCAATCTTGCCATCTTAGACTTAGGAGTCTTCTTGACACTAATACTTCCATAGTCACAAGACACTTCTAACAATTAGGTAAACACTTAACCTAAGCCTAAAGACTTAGAAGGGTTAAACATAAGATTAGGTTATGCTTTAGTGATTAGGATAATCCACCTACCCTACAACCAAAATCTAATCCATGTTCACCTTCTAAAACCAAACCACAAGTTCAATTAAAACATCAAATTCAAATCCAAATCCATATCCAAATTCCAAAACCAAATGATTGAAGCCCATGCTCAAATCCAAACTTGAAACCCTTCCTAAGCCATATAACCTATCCCATGGACTTAGCCAAATCTTAATCCAAATCAATCCAAAATCAATTTATTTTCCATAATCAATTTATATCTTAAGTCATCTTCCTAAATATAACTAAAATCTACATTCAAATGATCAAAACTAAATCAAACTAAATTAAATTAAATCAAAACCCTTCCTAAGCCATTTGACTTATCCATGGACTTAGCCAAATCTTAATCCAAATCAAGTCAAACTCAATTGTTTTTCTCACAAATCAATCATATTTTAAATCATCTTCACAAATTTAAATGAAATATACATTTAAATCAACAAAATTAAATCAAACAAAAGCAAAATCCAAACCTAAGCCACCTGACCCAACTCCATGGACTTAGCAAAATTCCTTCATTCCAAAACCCAAATTCATTTGATTTTCTCATGAATCAATTATACCTTCAATCATATTCACAAATAGAAATGAAATATATAATCATCAAGCCAAACCAAAATCAACCCAAGTTAAGCCCAACTTCACCCTTTTGACTTGAAGTGTTTAAATGAACCAAAAACCATTTGAACCAAAGCCAATTGCAATTGAATTTATATATCAATCCCAAATCCATATATAAACTCAACTAAATCAAACTCAATCTAAAATAAAGCCAATTAAACCTAATTGATCCACTTGACCCAAAGTGGCCAATTTGACCTATTTGAGCCAAGTTCTAATCCTACCCAAATTGGATTGAACCAAGCCCATCAAAACCTCTCATCATGATTGTTGATCACCCTAGGTTGATCAATTGTCCCAAATTGGGTCAAACCAAGTCAACTTCATCATTTGACGAAGTCAACCCTTTAACCCATATGAACCCAAACTAGCTAAATTACAATCTAAGACAAATGACTTGAAACCAATGATTCATACCAAATCAAAATCCATATTTGAATATGAGACCTTCAATTGAGTCAAACCAAACACAATTGGCCCTATTGACCCAAGTTTACCCAAATTGACATAAAAGACCAAATTGGGTCAAATCAAAATATAAACCAAATTGATTGTAACCAATGGCTCAAGTTTTTTCCAAATTGATTGTTGAACTTGACCAAAGCCATGATTTGTCAAAATTGAACCCTATTGGCCAAATTAGCCCAAAGTGACCTAAAGATTCAAGTTGGTCTAAATTAAATCCAAATTTAAATTATTTGACACCAAAGCCTACAATCATCTTCAATAAGCCTATAATCATCTTCAATTGGTCAACTAAACCCAAACCAACACCCAACCCAAGCAAGTTTGGCCAATTTGGTCAAATTGGTCAACTTAACCCGTTTAACCCAAATGAATTTGATTGAGCCAAAATAAAATCTAAGCCAAACTAAACCACAATAATGGAACCAAACCAGCCGTTAGTTTGATTAAATTTGAACAATTCATCAACTTGACCCAACCTAACCCAATTTGATCTAAATGAATCAAATTAAGCCAAACCTAACTAAATCAACTCAAATTGACTTGAAATTTGGGCTAACCCACTTTGGGTCATTTCAAATCTGTCCAAATCAAATCTAATGCCAAATAATCATTCTATCCTTGGGTCAAGGGAATCACATGAGACAAATCACCCATGTAAGTGGTCATTTCCATTCTTTGGCCACTTAGTACTCTCCCAATGGTCCACCTAGTCACCTAGGACACTGCCCAACCTGACCCAAGGGGGTTGGGTGGGCCATGACCCATTGAAGGTGAAATCACCTCACCCTCACCATCGGGGCATTTAAAACCCATAGGACACCCACGATTCCTCCTTGGTAGCCACCTCCACACCTTCAACCAACCAAGCCGAACGAACTCATCTCCTTCCTGCCAACCACGACTCCCTCAGACTGTCAAACAGCCACTAGAAGCCAAACCTGATCCCAACATTCAATTACGATGAAGGGGGTATACACCCTCTCATTTTCACTTAAACACACACAAAAATCATTCCTCAGAACCCTAGCTACCCAAGATGAGCCACTAGAGCCATTACTTAAGCTCCTAAGCTCGTTCCTTGATCAAAAAATGCCATTCCCATCCATCTCAAAATAAGACACTCCCATTTCCAAAAAAACTTCCATATTTCTCCATTAAACTCAAATTAACTTTGCACACACCTTCCCTAGGCCTCATCGAGCAAGAATGAATTATCTCTTAAGCTTCCTGAGCATCGGTGGTGGGACTTCGATCAAAGCCAAGCTCCAAATCATCGGTTCATGGCCTTCTTAGTGAACATCAAGTAATTGATCCAATTAATACTCAACAGGGATTCATCTACACTAGATGAAGCATCCTTAATCATTTGAGCCACCAGTTTTGAGCTCCGATGAGCTATTCTTCCAAAACAAATCCTTAGGCAAAAATGGGTTGTAGCTTTTTGAAGAAAACTTGCATCTCGTGTGATCTTGATTGTTGGATCCCCTTCGATTGATGTCATGAAGGTGTGTGATCCTTTTGGAGTTGATCGAAGATCGAGTAAGCTCGGATCAAGTGAGCAATGGTGGACAGACTCCATTCTCCCTCACTCGCGTGATGTTAGATCACGCACTGTCCGTTCCACGTGATCATAATGGACGATCGTGATTAGATCTCTTAGATCAATTTGATTTAATCCTATTAAGCTATGGGATTAATCGTAGCCGTCCGATCATAGATCTGACAACGGATGAGAAAGCCCATCTGATGAATGAGAAAGCGGGTCCGCCACTACCACATAGGCCTGAGTCGAATAAGTTTTAAGTAACCAATCCTGCGGCACCAGGTGGAAAGTGCACCGCGTCAGTGCGCCACGTGCCACCAACAGATTATGCTTTAATTAGGCTTAGTTAATCATTTTTAATTATCATAACTTCTAAAAATTAGAAGAAATCATAGAAAAATTAAAAAAAGCAAATAAATACTCATTTTAATGGTATTTCATAAGAGAATTATTTGAAAATGATCTTAACTAATTTTGAAAAGTAATTAAAGTTTAATTACAAAATTAATTATCTTAATTACTCCTTAATTACTTAAGCAATTAATCCTAAATTATATGGGTTAATTTAATGGGATGACCTCTACCTCTCATGATTTTCTTCGGATTTATTGCTCACTTAATTAGGAAAATTGACTAATTAAACCTTAACTATGCTTTTAAGTTAATTAATGATTAATTAATCCCATGAACAGTAATAAATTGGTTAATTAAGTTTATAAATCATTGTTCAACAGTAAGTGAACTGAGGAATAGGGTTGGGACCCCTTTCACTAAGTTTATTTCACCCTTTTTAAAAATGAAATTGATTAAGATTTAGCTAATTAATTAAATCAGTTAATCAAATTAAAACTAGAATCACATAAGACCTTAATTAATTAAATCATGGGGTAGATCTTTAGGTGTATAATAACCTAAAGGAGTTTAATGAAATTATGGTTAGTCCACATGTGTGGGAAAACCATAAGAGTAATTAATTAAGTCCCTTAATCAAATTAATTATTAATCATGAGCCAATTGAATTAGGCCCCTTTTATTTCCTAGGATCATTGCAAGTTTATTTTCTATGCATATCATGTTGGCTCATAATTATTTAGTTAACTACTTTAAGGAGACATTGGTAAGGGTAATTAATTCATCTAATTAAGGCTTCAACTTAATTAACCCATAAAATCAACTTAATTACATTTCCTTAAATTAAATCAAATCACTAATGTAGGAAGGGTTTTAAAATAACAAGTGATGATTTCTATTCTCCTCTTTAAATTAAATCAAATCCAAAACTTAATTAATAAAGAAGATTTAGTTTGCTTTAAATAATCTTATTTAATTTGATTATCCTTAAGAACTAGTTTGGCTTAATGAATCGCATACTTATATTTGATTGTCCTCTTTCCAATCATGTTAGATTTGGTATGTCACTTGAATTCATGCATCCATCTTTTCAAAATCTAGTAAAACAAAATGGATTTTTTTATTTAAGCTTGCATGTGTTGATTTAATTTAATATATGTGTGGCTATTATCACTATTAAATCCAAATGTACTTTTCAAAAGCTTATAAATTAATAATAATGTGTTATGATGCTAGTTATAAATACATAAGAAATGCATGTGCTTATAGCTTAAGTGTTTGAATGTTGAGTTCTGTTTCCTCTATTCATGTGTTGATTTATATAAGATTGAATGCTAAAGGGTATATAGTCGGACATCCAGAACATGAGGCCTTAGTTAGCAAGGAGTTTATTTGATTACTTCCCTAGTTTGTTACTTGGTTGATGAAATCAAAAACAAGAAATGTTGAATTTGAATTTGTTCTCTGTTAAAAAAAAACCAAAAACCCTAAACTCTAAACTAAAACATGAATGCTAAACCTAAAACCTAAACCTTAAACCCTAAACCCTAAAATTCCTAAACCCTAAACCCTAAAAACATCTAAATAAAACCTAAAAATAAAATAAATAAATTAAACCTAAACCAAAATAAAATAAAAACCTAAACTAAAATCTAAACCTAAACCTAAACCTAAACCTAAACCTAAAAATAAAATCAAATAAAAACTAAACTAAAATAAAATAAAATAAAAACCTAAACTAAACTAAAAAATAAAATAAAACTAAAAATAAAAATCCTAAATAAAATAAAACCTGAATGTAAAATAAAAATAAAATAAAATTAAAATAAAAACTAAATTAAAATCTAAACCTAAATAATAAACCTAAAAATAAAACCTAATCCGTAAACTAAAAAAAAAACTTAAACCTAAAAAAAAACTGAAACCTTAATCAAAATAAATAAAACCTAAACCTAAACCTAAAATAAACTAAATCTAAAAATAAACCTAAACTAAATAAAATAAAATATATTAAAAATAAACCTAAAGTTAAACTAAAAATTAAAACCTAAAAATAAACCTAAAATAAAGACCTAAAACCTAAACCTAAAAAATAAAATAAAAACCTAAACCTAAACCTAAAAATAAAAAATAAAACCTAAACAAAAAAATAAAATAAAAATTAAACTAAATTAAAAAATAAACATAAACATAAACCTAAACCTAAAAAATAAACTAAAATAAAAAGCCTAAACTAAAATAAATAAACACATAATAAATAAACTAAACTAAATTGAAATACAAAATAAACCTAAATAAAAATAAAAATTAAATTAAATAAACCTAAACCTACCAATTTTCTTAGTCTTAAAAAAAAACCCTAAACACTAAATCCTAAACCCTAAACACTAAAACCTAAACCATAAACCCTAAACCCTAAACCCTAAAACTAACCCTAAACCCTAAACCCTACACTTTAAACTGTAAACCCTAAATCATAAACCATAAACTAAAACCTAAACCTAAAAGGAAAAACCTAAACCTAAACCTAAAACTAAATATATTAAAAACCTAAACCTAAATAAACTAAAATCAAAACCTAAACGTAAATCAAAATAAACCTAAATAAATAAAATAAAAAATAAACCTAAATAAACTTAAACCCAAAATAAAAAATAAAAACCTAAACCTAAACTAAACTAAATAAATAAAAATAAAAATAAAACCTTAAACCTAAACCTTAATAAATAAACTAAATTAAATAAATAAAACTAAAATAAATAAATAAATAAATAAAATAAAACCTAAACCTAATCCTAAACTAAACTAAACAAAACTAAATAAACCTAAACCTAAAACTTAAATCTAAACTTAAACCTAAACCTAAAACTAAAAACCTAAACCTAAAAATCTTAAACTTGAATAAAACCTAAACCTAAACAAAACTAAATAAACCAAAACCTAAACCTAAACTAAATAAATAAAATAAAAACAAATAAATAAAAAATAAACCTAAACCTAAACCTAAACCTAAGTAAAGCTAAACCTAAAAACCAAAATCTAAAACCTAAACCTAAACCTAAACTAAAATGAAGAAATAAAATAAACCTAAACCTAATAAAATAGAAACCTAAAGTAAAATAAACTAAACTAAAAACCTAAATCTAAAAAATTAAAATAAAAGCTAAATCTAAACCTAAACCTAAACCTAAACATAAACCTAAACTAAAAGCTAAATATATAAACCTAAACCTAAACCTAAACTAAAATAAATAAAATAAACCAAAAAATAAAAAAAATAAAAAAAAACTAAAATTAACTAAAAAAAGTAAAACCTAAACCTAAACTTAAACCAAAAAACATGAACCTAAACCTAAACTAAAATAAACTAAACTAAATAAAATAAATCAAACCTAAACCAAAACCTAAATAACAAAACCTAAACCTAAACTAAATAAACTCAAAAATAAATAAAATAAACCTAAACTAAATAAAACCTAAACCTAAACCATAAACCTAAACTAAATAGAAATAAATAAACCTAAAAACCTAAACCTAAACCTAAAAAACCTAAACCTAAACCTAAACAAAAACCTAAACTTAATCTTAAAACTAAACTAAACCTAAACCAAAAACTAAACCTAAACCTAAATAAAATAAAACCTAAACCTAAAATAAAATAAAACCTAAACCTAAATAAAATAAAACTTAAATAAACTTAAAACCTAAACCTAAATAAACCTAAACCTAAACCTAAACCTAAAATGAATAAATAAAAATAAAATCTAAACTAAATAAAATAAAAATAAACCTTTAAACTAAAACTGTAATCCTAAACTTAAACCTAAACCTAAAAACTTAAGCCTAAACCTAAACTAAACTAAATAAACCTAAATAAATAAAATCTAAATAAATAAACCTAAACTAAATTAACCTAAACTTAAACCTAAACCTAAACCCTAAAACTCGAAACCCTAAACCTTAAACTCTGAACCCTAAACCCTAAACAGGAAACTGTAAAACTAACCATAAACCCTAAACCCGAAATCGTAAAACCTTAAACTCTAAACCCTAAACCATAAACCCTAAAACCTATAACCATAAATCGTAAACCCTAAACCCCAAACCCTCAAGCCTAAACCCTAAACCCAAAAAAAATAAACCCGAAACCCTAATACCTAAAAAATTAAAAACCTAAACCTAAACTAAATAAAACCAAAAAATAAAATAAATAAATAAACCTAAACCTAAATAAAATAAAAAACATAAAATATAATAAAAACCTAAACTAAAACCTAAATTTAAACCTGAACCTAAACCTAAGCCTAAATGAAAAAATTAAAAATAAAAAATAAAAACTAAACCAATATAAAATAAATAAAAACTTAAACAAAACTAAAAAATAAAATAAACCTAAAAATAAAAAGCCTAAATAAAATAAAACCTAAACATAAAATAAAAATATATTAAACCTCAAATAAAATAAAATAAAAACCTAAACCTAAACAATATACCTAAAAATAAATCCTAAAAATAAATAAAATAAATAAAACTTAATCCTTAAATTAAAAAAACTTAAACCTAAAATAAAAATAAAATAAACCTAAAGCTTACCTAAATAAACTAAAATATAATAAATAAAACCTAAACCTAAACCTAAACATTAACCTAAACTAAATAAAATAAAGTATACTAAAAATAAACCTAAACATAAACTAAAAAATAAAACTTAAAATAAAAACCTAAAACCTAATCCTAAAAAACTAAAATGAAAACTTAAACCTAAACCTAAAAATAAAAACTAAAACCTAAACCTAAAAAAATAAAATAAAAATAAAACTAAACTAAAAAATAAAAATAAACCTAAACCTAAACCTAAAAGATAAATTAAAATAAAAAACTTAAATTAAATAAAAATAATAAATAAACCTAAATATAAAATAAAGAATAAACTAAATAAACTAAATATACCTAAACCTACCGGATTACTTAATTATTTTAAAAAAAACCCCTAAAGCCTAAACCCTGAACCCTAAATCCTAAACACTAAATCCTAAACCCTAAACCCTAAACCCTAAAAATCCATAAACCTTAAATCATAAAATAATCCTAAACCCTAAACCATATATCCTAAATCGTAAATCCTAAACTCTAAACCCTAAACTAAAATATAAACCTAAAATAAAAAACCTAAACCTAAAATTAAATAAACTAAAAACCTAAACCTAAATAAACTGAAATCAAAACCTAAACCCTGATAAACTAAAATCAAAACCTCAACCTTAACCTAAACCTAAATAAACCTAAAGAAACTAAACTAAAAAATAAACCTAAATAAACTAACTAAATAAACCTAAACCTAGACTTAAACTAAATAAACCTAAACCTAAAATAAAAATAAAGCCCAACACATAAAAACTAAAAAAAAACCTAAACCTAAACCTAAACTAAATAAATAAAAATAAAAATAAAATAAAAACCTAAACCTAAAGCTAAACCTAAACCTAAAAAACTAAACTAAATAAAATAAGCAAAACTAAAAAAAATAAATAAACAAAATAAAGCCTAAACCTAAACCTAAACTAAACTAAATAAAACTAAACCTAAAACTAAATCTAAACCTGAACCTAAATCTAAACCTAAAAACCTAAACCAAACCTAAAGTAAACTAAAATAATTATAAACTAAAAAACCTAAACCTAAAAAACCTAAACTTAAATAAAACCTAAACCTAAACTACACTAAATAAACCTAAACCTAAAAATAAACCTAAAACATAAACTTAAACTAACTAAATAAAATCAAAAATAAATAAATAAAAAATAAACCTAAACTAAAATAAGTAAATAAAATATACTTATAAAATAAAAATCTAAACTAAAATAAACTAAACTAAAATCCTAAACCTAAAAAGTTAGAATAAAACATAAACCTAAACATAAACCAAAATCTAAACTAAAACCTAAATAAATAAACCTAAACCTAAACCTAAACTAAAATAAATAAGATAAACCTAAAACAATAAAAGTAAAAACTAAAATAAACTAGAAAAATAAAAAAACCTAATCCTAATCCTAAACTTAAAAACCTAAACCTCAACCTAAACCTAAACCTAAATAAATAAAACTAAAAACTAAACCTAAACCTAAACCTAAACCTATGCCTAAACCTGAACCTAAACCTAAACTAAATAAACTAAAAAATAAATCTAAACTAAATAAAACCTAAAGCTATTAAACCTAAACCTAAACCTAAATAAAAACCTAAACCTAAACCTAAACCAAAAACTAAACCTAAACCTAAACCTAGATACACTTAAAGCCTAAACCTAAATAAACCTAAACCTAAACCTAATCCTAGACATAAACCTAAAATAAATAAATAAAAATAAACCTAAAACCTAAAACCCTAAACCTAAACTAAAACCTAATCCTAAACACCTAAACATAGGCCTAAACTAAACTAAATAAACCTAAATAAATAAAACAAAAATAAAAATACCTAAACTAAATAAACCTAAATCTAAAAATAAACTAAATAAATAAAAATAAACCTAAACTAAACTAAAAACCTAAACAAAAAAGTAAAACCTAAACATAAAATAAAAAATAAACTAAAACCTAAACCTAAACCTAAACCTAAATAAACCTAAACAAAAATAAACTAAAATAAACTAAACTAAAAATAAAACCTAAAACTAAACCTTAATAAATAAATAAAATAGAATTCTAAACCTAAACTAAACAAAAAAAACCTAAACCTAAATTAAAAAACCTTAAACCTAAACTTAAACATAAATAAAAATAAAACTAATTAAACTAAAAAAAACCTAAACCTAACCCTAAAATTAAAATAAACCTAAATTAAAATAAAATAAATAAGTAAACCTAAACCTAAATATACTAAAACTAAATAAACCTAAACTTAAACCTAAACCTAAAAATAAAAAGCTAAACCAAAACCTAAATTAAAAATAAAACCTAAACCTAAATAAACTAATTAAATAAACTAGGTAAAATACCTTTCCTCTGATTGGTGGATTGGTTGTAGCTCCTTGGTTTTTGTTGATTTTTTATTTTCTCCTTCATGTTGACTGTGAGATCTATGGGGTTGGAGGAGCCTTTGCTTGCAACTAGCCTATTTTCTCTCCTTCCTCATTTACTGTTGGTGGTTGGGTGGTCCTCATTGGTTTTTTTACCCTTCATTTTTTTTCTGGCTGGGTGACTGCCATTTCTATGTTTTGGTTTTTTGATGATCTCTAGGAGGGTTGTGGCTATGCATGCTATTATTTTTTCCACCTATTTTGGGCTCTATTTTGGGTTAGCCTTTTGTTTTGGTTGGTCGCCCCCATTTCGATATTGGATCCTTTACTACTATGGTTGGTTGTTGAGTGGCAATTGTTGGTCTCTTCACGATTTGATTAGATTTGGTCATTTCAATACTTTTTAGTTATTTCTTATGGTTTGTGTTGGGGATTCTTGTTGGTTGGCTATTTTCTCTTTTGATTAGCATGAGGACATCTATTTTGTGGTTTTTTCCTTCCTGGCCTAGTTATGGATGATTTTATTGGTGGCTGATACCTGGTGGCTTTTTGTCACTGCTTGCTGGATTGATGGCATCCTTTTCTTTACTTGGATTGGTTTGGTGTTCACTGATGGCTAGTTGTGGCTCTCCATTGCTTGGAGTTGATGTCTATTTGAAAGATGGTTGTTGTTATTTTTTATTTTATTTTAGTCTCTTTCTAGGCTATTGTATTAGATGTTGCTATGCTTTTGAATTGGCTTGTCCCTTTGAATTCTTCCTCTTGATGTGGCTCACACCGACCTTGTATCTTCTGGGTGGCTAGCTATTTGTGACTGGTCTACTATGGTTTTGGTTGGTTGTTGGCTGAATTTTTCTTTGTTTGCTAATGCAGTTTCTAAAATCCTTTGGGCTGCTTGCTTTCAGTGTTGGCTTGTATTAGGTATGCTGGCTATGATGGCCCTGATGTTACCCATATCATCTTTTTGGTTGGTAGCAATGCATATGAATGTAACCCATCTTAGGAAGTTTGGATGCTCATATGCATTGTTGCCCCTTGAGATGATCTTAACTAAGCTTGAGCCTTTTCTTTCTCAGCTCTCTCTAATTGATTTCTTTATCCTTATTCTTGTTAAATATGACTATTGCCTTTGTAGTGTTTTGCATATTTCTTTTATAAGTTGGAACTTTTTAGATGGAATGATTTTTCTCAACTCAAGTGTTGTTGATGTGGATCTTTCTATCTTGCCTCTCAAAAGGGATCATGAGCCGTTGTTGATAAGTCTTTTGACTTTTCTTTTATATTTAATAGTCCTACTCTGTATCTTTTCCTCTTTTGCATTTTTGGTTGTTACTTTTTCTATTTGTTTTTCCATTGTACATAGATGGGAGTTTAGCTCTTTAGGTTCCTTGTAGCTCTGAGAGCAGTAGATCTTTGAGCTTTAACCTATTAGGACTTTTTCTCTTTATGGTAATAAAATTCTAACCTTTCCTTAAATAAAATAATAACCCTAAACCCAACCTAAACTCTAACCCTAACCTAAACCCTAAACCCTCATAAACCATAAACTAAACCTTAAACCCTAAACTCTAAAAATAAAACCTCAACCCTAAATCCTAAACCCTAAACCTAAACCTATACCTAACCCTAAACATATACCCCAAACCCTAAACCTAAAGCTAAACCCTAAACCCTAACCCTAAACCTAAAAAAACCCAAACCTAAACCCTAAACTAAACCTAAACCCTGCTAACCTAAACCCCAAACCTTAAACCCTAAATGCTAAACTTTAAACACTAAACCCAAAAATCCTAAACCCTAAACCCTAAACCCTAAACCTTAAAACTGGACCTGTACTGACTCACTAAACAACCTACAACCCTGGATAATAAACCTCCCCAAACCCTAAACCCTAAATACACTAAACCCTAAACCCTAAACCTAAAAAAACTAAACCCACTAAATAAAACAAAAAAATAAATAAACAACTAGTCTAAAATAAAACCTAAATTAAAAAATCTAAACCTAAACCTAAACATAAAATTAAAAATAAAATAAAATAAAAAATAAAAGTAAGACTAAAATAAAAAAATAAAAACCTAAACTAAACTAAAAAAATAAAATAAACCTAAAATTAAAAAACCTAAATAAAATGAAGACTAAATATTAAAATAAAAATAAAATAAAACTAAAATAAAAAGTAAAAACTAACTAAAACCTAAACCTAAAAAATAAATCGTAAAGTAAAACATCAAAATAAATAAAAAATAAAACCTAAACCCTAAACTAAAAAAAAAACACTAAACCTAAAAAAGACAAAATAAAATAAACATAAACCTAAACTAAGATAAACTAAACTAAAATAAATAAAACCTAAACCCTAAACCCTAAACCCTAAATCCTAAACCTACAACCCTAAACCCTAAACCCTAAACCCTAAACCTACCCAAACCCTAATCTCAAACCCCTGACCCAAACCCAACCCAAAACCCAAAACCTAAAACCCAAAACCTTAAACCCAAAACCCTAAAAATGTAAAAACCTAAATCTAAACTAAATACAATCTAAAAATAAAATAAATAGAAAAACTTAAGCCTAAACAAAATAAAATAAATAAAAACCGAAACTAAAACTTAAAGCAAAACAAAAAAAAAGATAAAATAAAATAAAAAATAAAAACTAAAATAAAACAAAATAAATAAAAACCTACATTAAACTAAAAAATAAAATAAACATAAAAATAAAACCTAAACGTAACATAAAAATAAAATCAACTTAAAATAAAACAAAATAAAAACCTAAGCCTAAACAATAAACCTAAAAATAATTAAAAATTAAAACATAAACCATGAACTAAAAAAAACCTAAACCTAAATAAAAATAAAATAAACCTAAACTAAACTAAAATAAACTAAAATAAAATAAATAAAAAACTAAACATAAACCTAAAATAAACTAAACCTAAACATAAACGTAAACTAAATAAAATAAATTAAATAAACTAAAAATAAACCTAAACCTAAACTAAAAAAGAAAAACCTAAAAGTTATACCTAAAATAAGAACCTAAAACCTAAACCTAAAAAGAGTAAAATAAAACCAAAATGTAAACCTAAAAATTAAAATTAAAATAAAACTAAACTAAAAAAATAAACATAAAACTAAACTTAAACCTAAAAAATAAACTAACCTAAATAAACATAAAATAAATAAACTAAACTAAATAAAAAAATAAACTTAAATAAAAATATAAAATAAACTAAAAAAGCTAAAAAACCTAAACCTATCGATTTCTTTAATTTTCTTTTAAAAAATCCTAAACCCTTAACAGTAAATCCTAAACCCTAAAACCTAAGCCCTAAACCCTAAAACTAACCCTAAGCCCAAAACCTAAACCCTAAACCCTAAACCTATAACCTGACCCCTACCACTGAGCCAACCCTAATGACCCCAGACCCTAAACTTCTGATCTCCACCTAAACCCACCCCACCACTCCCTAAACTTAAACCCTCCTAAACCACTAAACCTAAACTCTCCTTAAACTACCCTCCATACCCTACCCTATAAACCATAAATGACCTGGCTCTAAACCTCAACACTAAACCTAAACCTAAAACCCACTGAGCCTAATCATAACTAAACCCTAAACCCTAAATCCTAAATAAATCCTAAACCTCCAAAATCTGCCCTGGGCCTAAACCATCCTAAACTAAACCCTAAACCTAAAACCCAAAACCCAAAACCCTAAACCCTAAACCCTAAAAACTTGAAAACTTAAACCTAAACTAAATAAAACCTAAAAATAAAATAAATAAAAAACCTAAATAAAATAAAATAAAATAATTAAAATTAAAACCTAAATTAAAACCTAAACCTAAACCTAAAAATAAATTAAAATAAAAATTAAAAATAAACTAAAATAAAAGAAATAAAAACCTACAGTAAACTAAAAAAAATAAAACCTAAACATAAAATAAAAATTAAATCAACCTAAAATAAAATAAAATAAAAATCAAAACCTGAATAATAAACCTAAAGGTAAAACCAAAAAATAAATAAAAAATAAAACCTAAACCATAAACTAAAAATAAAACCTAAACTTTAAATAAAAAATAAACCTTAACCTAAACTAAAATATACTAAACTAAACTAAATAAAACATAAACCTAAACCTAAACCTAAACTAATAAAATAAAAGAAACTAAAAATAAACCTAAACCTAAACTAAAAAAGAAAACCTAAAAATAGACACCGATACACACATTTTGTGGATCATAGTCGGTATTAACAGCCACGTAGAAGTAATTATCATCATGCCACCTAGTCATTACTTTTTGTCCAATCAGGATTCTTTCGTAGCTCATTCTTCGCTAAAGGGACACCCATATTTCAGAGATGGCCCCTTTTACTTGGACCCATGGAGGGAATCTGCAAAGACTCTTTCTTATTAAGTTAATGGTTGAAATAGGGTTGTAATCCTAACCAAAAATATTCAAAATAGCAGAGTTGACAAAAATAAATTTATGTCACAAAAAAGTAGATAGTTGGCATATTAGTTTAGGTTGTTTGCCCTTTGTCCCTAAAGGTCCCTATTTTACAGCTGATACTGATGGCTGCATGGAAGCACCATTTGGTTAGGAATGCATTACAGATGATGGCACATTGAGAGGTAAAGAAGGTATTGAGTGAGATGTATCTTTCCTCTTGTGAGACCCTGAAACACTAGAACTAGGTAGTGAATTAGGAATAGTTGTGCATGATTCATCAAACCAAGTTGCCTCCCTCTTACTTGCCTCCGCTCCCTTTACAGATCAAACATTTCATGTCAACAATTAGAATAGAAACATAAAAGTATAATACAAATAGCGATGTACTATACCTTATTCTCCTGATAAGGTCATTTGAATTAACCATGCTTAATAGTTCTCTGTGCTCCAAATCAGACACTTTTAATTCAGTTCTTAGTGCAGTAATTAAAGTTTCCTTGTCCTAAAGAATTAATTTCAGTAGCAATGTGTGGACAGAGAAGTACTAAGGATACTTAATAACTAAGAAAATAAACATAAACCTAAACATAAACCTATAAAAAAAACTAAAATAAATAAACAAAAAACAAATAAACTAAACTAAATAAAAATAATAATCCAAAATAAAAATATAAAATAAACTAAATAAATCTAAACCTACTGGTTCCTTTAATTTAAAAAAAAACCATAAACCCTAAACCTTAAAACCCTAAACCCTAAACACTAAATCTTAAACCATAAAACCTAAACCCTAAACCCTAAACACTAAAACTAACCCTAAACCCTAAATCCTAAACCCTAAAAAACCCTTGACCCTAAACCTTAAACCCTAAACCCTAAACCCTAAACCCTAAAAAACCTTTAACCTAAACTAAACTTTAAACCCTAAATAAACCCACTTAAATCCACTAAACTCAAATCCTAAACTTAAACTCTCTAAACCACCAACCTAAACCTAAACTCAAAAATCCTAAATCCCACCTCCACTAAAACTATACTACCATAACTCCTATAACCCTAAACTCCTAAACCTACTCCTAAACCTAAAGTCTAAACCTAAACCTCTTAACCTCCCTAAATCTTAACCTATAACCTAAACCTAAAACCCTAAACCTTAAAACTCATCCATAAAACCTAACCTCCCTAAACCTAAACCAACTCCTAACCTCTTCTTAAACCTACACTCCTAAACCCTCCACAAATCCTAAACCCTAAACCCTAAACCCTAAAACCAATCCTAAACCTAAACCCTCCCTAAAACCTACATAACCTAAACCCTAAACCCCAAACCCTAAACCCTAAACCTTTAACCCTAAAAACCTAAAAACATAAACTTAAATTAAATAAAACCTTAAAATAAAATAAATGAATGAACCTAAACCTAAATAAAATCAAAACCTAAACTAAAACCTAAACCTAAAACAAAATCAAAACCTAAAAATAAAATCAATTAAAAAAATAAAAACTAAATTAAAATAAAATAAATGAAAACCTAAACTAAACTAAAAAATAAAACAAACCTAAAATAAAAAACATTAATAAAATAAAAACTAAACGTAAAATAAAAATAAAATAAACTTAAAATAAAATTAAATAAAAACTAAATAAAAACCTATACCTAAAAAATAAACAAAAAAATTAAACCTAAAAATAACTAAATAATAAAACCTAAACCCTAAACTAAAAAAAATAAACCTTAATCTAAAATAAACATAATGAAATAAACATAAACCTAAACTAAAATAAAATAGTTAACACCTAAACCTTGAACCCTAAGTCCTAAACCTTAAAACCTAAACACTAATCATATAACCTAAACTAATAAAATAAACTTAAATAAAATAAGTAAAACCTAAACTATACAAAAAAATAAAATGAATCAAGAATTAAAAAAACCTAAATAAAATAAAACTAAATGTAAAATAAAATAAAATAAACATAAAATAAAATATAATAAAACTAAATAAAAGCCTAACATAAAAATTAACCTAAAAAATAAATGAAAATAAATAAAAAAACCCTAAACTAAAAAAAAAACCTAAACCTAAAATAAAAATAAAAAAAATAAATAAAATAAACCTAAACCTAAAATAAATTAAATTAAACTAAATAAATAAAGCCTAACCCTAAACCTAAACTAAATAAAATAAAATAAACTAAAAATAAACCTAAACCTATAAATAATCCTAAAATAAAACCTAAAACCTAAATATAAAAAAATAAAATAAAAACCTAAACCTAAACATAAAAATAAAAAATAAAATAAAAATAAAACTCAGCTAAAAAATAAACATCAACATACACCTAAATTTAAAAATAAACTAAAATAAAAAACCAAAACTAAAATAAATAAATTAAACTAAATAAAAAATAAACCTAAATAAAATAAAAATATACTAAATATACTAAATAAACCTAAACCTACTGTTTACTTAGTTTTATGATAAAAAAACCTTAAACCCTAAACCCTAAACCTACAACCCTAAACCCTAAACTAACCCTAAATAAAACATAAATAAAAAATAACCATAACCCTAAACCATAAACCCTAAACCCTAAACCCTACAACGCTAAACCCCAAAACCCTAAAACCTACAACCCTAAACCCTAAATCCTAAACCCCAAATGCTAAACCTGAAACCTAAACTTAAACCTAAATCTAAAACAAATAAATAAACTAAAATAAAAGAACTAAACTAAAATAGTTATACCTAAAGTAAATAAACAAAACTAAATAAAAATAAAAAATAAACATAAATAAAAATAATAAAATAAACTAAAAGAACCTAAACCTACCAGATTACTTAATTTTTTTTTTTAAAAACCTTAAACCTTAAATCCTAAACCCTAAACCCTAAACCCTAAACCATAAACCTTAAACCCTAAACCTACAACCCTAAACCTATAACCCTAAACCCTAAACCCTAAATCCTAAAAGCATAAACCCTAAAGCCCTAAACCCTAAACCCTAAACCCTAAATCCTAATATTAAACCTTAAACCCCAAAGCCTAAACCTAAACCTAATCTTAAAGTAACTAAATAAATTAAAAAATAAACCTAAAACCTAAACCCTAAGAATGGGCAGAACCTTGACGGAAGGAATATCACCATCAACCAGGCTCCGTCTAGATCTGGTGGTGGAGGTGAAGAAAAAGGCGACGATTATCGTAATGCTAGTGGGGGTTTGGAGGTGCTGGTGGACATGGATGTGGTGGTCGGTGCAGTGGTGGTTATGGAGGCAGGAGGAACGATGGAGGTTACAACCGTGGTGATGGCGGAGCGAGAGATTGGGGATATGATGGTGGATCCCACTACTACTAAGGCCAGTGTGGTTCTAATGGGAACTGGAAAAATTGAAGAACGGCCTATCCGATCTGCTGCTGATGGAACTGTGTCTTTAAAGTAGGGACAATTCTAGTTATTTAGGGTTTTTGATTTGCTCTATGCGTGCTCATTTTTCATATATGTCATCACTAGTGTCTTAGAAAACTTGGTGTGTTACTCAATTGATTAAATTAGAAAGAAGAAATGTTGAATCTGAATTTGTTCTCAATTAAAAAAAAAAACCAAAAACCCTAAACCCTAAACTAAAACCTAAATCGTAAACCTAAAACCCAAAACATAAATCCTAAACCAAAAATGCTAAACCCTAAAACACTAAACCCTAAACCCTAAATGCTAAAACCTAAACCCTAAACCCTAAACCCTAAACCCTAAACCTTAAACCCGAAACCCTAAAACCTAAACTCTAAACCCTAAACCCTAAAAAGCTAAATCCTAAACCTGAAAGGAAAAAATTAAAAATAAATTAAAAATTAAACTAAAATAAAATAAATAAAAACCTAAACTAAATTAAAAAATAAAAAACATAAATAAAAATAAATTAAAATTAAACCTAAACTAAATAAAACAAAAACTAAATAAAAACCTAAATAAAAATAAAAATAAAAATAAACATAAATAAAAATAAAAAATAAAATAAACTAAAATAAATAAAAATAAACTAAATAAACTAAATAATTCTAAACCTACCAGTTTTTTAATTTTTTTTTAAAAAACCCTAAACCCTAAACCCAAAATCCTAAATCCTAAACCCTAAACCATAAAACTAACCTTAAACCCTAAACCCTAAACCCTAAACCTATAACCCTGAACCCTAAGCAAACCCTAAACCCTAAACCTTAAATAAAAATTAAATAAAGAATAAATGAAATAACCCTAATGCTAAACCCTAAAACCTAAATTTAACACTAAACCCTAAACCTTAAACCCTTAACCTACAACCCTAAACCCTAAACCCTAAACACCAAACACTAAACCTAAAATCCTAAACCTGAAATCCTAAACCCTAAAACCCTAAAAACCTAAACCTAAACTAAATAAAAATTAAAAGTAAAATATATAAAAAACCTAAACCTAAATAAAATAAAATATGATAAAAACCTAAACCTAAACCTAAACCCAAACTTAAAACTAAAAAATAATAAAAAATAAAAACTACACTAAAATAAAATAAATAATAACCTAAACTAAACTAAAAAAATAAAATAAACCTAAAAATAAAAAACTTAAATAAAATAAAAAATAAACCTAAATAAAAATAAGAAATAAAATAAACTTTAATAAATAAAAAGTAAACTAAATAAACTTAAACCTACTGGATATCTTAATTTGAAAAAAAATCCTAAACCCTAAACCTTAAACTTAACCTAAAGTAATTAAATAAATTAAAAAATAATCCTAAAATCTAAAACCTAATAAACCTAAACCTAAAACTAAACCCTAAGAATGGGCATAACCTTGATGGTAGGAACATCACAGTCAACGATGCTAAGTCTAGATCTAGCAGTGGAGGCGAAGGTGGAGGCGACGGTCATCGTAGTGATGGTGGGGGATCTAGAGGTGCTGGTGGATACGGAGGTGGTGGTCGGAGTGGTGGTGGTTCTGGAGGTAGGAGGAGCGACGGAGGTCAGAGTTGTGGTGGTGGCAGAGGGAGAGATCAGGGATATGATGGTTGAAGCCGCTACTCGATAGGACAAGGTAGATCTGATGGGAACTGGAGAAACTGTAGAATGACCAATCCGATATGCTACTTATGGAACTGTGTCTTTATAATAGAGATGGTTCTAATTGTCTAGGGTTTCTGATTTTCTCTATGCGTGCTCATTTTTTATCTATGTCGTGCTTGTGTCTTAGAAAGCTTGGTGTGTTACTTGGTTGATGAAATCAAAAAGAAGAAATGTTAAATCTGAATTTATTCTCTGTTAAAATAATAATAATAAGAATAACCCTAAACCCTAAAACCCTAAACTCTCAACCATAAACCTTAAAACCTAAACCCTCAACCATAAACCTACAACCCTAAACCTTAAACCTTAAACCCTAAACCCTAAACCCTAAACCATAAACCCTAAACTCTAACCCTAACCATAAATCATAAACCCCAAATCCTAAAACCCTAAACCCTAAACCCTAAACCCTAAACTAACCCTAAACCCTAGACCTAAAACCATAAAAACACTAAACCCTGAAGACTAAACCATAAACCTTAAACATTAAACCCTAAAATAACCCTAAACCCTAAGCTATCCCTAAACCCTAAACTCAAAACCCTAAAAACCCTAAAGCCTAAAGCCTAAATAATAAACATTAAACCATAAACCCTAACCTTAAACACTAAACCCTAAAATCCTAAACCCTAAATCATAAACCTTAAATGTTAATCCCTAAAACCTATACCTAAACTAAATAAACCTAAAAATAAAATAAATAAAATACTTAAAAAAAAATAAAATAAAATAAACTAATATAAATAAATTTAAATAAAAAAAAATAACCTAAATTATACTAAAAAAATAAAATAAACCTAAGAATAAAAAACCTAAATAAATAAAAAACTAAACCCTAAATCCTAAACCCTAAACTCTAAACTTGAAACCCTAAATCCTAAAACTAAACCTAAATCCTAAACCCTTAACCTACAACCCTAAACCCTAAAACCCTAAACCCTAAACCCTAAACCTAAACCTACAACCCTAAACCATAAGCCCTAAACCCCAAACCCTAAAACTAAAACCTAAACCTAAATCTAAACCTAAACCTAAATCTAAACCTAAACCTAAGAAATAAACTAAAATAGAAAACCTAAACTAAAATAAATTAACCTAATGTAAATAAACAAAACTAAATAAGAACAAAAAATAAACATAAATAAAAACAAAAAATAAAATAAAATTAAATAAATAAAAAATAAGCTAAATACACCTAAACTTATCAATTTACTTAATTAAGAAAAAAACATTAAACCTTAAATCCTAAACCCTACCCTAAACCCTAAACCCAAAACCTACAACCCTAAACCCTAAACCCTAAACCCTAAATCCTAAATCCTAAATAACCCTAAACTGTAACCCTAAACCCTAAACCCTAAAAGCATAAATTATCAAACCATAAAATCTAAAACCTTAAACTCTAACACTAAACCCTAAACCCTAAACCCAAAACCCTAAACCTAACCCTAAGTAACTAAATACATTAAAAAATAAACCTAAATCCTAAAACCTAAAAACCTTAAGAATGGCCAGAACCTTGATCATAGGAACATCACCATCAACCGCCTCACCCTAGATCTGAGGTGGAGCGGCAGAGGCGTTATCATACACTGGTGGGGATCTGGATGTCCTAGTGGACATGGAAGTGGTGGTCAGCGTAGTGGTGGTTATGGAGGAGGGAGGAGCGATGGAGGTTATAGCCATGGTGGTGGCGGAGGGAGAGATTGAGGATATGATGGTGGATCCCGCTACTCGAGAGGCTAGGGTGGTTCTGATGGGAACTGGAGAAATTGAAGAACGGCTGATCCGATCTGCTACTTATGGAACTATGTCTTTATAGTAGAGATAGTTCTAGTTATCTATGGTTTCTAATTTGCTCTATGCTTGCTCATTTTTGACCTATGTCATCACTAGTGTCTTAGAAAACTTGGTGTGTTACTTGGTTGATGAAATCAAAAAGAAGATATATTGAATCTGAATTTATTCTCATTTAAAGAAAACAAAAACCCTAAACCCTAAATAAAAACATAAACCATAACCTAAAAATAAAACCTAAAACCCAAAACCATATAAACCCTAAACCCTAAACCCTATACCCTAAACCCTAAACCCTAAAACACTAAACCCTAAACCCCAAATGCTAAAACCTAAATCGTAAACCCTAAACCCTAAACCCTTAACCCCAAAAAGCTAAAAACCTAAACCTAAAAAGAAAAAACTAAACTAAAATAAAATAAATAAAAACCTAAATTAAACTAAAAAATAAAAACCAAAAATAAAATAAAAACTAAACCTAAAATAAAAATAAAATAAACCTAAACTAAAATAATATAAAAACTAAATAAAAACCTAAATAAAAATGAAAATAAAAATAAAAAATATAATAAAATCAAATAAATAAAAAATAAACTAAATAAACATAAACTAATAGTTCACCTAATTTTTAAACAAGTAAAAAAATAAAAGATAAAAATATAAAATAAAATAAAACCCTAACCCTAAACCTTAAATCTGTAAATCCTAAACCCCAAACCCTAAACCCTAAACCCTAAAACCCTAAACCCTAAATACTAAAACCTAAACCCTAAACCCTAATCCCTAAAACCTACAACCCTAAACCCTAAGTCCAAAAAACAAAATAACTAAACATGAACTAAATAAAACCTAAATACAACAACAGCAATAACAATAACAACAATAGCAAGCCTTTATCCCACTAAGTGGGGTCAGCTTCATGAATCCTTTGTCTCCATTTTGTCTTACTTTGTGCCAAATTCACATTTATTTCAAGTATAATAATGCCATTTTTTATACAACTTAATCAAGTCTTTTTAAGTCTACCTCTACCTTTCTTAACATAAGGCAAATCTAATGCATCTACTCTCCTAACCAAGTCATCGGATGGTCGATGCTTTATGTGGCCAAACTATCTAAGGCGACTCACTCTAATCTTATCTGCCACAGGAGCTACTCCAAGTTTTTCCCAAACATACTCATTTCGTATTTTATCTCCAAGAGTAAAGCTACTCATCCACCTATGCATTCTCATCTCTGTAATAGTTAACTTAGTCTTATGCTTCTCTTTTATTAGCCAACATTCTACACCATAAGTCATTGCAAGTCTTACCACCATCTTATAAAATTTCCTTAAGTTTAAGTGGAACTTTTCTATCACACAACAAGCCAGATGCATTCCTCCACTTCAACCATCCAACTTGAATTCTACTAATAACATCTCCATCAATTTCACCATCATTTTGAACAATAAAGCCTTAATATTTGAATTGCTCACTCTTATTAATGACTTGTTCACCTAATGTCACAACACTACCACTAGAACTTCTATAACTAAAATTACACTCGATATATTCATTTTTTAGATCTACATAAATGAAAACCTTTAGACTCTAATGTTGATCTCCATAATTCAAGTTTCTCTTGGACTCTCTCTCTAGAAGAATGTCATTAACTAAAATCATACACCAAGGTACATCTTCTTGTAAATGCCTAGTAAGAACATCCATAACTAAAGTAAAAAAGATAAGGGCTTAAAGCTGATCCTTGATGTAATCCAACTGAAATAAGAAAATATTTTGTCAATCCTCCTTGTATTTGGACACAAGTAATAGCTCTAGTATACATATCCTTAATGACTTGAATATAACTAATATTAACTCCTTTCTATTCTAGAACTCTCCAAATAAAATCTCTTGAAACTTTATCATAACCTTTCTCTAAATCAATAAATATCATATGTAGATCCTCCTTACTTTCTCTATACTTCTCCATCAAACCTCTAAACAAATGTATAACATTCACATTAGATCTACCTGGCATGAAACAAAACTGATTGTGAGAAAATTTTGTACCACATCATAACCTATGCTCAATTACTATCTCCCATAACTTTAATGTATGACACATTAACTTAATTCCTATATAATTTGCACACTCTTGTGTGTCACCTTTATTCTTAAATATAAGAACCAACAAACTCTTCCTCCACTCATCTAACATCCTTTTAGTCTTTAAAATAACATTAAAAAGATTATAAGCCAAGAAATTCCTTGATCTCTTAAACATTTCCACACTTTTATTGGAATATCATTAGGTCCAACTATTTTCCACATTTCATTTTCTCTAAAGCTTCTCTAACTTCAGATTTACTAATACAACGATAAAAATAAAATTCCCTATTTCTATTTAGGGTATTAATGTTGCTAAAATCAATCGTACTTTTAGATCCTTCATTGAAAAGTTTATCAAAATATCTCATCCACCTATTTTTAATATCCTTTTCTGAGAAAAGCACTTTATTATTTTCATCCTTAATACACCTCACTTGAACTAGGTCTTTACTTCTCCTATCCCTTTGGTTGGCTAACTTATACATATATCTTTCACTTTCTTTGGTATCTAATCTATTATATAAATCACTAAAAGCTAAATTTTTTGCATCATATATTGCTTTTTAGAATCTCTAGCCACTTTTATATCTTTCCCAATTTTTGAGTTTTTACATCTAAACCAAGTTTTATAACATTGCTTCTTATTTCTTATCTTTTCTTGCACACATTGACTCCACCACCAACTATTTTTATTAAAAGAACCTTTTCCTTTTGATTCTCCAAGCATATTTTTAGCAACATGCTTAATTTCACTTGCTACTTTTTCCCACATAACATTAGCTTACTTAAGAACATCCCAAATTCTATGCTCTTGTAGCTTGCTCTTAAAAATATTTTTATTTGTGTTCTTTAGGTGTCCCCATTTAACCCTAGGATAATAATTTGATTTATTTTTTTTTCTTACAATCTTTCATTTTATAATCTAAAATTAACAATCGATGTTGGGTACTTAAACTTTCACTTTGAATGACCTTACAATCTTTACAATCTAAACGATCTATTTTTCTTATCATAAAATAATCAATCTGTGTTTTACTAGCTCCATTTTTATAAGTAATAATATGTTCATCTCTTTTATTAAATAAAGTATTAGCAACTACAAAATCATAAGCTAAAGAAAAATCTAATGTAGTCCTACCTTCTTCATTAGTCGCTCCAAATCCATAACCACCATGAATACTTTTAAAATCTTTTACCACTCTACCAACATGTCCATTTAAATCTCCTCCAATAAATATTTTTTTCTTCAAGAGTATCTTTTGTATTAATCCCTCTAATTCCTTCCAAAATTTTTCTTTTGAGCTTACATCCAAACCTACTTGAGGAGCATAAGCACTTATAACATTGATAATCTTAGTATCAACAATAATATTTAAAGCTATAATTCTATCTCCACATCTTTTGATATTTATAACATTATCCTTCAAACTTTTATCTATAATCACACCTGCACCATTTCTAGTTTGACTTCTACCTGAATACCAAAGTTTAAAACCTAAACTATCAAGCTCCTTGGCCTTCTCCCCAACCCATTTAGTTTCTTGAACACATAAAATATTTATCTTTCTATGACCCATAATATATATTAATTCCATTAATTTACCTGTAAGAGTACTTGTATTCCAAGTTCCTAACATAATTCTAGTTTCATGGGCTAAATTCTTTGCTCGCATCCATCCATAATGTGGGAACCCTTGCTTATTTAACACTACACCTGGGCACGATGTAATGGCCCTTGTACATTTTTCACTATATTTAAGCCATATAACGCGTCGCTTCCTAGGGACCCCCTAGCATTAGCACAATGATTTAAAGGATTCATGTCATGATTATTTCGACAAGTTTTACGCTGGCTGTCGACTACATATTGCAACCCTCCACTTTTCACATCTGGACTTGGGACCGGTAAAGGTAGTGTTAAAAACCTAAACCTAAACCTAAACCTGAACCTAAAAAAAAATAATATAAAAAATAAAAACTAAATTAAAATGAAATAAAGAAAAACCTAAACTAAGCTAAAAAATAAAATAAACCAAAAAAATAAAAAACCTAAATAAAATAAAAACTAAATTTAAATTAAAAAAAATAAACCTAAAATAAAATAATATAAAAACTAAATAAAAACCTAAACCTAAAATAAATAAATTAAAATAAACCTAAACCTAAACTAAAATAAACTAAAATAAAATAAATAAAACTTAAACTTAAAATAAATGAAACCTATACACAAAACTAAATAAAATAAAATAAAGTGAAAATAAACCTAAACCTAAACAAAAAAATAAAACCAAAAAATAAACCAAAAAGTAAAAACCTAAAACCTAAACCAAGAAAACGGAAATAAAAACCTAAACCTAAACCTAAAAATACAAAATAAAATATAAACCTAGGAAATAAAAATGAAACTAAACTAAAAAATAAACATAAACCCAAACCTAAACTAAATAAAATAAAAAATAAACTTAAATAAAAATAAAAAATAAAATAAACTATAATAAATAAAAAATAAACTAAATAAACCTAAATCTTTAAGTTTTTTTAATCTAAAAAAAATCCCCTAAACCCTAAACACTAAATCCTAAACCTTAAACCTTAGAACTAACCCTAAACCTACAATGCTAAATCCTAAACACTAAACTAACCCTAAACCCTAAACCCTAAATAAAAAAATAAATAAATAATAAATAAAAAACCCTAACCCTAAACCGTAAACCCTAAACCCTTAACCTACAACCTTAGCCTAAACCCTAAACCCTAAACCCTAAAACCCTAAACCCTAAACCCAAAACCCTAAATTGTAAACCCTTCCCTAAACCCTAAACCCTGAACCCCAAACCCTAAACCCTAAACCCTAAACCCTAAGAACCTAAAATCCTAAACCTAAACTAAATAAAACCTAAAAATAAAAAAAATAAAAAAAACCTAAACTTAAATAAAATAAAATAAAATAAAACCTTAAACTAAAACCTAAACCTAAACCTAAAACTAAAAATAAAATATAATAAAAAATAAAATTAAACTAAAAATAAATAAATAAAAACCTAAACTAAACTAAAAAATAAAATAAACTTAAAAATAAAAAACTTAAATAAAATAAAAACTAAACTTAAATGAAAATAAAAAATAAATAAACTAAAATAAATAAAAATAAACTAAATAAACCTAAACCTATTAGTTTTCTTAATTTTAAGAAAAAACCTTAAACCCTAAACTCTAAACTCTAAATCCTAAATCCTAAATCCTAAACCCTAAACCTATCCTAAAGTAACTAAATAAATTTAAAAATACTCCTAATCCCTAAAACCTAATAAACCTAAACCTAAACTTAAACCCTAAGAATGGCGTAACCTTGATGGAACATACACAACTGTGCTCGGTCGAGATCCGATGGAGGCGAAGGAGGAGGCGGTGGTTATCACAGTGATGGTGGTGGATCTGGAGGTGATGCTGGATATGGAGTTGGTGGTCAGAGCAGTGATGGTTATGGAGGCAGGAGGAGCATCGAAGGTTACAATCTTGGTGGTGGTAGAGGGAGAGACCAGGGATATGATGGTGGATGCTGCTACTCGAGAGGCCAGGGTGGTTCTGATGGGACCTAGAGAAACTGAAGAATAGCCGATCCGATCTGTTGCTTATGAAACTATGCCTTTACAATAGAGACAGTTCTAGTTATCAAAGGGTTTTTAATTTGCTCTATTCATGCGCATTTTTTATCTATGTCATCGCTTGTGTCTTAGAAAACTTGGTCTGTTACTTGGTTGATGAAATCAAAAAGAAGAAATGTTAAATCCAAATTTATTCTCTGTTAAAAATATAAAAATAATAAAACCCTAAACCTTAAACCTAAAACCTAAACCCTAGACCATAAGCCCTAAAAACCCAAAACCCAAAATCCTATACCCTATACCCTAAATCCTAAAACTTTAAATAGTCAACCCTAAACCCTAAAACCAAAACCCAAAACTAAACCCTAAACCTACAACCCTATACCAAAAATCCTAAACCCTAACCTAACCTAAACCCTAAACCCTAAACCATAAACCCTAAAATGCTAAACCCTTAAACCCTACAAAATTGTAAAAACCCTATATCCTGAAGTCTAAACCCTAAACCATAAACCCTATCCCCTAAATTAACCCTAAACCCTAAGCTAACCCTAAACCCTAAACCCTAAAACAAAAACCCTAAAAACCTAAAAGCCTAAAGCCTAAAGCCTAAACCCTAAACCCTAAACCCTAATCCTAAACCCTAAACCCTAAAGCCCAAAATTCCTAAACCTTAAAGCCCTAAACCCTAAACTATAAACCCAAATAAATAAAACCTAAAAGTAAACTTAACTAAACTAAAATAAAATAAATAAACCTAAACCTATCACTTTACTTATTTTAAAAAAAAATACCATAAACCCTAAATCCTAAAAAGCCCATAAAGCCTAAAGCCTAAACTTACAACCCTAAACCCTAAACTCTAAACCCTAAACCCTAAATCCTAAACCCTAAAAAACCTTAAATCCTAAACCCTAAACCCTAACCCTAAATCTTAAACCCTAAAAGCATAAACCCTAAGACCCTAAACCCTAAACTTACACCCTAAACCTTAAACCCTAAACCCTAAACCCTAAACCCTAAATGCCAAACCCTAAACTTAAACATAAAGTAACTAAATAAATTAAAAAATAAACCTAAACACTAAAACATAATAAACCTAAACCTAAACATGAACCCTAATAATGGTATCTCCTTCTAATGGAGGTCTGGAATATTTTTGGTTGGTACTGCTGAGCTTTGGTTTCCCTCTAGTTTTGGTGGCTCTCTCCTCTTGTTGGTCTCCTACTGTGTTGGCTTTAGGATGGCTAGTGATTGGCAGGCTTCAGAGCTTACTTGTTTGCCTTTTTCCCTAGCCTCTTTTTTTTTTCTTTATGATGGTTTATTTGGCTGGTGGTTGCTTGATGGTTGTGGTATTTTCCAACCTTTTGCTTTTGGTTTTGGCTATCTGGCATTATGATTATTGGTTGAGCCTGGCCATGGGCTTTGGTCCTTTCTAGGCTGAGTTACTCTCTCTAGAGCTGTTACCTACCATCTAGTTTTCATTCCCCTTTTCGGGTAATTTGTTGATGCTTTTTTATGTTGTTTTCCTATTCACTGATGGCCCATTGGGTTGTCATTTATTTCTATCGTGGGATGAACCTATATGTGGTTTTTGTTATTCTTGGCTATGTTGTTTCTACTAATTCCTGCTGCAGTGGTTAGTTGGATGGCCTTGATGGCTGGCTGCAGCTGTGCTATTGGTTGGTGGATCTATAGAATTTTTGGATCTTTACCATTAGTCTTTATTTATTTTGGGTGGCTTTGATGGTTGCCATTTCTTGGCTGCTGCCTTGTTTGGTTGGTTGCTTTGCTCTAGTTTGGCTTGATGTTTTGCTAGTTAGTTTCCTATTTAATCTTGATGATAGATGCTGGAACTTGGCTAGCTCTTGGCTATTGGCTATTTGGTTTAATCGAGGTAAGTTGGCTATGATGGCTGGGATGTTCCTCCTATTATCCTTTTGGCTGGTAGCACCATATGTGATTGTAACCCTTCTTCTAAAGTTTGGATGCTCACATATCATGTTGCCCCTTGAGATGAATGTGACTGAACCTAAGCCTTATCTAAGATTTTTATCATTTTGTTCCTTTGGTTACTTAGCTTATTCTTATTTCTAGGTGCTTATCTCTATCTTAAGTTCTTTGCAAGTTTGTGGCATCATTTGGGCCTATAAGTGGTCTGTACATCTCTTAGAAGATTTCAGGATATAGATGGCTTTAGCTGCCTTTCTTGAAATTTTATGCTATTTCTTTCTTAGTTTTTGTCTTTTCTTTCTTTTGCTTTGGTTTTCTTGTAATAGGTAGGGGATCTATCTTTTTAGGCTAATTGTAGCTCTTTGAGCAGTAGTTTAGAGATTTATCCCCTTTAAGGACCTTGTATCCCTTTCCTTTTAGAAATAAAATTTTTCCACTTTTGATTTAAAAAAGTGGGGATGGGGATCTGGAGGTGGATATGGAGGTGGTGGTCGGAGCAGTGGTGGTTATGGAGCTAGGATGTGCAAAGGAGGTTACAACCGTTATGGTGGTAGAGGGAGAGATCGAGGATATGATGGTGGATCCTACTACTCGAGAGTCCGACGTGGTTTTGATGGGAACTGAAGAAACTAAACAATGGTCGATCCGATCTGCTGCTTATAGAACTATCTTTATAGTAGAGACAGTTCTAGTTATCTAAGATTTTTTATTTGCTCTATGCACACTCATTTTTATCTATGTGGTTGCTTGTGTCTTAGAAATCTTGGTTTGTTACTTGGTTGATAAATTCAAAAAGAAGAAATGTCGAATTTGAATTTGTCTCTATTAAGAAAAAAACTAAAAACCTTAAACCCTAAACTAAAATCTGAACTCTAAACCTTAAACCTAAACCCTAAACCCTAAACCGTAAATCCTAAATACCCTAAACCCTAAACACTAAACCCTAAAACTTAAACTCTAAACCTTAAACCCTAAATCCTAAACCCTAAACCCAAAAATAAACTAAACTCTACACCCTAAACCCTATTCCATAAACCCTAAACTAACCCTAAACCCTAAACCCTAAAAGGCTAAAAACATAAACCTAAACTAAATAAAACCTAAAAATAAAATAAATAAAAAATCCTAAACCAAAATAAAATAAAAAAATAAAATAAAATATAAACATAAACTAGAACCTAATCCTAAAAAAATAAAATAAAACATAAAAATTAAACTAAAATAAAATAAATAAAAACCTATTCTAATCTAAAAAATAAAAATCCTAAATAAAATAAAAAACTAAACCTAAAATAAAAATAAAATAGACGTAAAACAAAATAAAATAAAAACTAAATAAAAACCTAAACTTCAAAATAAAACCTTAAAATAAATAATAAATAAAACCTAAATCCTAAACTTAAAAAAAAAACTTAGCCTAAAATAAAAATAAAATAAACCTAAACCTAAACTCGAATAAACTAAACTAAAATAAATAAAACCTAAACCTAAACCTAAACCTAAAATAAACTAAACCTAAACCTAAAGCTAAAATAAATTGAACCTAAACCTAAACTAAAAATAAAACCTAAAAATAAATAAAATAAACCTAAAAAAAAAAAAAAAATCAAAACTAGGCCTAAAATACAAAATAAAACCTAAACCTAAAATAAAATAAAACTAAGACTAAACTAAAAATAAACTTAAACCTAAACTAAACCTAAAGATAAACTAAGATAAAACTACTAAAGATAAATAAACTAAACTAAATAAAATAAAATAAAATCCTCAAAAATAGATAAATATGCTAGATAAATAAATAAACTAAATGAGCTTACCCGTTTCACTTTGCTTGAAAGATAAAGATAAAGATAAAATAAAATAAAATACTAAACCCAGACCCTAAACCCTAGGCCTGCTAGGCCTAAACTAAACTAGGCTGACATGACTGGGCTTTAAAGGCCATAAACTGGGGTCCTGAAATCATCTGCTATGTTAAAAGCTGGCCCTAAACCAGGCAGGCCTGACCCTAAACTGAGCTAAAAGCTGGGCCCTACTGAGCCGGACTGAGCCAACCCCAAGGCCTGGAGCCCTAGATCCTAACCATGGGCCTAAACCCTAGAGGCCTAAAACAAATAAGAGATAAAATAAATAAAATAAAACTAAAACTAAACATAGCTCAGCTAAACCTAAAATAAAGTAAAATAGAATTAAAATAAGATAAAATAAATAAATAAAAAGAAAATAAAATAAAACTTAAAATAAAACCAAAAAAATAAAAATAAACTAAAATAAAATTAGATAAACTAGTAAAGAAACCTAAAACTAAACCTAAATAAATAAAAAATAACACATAAACCCTAAATTAAAAAAAACCTAAATTTAAAATAAAATAAAATAAACACACCTAAACCTAAACAAATATATAAACTAAATAAATAAAACCTAAACCTAAAACAAACTTAAACCTAAGCATTAAATAAAATAAAATAAAAAATAAACTTAAGCCTATCTAAAAATAAAACTTGAAAAAAAACCTAAAATAACAACTAAACATAAACATAAAAATAAAATAAAAACCTAAAAACCAAATAATAAAAATAAAACCTAAAATTAAAAAAACATAAAAAAACTAAACTAAAATATATAAACCTAATATAAATAAATTAAACTAAATAAAATAAAATAAACCTAAATAAAATAAAAAAAAAAAAGATATTTAAACTTTTATCGGTTTACTTAATTTTGTTTTAAAACCCTCAACCATAAACTAAAAAATATAACCTAAAATAAACCTAAAATAAAACTTAAAACTAAACCTAAAAAATAAAATAAAAACCTAACCCTAACCCTAACCCTAAAAATATAAAATAAAACCTAAACCTAAAAAATAAAACAAAAATAATACTTAACTTATAAATAAACCTAAATCAAAAATAAAAAAAATTAACTAAAATAAAAAACCTAAACTAAATCAAACAAACTAAACTAAATAAAAATAAAAATAAATCTAAATAAAAATAAAAAATAAAATGAACTAAAATAAAAAAGTAAACTAAATAAACTTAAACCTATGAGTTTACTTAATTTTAAAAAAATAATTTTAAAAAAAAATCCTAACCTTAAATCCTAAACCCTAAACCCTAAACACTAAACTTACAACCCTAAGCCTTGAAATAATAAAACCCTAAACCCTAAACATTAAACCCTAAGCCATAAAACCCTAAACCCTAAACTTTAAATCCTAAACCCTAAAACCTACAACCCTAAACCTTAAACCCCAATCCCTAAACCCTAAACCTTAAACTAACCCTAAACCCTACAAGAATGGGAGGCGATGGAACATCACGATTAACTAGGCTCAGTCAAGATCTGGCGGTGGAGGCGAAGGTGGAGGCAACGGTTATTGCAGTGGTGGTGTGGGATATGGAGGTGCTGGTGGATATGGAGGTGATGGTCAGAGAAGTGGTGGTTATTGAGATAGGAGGAGTGATAGAGGTTATAGACATGGTGGTGGTGAAGGGAGTGATTAGGGATATGATGTCAGATCTCGCTACCCAAGTGGCAGGGGTGGTTTTGATGTGAACTTGAGAAATTGAAGAATGACCAATCCGATCTACTACTTATAAAACTGTGTCTTTATAGTAGAGATGATTCGAATTATCTAGGGTTTTTGATTTGCTCTATGGGTGCTCATTTTTTTATCTATGTCATTGCTTGTGTCTTAGAAAATTTGGTGTGCTACTTGGTTGATGAAATCGAAAAGAAGAAATGTTGAATCTGAATTTGTCCTCTGTTAAAAAAAACTTAAACCCTAAACCCTAAACTAAAACTTAAACCTTAAACTTAAAACCTAAACCCTAAACCCTAAACCTAAACCTAAACCCCTAAATCCTAAATTAAACCCTAAACTTTAAACCTAAACCTAAACCCTAAACCACACCAACCCAACCCAAACCTAAAAACCCTAAACTAAAACCTATCCTTAAACCCAAACTCTAAACTCTCCAAACCTAAACCCTAAACCTAAACCCTAAACCTTGAATAAAGATGTGGTTAGTAGTAGATCTGAAGAATGACATAATCTAACATAGTTATGGTAGCTAAAGAAAATGTCTTCATGGACTTTCTCTAGACTATTAGAGATTTGAATACCCTAAACCCTAACCCTAAATCATATTATAATACCATAAATTATGGTATAATGTAGCATCATATATTTGAGCATGCAGTGATGTGTTTTTGGATGTTATAAGATGTTTTAAAATATTTTAGTATATTTTGGTATTGTATACATATTAATATAAATCATAAACATATTGATTTAATAAATCAGAAGATGAAATTTGTTAAAGTTGAAGTGGGAATTAGGGGTTAGTACCAAAGGTGTGCTACGCCACTTGTAGTCTGAAAAGTAAGATTTTATGTTCATAATGAATATTATATGTTGTAGCATGTTATAGTGTATTATAATAGAGGATGCCATAACATGCTATAGTGTATTATAATATAGGATGCCATAACATAGTGTAGCATCATGCATTATAGCATACTATTGTGTATTACTACTTGTTGTTTAGCATATTTTAGTTTGTTATAGTATGATGTAGTAGAGTTTGTCTTGGTATAATTCATAAAAATAGTAATTTATATCTAGATGATGGGATTTGGCCAAATTCAAGTTAAGCTTTAGGGAACATCATTAGGGTGTGCTATGGTGTGTCATTTAATCAAAAGAATGGAATTTTAAATCCAAAATAAATGTTCATTTTTCAACCAAATGTTATAATTTTTTTTGCTTAAAGTGATTCATTTTAAGGTGTAATGTTAGATAATATATTATATGAAAGCATATTAAAATATAATCTACATAACAATATAACTTCACATATACATGAATGAGGTGGTGTGTTACTAAATATTATTGTACATTTTAGTATGTTTTACTTTTGTTATAATATATTGGGTTAGAACTCAAAAAAATGTTATTTTGAAGGTTGAGATGGAAGAATTTGGCCAAATTCATGGCACACACCAAGAAGCAACACCAAAATTATGCTATTTTTATACCATTTCTAATAGAAAAATAAAAATTTTACATCCAAAATGAACATTATTCAAATTTTGAGAAAATTTAGTTATTTGTTTTTTTTAACTGATTCTAATGAGGTGTAATGTTAGACAATATATTATATTATAGCAAATTATAATATAACATCATATCTTATAATATAATATAGTGTGTTAATTCACACTATAATATGTTTAGCATGATATTGTATAGTTAGTTTTAGCTTGCACCATCACAAATCATAAAATGTTGATTACAATGTTAAGATAATGTAATTTGAATGAATACATTGTTAGGCTTTTGGTTTGAAGTATTAAGGTGTACATAAGAGAAGAAATAAGATTTGATGATAATTCCATGTCAAGGACATGGAGGGAGATCCACTAGGGGATCACACATGCATTGGACATGATATGTGAGGGGTCTATGTCGATGGCATAGAAGAAGAAAACTTACTGGGGATAAGGTTTGAATTTGATTTGATTATATGATTTATGGAAAGAAGATTCACTAGGGATAAGAATCTATAATCCACCAAAGATTAAGATCGAATTGACTTTAATTTATTTTATTTTAATTTATGTGGAGGCATATTGGGGAAGCAGGTTCGGGTTATCCGCTAGGGATTGAGATTTGAGTTTGATTTCATAGATTTGTTTGGGTATGTATTCACTCGGGATAAGAATTTTCTTGGATTTCTTTGATTTAGACTCTACTAAGGGAGTTGGTTTAATTTTACTACACTAGAGAGGTTGGTTTTGAATTGGATTTATTTGTTTGCCTTGTTTATATATGATTTGGGGCTCCACTAGGGAGAAAGGTGTGATTTAACTCCACTGGAGAAAATTAGATTAGGTTTAATTTAATTTGAGTTAATGTATGGACCATGTCGATGCACGATGGACCTACTAAGAATAGGCTATATCAACTTTGACCTACCTCAGGTTTATAAATCGAAAGGGATAGTCTACCGGCCGTGAGGTAGAGCTAGCCAACCTAATGGGTTTCTTTTCAGTGTGCAACGGTTGTGCTAGGAAGAAGCCATTGCAGACTTACATCTTCCAAAGCAAGGAATAACCACTAGGGTGACTTGTTGGATGCATAATAAATCAAACCTGACCTAGAGCGACCACTGAGTGAATGCTGCTGGGAACTTATGTCAACTCAAAAGTTGTTAAGATTAATTTTATCCTAATTTCATGTGATTTGATATGGTTTGTTTGGTTTAGTTTTATTTCAAATTGTGGGTATATCTGCTAGGGATGTGAGCTTAGTCAAATTTGATAGATTTAATTTATGGATCATGTCAGTGTGTGATGGACCCACTAAAAAGGGGCTATATCAAACCTATCCTATCTCAGATTTACAAATCCAAAGGGATAATCTACTAGCCGTGGGGTAGAGCTAGCCAACCTAAGTGGTTTCCTTTGGTGTGCAATGGCTCTGCTAGGAAGAAGGTGTGGCAAACTTACATCTTCTAAAGTAGGGAACAACTGCTGGGGTGACCTATTGGTAGCACAACAAATCAAACCCAACTTAGGGGGGCTACTGAGTGAATGCCGCTGGGGACTTATATTAACTCAAGAGTGGTCAAGCAATTCCTATAGTGAGTTTTGCTGACACTGCCCTACAGATAGGATACCTACTTGGAAAAAGGTACCACTAGAGGTTTCCTTCTAATTCATAAGTGAATATATATATTTTTTATATGTTTGCATGGACCCTGTTGGTGTACGAGGAATCGCAATGAGCAGGGGCTATGTCTTCCTTGCCTTGTCTCAGATTTACTAGACCAAGGGAGAATCTGTACATCCATAGGATGGATTCTCCAACCATAGGGGTGGTGACTAAGAAAAGGGAACTGTCCAATCTGATAGTAACCTGGGTAATGTCTAAATGGGGTCGCAAAGGACATGATCCGAATATAGTGCCACATGGGAGGTGTTGCTAGGGACATTATCCTGAGCCTTGGAAAAGAATTCCTATAGCTGTACGGTGGCCAACTCAAGGAGAAAGCATAGCAGACTTACATCTGCCATAAGTGGTGTATCTTAAGGTGCTAGAACTAACCAACCTAAGGTGTATCCTTCAGCATGAGTGGTGTATCCATTAGCATAGTGAGATCCAACCAACCTACAGCATCCATCAGTGTGCAATGATCAATTTGGAAAGAAAGCATGTAGGCTTACAACTTTCCAAGCGGAAATGATCATCAAGATGTCTGTTGTTGGTGGGACAGATGTTATCTGACCTAAAGAGACTACCAAGCAGGAGCCCTGAGGAAGGACTAGACCTAGACTTGAAGTAGTCAGGAGGGAAGGAGTTTCTAGGGGACTTATCCTAAACCTCAAATATACTCAACCCAGTTAGTGCACGAAGGATAATCCAAGAAGGAAGAGGCTATAAACACGACACTAGACTCTTAAGTAGTAGGGAAAGTTGCTGGGGACTTATACCTCAAATATACTCAACCCAGTTAGTGCATGAAGGATAATCTAAGAAGGAAGTGTAGCAGACTCACTTCCTCTTAAATGAAGCAAACATGAGGTAGCTTACTGGCCACACAGTAAGGGTTACCAAATTAACATGGTGCTCGTCGGTGTGTAGTAGCCAAGTAAGCAAGGAAAGCGTAGCAGACTTACATCCTCCAAAGCAAGAAGACCACTAGAGTGACACACTAGCAGGGTAGCATGTCAGCCCAACCTAGAGCAGCTACTGTGTGAGTGCTACTAGGTGTGTTATCTCAACTCAGAGTGACCTCAGATAAAAGATATGTCCTTGTTTTTTTTGTTTTTTTTATTGGTTTGCAGTTTGTGTTTGTGTTGTTTTGATGAAGATAAGATATTGCTTGGGTTCTTTACACCTACCCTAAATACATCATGGAGGATTCCCAAACAAGAATACTTTCAACATGGAAGAGAATAAATTCAAAAATGGAATTTTAATTGATCATAATTATTTTGAAACATGATTTATAATATTTCATTAAGCAGAGTCTGCTGATTGGAGGAATTGGGCACTCTCCCTTATGATTAATATGCTGATAAGATCTTCTTTTGTAGGCCTTCTCTATGGAAAAAGGTTCATACCAAGTGGGTTCAAACTTGCCTCAAATTTTGCAACGGGCAATAATCAGTTTCCTTAGAACTAAAATAAGCTCTCATACTTGAAAAGCTCTATGATGAACCAACTTATTGTGAGCTTTAATCATTTTAGCTTTGTACAACTCAAGATTTTGGCATGCTTGTAGGTGTCTCTCCTCCAAACCTTTGAGCTCTTCTAATCATAACTTGGCATTCTACTTTATTGTGATCTTGTTACCCATAGTTATCCATAGTGATGGGAGTTGGACTTCTAATTGTGGAAGGGCTTTGGACCCATACACTAAGGAGAAAAGAGTAAACTGAGTTGGAGTTTTATATGTGGTAAGGTAGACCCACAAGGCTTTAACTAAATGTTCATACCACTGTCACTTGTTATTGTCAAGTGTCTTCTTTAGTATTTGGATGAGAGTTTTGTTGAAGGCTTCTACTAAATCATTTGCCCTTGGATAGTTGATGATAGAATATCTCCAATCTATGTTACGTCTCTGGACAAATTTGTTGATCTCGGTGGTCTTGAATGTAGTACTATTATCAGATATAATTCATTGAGGTACTCTGAACCTATATACAATATGATTCCTAAAAAACTGGAGAAAATGCTAAGTTGTGACCTCTCACGAAATTGCCTTCATTTTTGAAAAAGTAGTCGATGGCTAAGATGAACATATGGCCCTTTGAAGAAGAAGGATCAATCAAACTCACTATGTTATTATCCCAACACTCGAATGGCCATGAGGCCAATGTAAGATGTAGAATGTTGGGTGGTCGGTGTAGGACAATACCGTGTATTTAACATTGGTGGCATTGCCTAGCCATATCCATGCAATTATTGATCATCAACAGCCAATAGTATCTTAGTCTCTTGATTTGGGCTTTCATCTCCAGACTGGATTAGTTTTCTCCACATAATCCTGAGTGTACCTCAGTCACAATCTTATGGGCTTTGTGCTTGTCTAAACAACGTAACCACATATGATCAAAAGATCATCGATAAAAGATACCATCCACAAGAGCATAGGAAAGTGCTCTATGCTTCATCTGATGGGCTTGGGACTTCTCTTGAAGTAGTTTTCCATCATTTAGGTAATCCATGAATGGTTTCCTCCAATCTAACTCCTCGTCTTTCTTGGCAATGGTAACCACCCTTCAAGAGAGTACTTTTTAATGAGTTCAATATCAATAAGAGATAAGACTTATCTATTTTGGACCTTTATTAATATATACTCATCCTCTGGACATGCCAACTCATTGGCAAGCTTGGCTAAAGCATACACTACGATGTTCTCTCATTGAGGAATCTTATAGGACCCAACAATTTGGTTGATAACTAACTGAGAATCCCTGAAGATGTTTATGTTTTGGATGCTTAGAGTAACGGCAAACTCCAAACTAGCAATTAGGGCCTTATATTCAACTTCATTGTTGGTGCAAGGATTGGACAGATGATATGAGAATCTCATCACATCATGGTCCAGAGTAAGAGAACTCCTACCCCATACCTTTCACGGAATTGTAGTGTGGTCTTCTCCTCTTTGAGAAGAAGCGCATCAAGTACATCTCCCAGTGGTGAATGCTAGTATCCCCTAAGTTCATGATTTGTTCATTGGGGAGATTATCACTAAGCGGAGAGTCAGCAGGAAGTGGGTGCACTGTTAAGAAATTTGCTAGCGCTTGTCCTTTCACCACACGAAAGGGTACGAATATAATGTCAAACTACGAGAGGATCATAAACCATCATGCCCATCACCTGGATAGCATCGGCCATGTCATGAGATATTTTAATGGATTGATCCTAGAGATTAAGTTCACCTTATGAGGAATCATGTAGTGATGTAGCCTTTTGGATGAAAAGATTAAAGCTATGCAATGCTCCTCAATGGGTGGATTATTAGCCTAAATAGGGATTAGATGATTGCTGAGGTAGTAGAGTGTGTTTTCCTTCCCTTCATCAATGGCTTGGGCCAACAAAGCACCAAGGGAGTCATCTAATGTAGCAGTGTAAAGTATGAGTGGCTTTCCCATCATAGGGGCTGCTAGAACTGACGGCATCATCAAATAATGCTTGATGTCTTTGAAGGCATGCTCACACTTGTCATCCCACTTGAACTTGGCTTCCTTTTTGACAAGTGATGAGAATGGCTGACATCTTCCCTAGATGTTGGATATAAAGTGTCTTAGATATGCCAACCTCCTTGAGTTAAACTTTTAGGGGGGGTTGCATTTCTAATATCACCTTGATCTTCTCTGGATCAATTTTGATTCCCTAGTGTTGGATAACAAACCCAAGGAATTTCCTTGAAGCTTCTCCAAATGCACACTTTAAGGGGTTTATTTTGAGGTTAAATTATAGTTGACCTCAATTTTGGAGTGAGCTCTCAACTTCCTTATCATAGATCTAGGACTCTTATAGACACTAAGAGCTTCTTAGTCTTAAGACACTTCTAATGATTAGGTGAACACTTAACCTAAGCCTAGAGACTTAGAGACTTAGTAGGAATAGGTTATGCCTTAGGGACTTAGGAAAACTTGCCAACCCCTATTTAACCAATGCTTTCCTTCTCAAACCTAACCTCAAATTCAAATATCAATTCAAACTCCAAATAATAAATCAAATTCCAATCCAAATGATTGAAGCCCTTGATCGAACACTTCCAAAGCCCTTTTATTTCTTCTTATGGACTTAGCCTTAACCATATTCAAATCAACCCCAATTTAATTTATTTTCTGAAATATCTATTTAATCTCAAATCATAATCAATTCTAAACCAAACAAATCAGTCTCAAATTAAATCCAAGACTAAATTTATCTCCTAAGTCTTACGAACCACTCTCATAAGCTTAGTCAAATATCAATCTAAACTATCCCAAACTCAATTGATTTCTTTATAAATTAATTGTTCCTTCATTATATTCACAAATGAAATCCACCTCAATGACCAAAATCAAATCAAACTAAATAGGTTTCCTTTCTTAGCTTTTTTTACCTACACCCATAAGCTTGGTCAAATTTGCTTCCAAATCACTCCAAACTCAAGTGATTTTCTCATGAACCATTTATAATTTCATTTATATTCTCAAATATAAATGAAATATAAATCCAAATAGCCAAAATAAAACCTAAATCAAATCAAATTTCAAATTTTAGTCTTTTAGCCAATTTCTTGAACTTGGCTAAATGATACCAAAGTTTATTCAAAACCCATGGATTTATTCATGATTCAATCATTCCTTCAATCATTGTTCCAAATATAAATATAAACTACGATTATCAAACCAAATCCAAGTCAATTCAAGTCAATCCCATGTTGACCCATTTTTACTCCAAACCAATTGCACTTGGATTTATATTTCAATCCTAGGTTCATATGGGACTTCAACTAAACTTGAACCAAGCCATGAATAAGCAAATTGGCCCATTTAGGTCCAATTGACCCAAAGTGGCTAAAAGACCCTTTTGAGCTTAATTCTAATCCAACCCAAATTGAATTGAACTAAGCCCATCCAAACCTCATATCAAGATCAACAATCATCCTAGGCTAATCAATTGTCTTGAATTGGGTCAACCAAGTCAACCTAGCCCATTGACCAAGTCAACCTTTAGCCCAAATGAAACCTAAACTAGCGAAAACACACCATATGCCAAATTGTTTGAAACCATTGATTCAAACCAATTCAAAATCAATGATTGAACATGACCAAACCTTTAATTGAGCCAAACCAAGTCCAATTGGATATTTGACCCAAGTTGACCTAAATTGGCCTAAAACCCAAAATAGGTCAAATCATAATCCAACCCAAATTATTTATAACCAATGGTTCAAGTTCATCCCAAATTGATTATTGAACTTGACCAAAGCCATTATTGAGCCTAATTTGACCAATTGGTCAACCTAACCTAACCTAGCCCAAATTAAACTAAATGGTCAAATTGGATAAAATCCAAATTTATTCAAATCAAAGCCTACAATCATTATCAATTAACCAATTGAACTTGAACCAACACCCAAGCCAAGCCAATTTGGCCAATTTGGTCAAATTGGTCAACTTGACCCATTTGACCAATATGAATCCAAAAGAGCAAAAATCAAATCCAAAGCAAATTGAACCAAACCAATGACACGAATACACTCCAAATAGTCATGTGAACTTGACTCACTACTTGTTTGACATAATTTGACCAATTGGTCAACTTGACCCAACCTAACCTAATTTGACCTAAATAGGTCAAATCAAGCAAAATCAAATCAAATAAACTCCAAACCACTTGAAATTTGGGCTAACCCACTTTTGACTCATTTGAAATGTTCCAAAACCAAACCCATATCCAAATAACCACTTTTCCCTTGGGTCTAGGGCATCCCATGAAATAAGACACTTGCACTTTTGGTCATTTCCTTCCCTTGGCCACTTGACACCCATTCATAGGTCCACTTAGGCACCAAGGGTGACGACCCAAGGGTGGTTGGATCGACCATGACTCATGGGGAGAAATCACCTCCCATTCCCAGTGTTTCAAACCACCAAGGACACCCACTACTCCAATGAAAGCCACTCTCACACCTTCCTCCACTCATGAGAGGCCAAGTGGATGAATTCTCTGCCCAAACTGAGCACTCCATGGTGACCATTTGATCAAATATCTAAAATAATCATCACCGTCCAAGCCAAGGAAGGAGGGGGGTATACCCCCTCATTCTCATTCAAACACACACACCCACACTCGATTCAACTCCAAAAGCTAAGGAGAGAGATCCCAGAGCTTCCCCTTACATTTCGTGAGCTCCCCAAAATCCCATTCTCGGTTTATGTAAAAGCGGAACAAACCAGAGATTGCCATTTCCCCATTTTGTAACCAAAGAGCAATTAACTTTGCACACACCATCCTTGTACCTATACTAGTCAAAACAAATCATTTTCCATGCTTCCTGAGGGTGGAGTTCGATCAACGTCGATTGCTTACTTATTGTGGGATGGTCTTCCGAGCAAACCACACCAAATTAAAGCTCGTGCGGCTCAATAGGGCATCATTTCTGCCAAATAAAGCTTCCTTAATAGTTAAAACTATCGATCATAAGCTCCGGTGAGGTATGCCATTAAAATAGATCCTTAGCTTAAAATAGGTTGGTCCTTTATGAAGGAAACTTGCATCTTTTGTGATCTTCACCATTGGATGTGCTTGTTGTGCTTCCCTGAAGGTGTGACAACAATTTGATCTCCATCCGAGCTCGAGTGAGCTCGGATTAAGTGAGGATCGACAGACAGTATTTATCTCTCGCTGCTCAGGAGGAGACAAACCATAGACCAGCCATTCCGCGTGATTGAAATGGATGGTCCTAATCTGATCACGCATAAAACCCCTCTTTTCTCCTTCAGAACCATGTGTTTAATCGTGGACGTCTGATCTTAGATCAGACAACTCACGTGAAAGCGCATTCCGTCATCGTCCATGTCGACATTGGATGTGACAACTTAAATAACCAATCCCGATGCGCCATATGAAAAGCACACTATGTCAACAGTGACATGGCACCAACAGGATTAGGGGGTTAATTAGGCTATTTAGTCCTTTTTTAGTGCTGAAACTTCCAAAAATAATAACTAATTATAAAAAAATCCAAAAAATACAAATGAAAGCTCATTTTAAAGGTATTTCAAAGGAGAATCCATTAAAATTATTATTAATTAATTTTGAATAATAATTTTTGCTTAATTAAGGTTTAATTAAAAACTTAATTAGCATAATTACTCTTTGATTAATTATCCAATTAATTTGAAACTTTCCAAAGATTTTTATGGGGATGACCTCTACCTCCTTTATTTTTCTTGGGATTTATTTTATAATTAATTGGAAAAATTAATGGATTAAGCCTTAATTACTCTCTTATCTTAATTAATGATAATTAAGCAAATGAACAAAATGGATTGGGACCTCTCTTCTAATCTTTTCCTTAAGTCTTCTCCATTCTCTCTTAAATAATTAATTAATTAAAACATTAATTAATTAATTAACAAAATCAATCCAAATCCAAATCATACATGAACTTTAGTAAACTAATTGAAAAGATTTATGAATTGAGACTTAGGCTCCCTTTTTTGTCTTTCCATAAGCCCATTTCATATTGTTGATTATGAATAATTAAGATTTAATTAGATAATTAATGAGCTTAATTAATTTGATTGAATATACTTCTCTAATTAACTCTTGGGTAGCTCTTTGGGTGTTCAATAACCTAAAGAGGGATCTAATGAAATTATGGTTAGTTCACATGTGTGATAAAACCATAAGAGTAATTAAGTGAGCTCCTTAAGCTTAATTAATTAATAATTTTGAGCTAACTGCATTAGGCCCCTTTCATTTCATAGGAGCACTGCCATTTACTTTCCATGTGGTTGCATATCATATTTGCTCATAATTGTTTAATTGATCACTTTAAGGTGACATAGGTAAGGGTTAATTAATTGATTTAATCTATGCTTAACTTAATCAATCCATAAAATCAACCTAATTGCTTTTTATTGAATCAATTAACTCACACATATGGGAATGAGATTAGGACCAACAAACCTCTATCATATTTCATAAATCAAATTAAATATGAAATTAAAAATGGCTTTAACAAATTTGGTTTATTTTAAATTAGATTATATAATGTGATTGTCCTTATGAATTAGTTGGATTGAATGAAATTGCATGCTTGTGTTTCTTTATTTCTTTCCAATCATATAAAAAAATGTTGTATGCCACTTGTAGTCATGCATTCATTCTTTTCAAAATTAATTAAGTAAGAAATGATCTCCTTTATGCCAATTTGCATATGTTGACTTAATTAAGAATATGTGTGGCTATTATCACTACTAAATCTCAAATATATTTTCAAAAGCTTCTTAATGAATAAGAATATGTGTTGTAACTTTAGTTATATATATATAAGAAGTGCATGTGTATATAAACTTAGTGTATGAATTGAAGTTTCTATTTTATATTCATATGTTGATTTGCATAAGTAAAAAATTTAAGCGGGTATATTAGTCTAGACATCCTAGAGATGCCACTTTAAGTTACCCTAAGAAGGTTCCAATCTCACTCCTTTAGTGTAGAACAATGGTGACGTACCTACTTGATTTCATTCTTATGCATTTTTGACATTAGATTTTAGATGGAGCTTCAATTCATTTACACAAATAAATCAATTAAATTGAATCCAACATTTGTATAATTTTCATTTCTATGACATATATATATATATATATATATATGAATAGTGGATATATTAGTCACGGACATCCAGATGCGACTTTAAGTTATAAAGAGGTTCCTACTTCACTCCCTTGGTACGAAACAATAGCACCACACTTACTTAAAATGCTTATATATATATATATATATATATATATATATATATGTTGATACAACTAGTAGATGAAAACCATAATTTAATCAAATCAATTTTACTTTTGCATGATTCTCATTCTTATAGTTGCTTATATATCCATATGGATATGAGGATAGCGGTTATATTAGTTTGGACATCCCAGGGATGCACGACTTTAAGTAGCCCTAAGGAGGTTCATACCTCACTTCCTTGGTGTAGAATAATGGTGACGTACTTGCTAGAAACTCTTATACATTTATGTGTACATTTAGCTAATGAATGAAAATTCCATTTCCCTTTGAAAAGAAACATGCATTCATACTTTGTTCAAGTGGTTGAATTGATTAATCATGTAACTTAAAGCTCATCGCTCATGCTTTTGCATAAGAATTTAGATAGGGCTTTAAATTAATATGACAATATAATTCAACCAAAGGAAACATCAATTCCAAATACATTTTTATGCATTCATCATTCAAGTATGCTAGAATATAAATTGTATGTATAGGTATGTTTAGGACTTAATCATATGCATGTTATATATGATGGAAAGAAATAAACAAATATGTGTTATGTGATAGTAATTCATTCCAATTAATCTTAAGATGCCTTTCTTATTAAATGAGTTTATTTAAAGTGAACCTAAACTTAAGATTAATTAAAATATGTAATAAGCCATTCACTAAAGAGAATTGTTTAATTAATTGGCTTTAGAAATGACTTAAGGTAGGGATAAAAGAAAGTGATCCTTTCTTTCCTTCTCTTTATAACACTTAATTGTTAAGTGTAAATCAAATGAAACAAAAGAAAACATTAAGTAAAACTTACAAATCAATTAAACAACTTAAAGTGAAACCACTCTTCATGATCAAATCATTTCATACTTAGGAAACTATAACCTTAAGGCCTAGTTAGGACATACCACACAAGCCTTAATACACACACATTAGATCAAGTCACCACTTCTAGTCTTTTATTAGGACAATGCATGGTTTGATGTATGTTAGGTTTTATGATGTATTATTTTAGACTAGATGTTAGGATGTATGTTTCATAGATTGGATGTTAGGCCATTATTAGCCTAATTATGTCTTTTCTAGGAGAATGTGCTTAAGGGGCCACTCAGAAAATAAATATAAATGCTCTCTTCTGTAAGTTACTTAAGACCCTAAGCATAATCCAAGTTAGGACAGGTGGCCTTGGTTGCCCATGTGCAGGGTGCTAAGTCCAAATTATAAATATAATTGCTTGGGTGGAATGTAAGTTTAGCTAACCTCTATTTTGCAGGTGTAGTTAGATTTACTCTTCATATTTAAATGTAATTTTGCAATTACAAATTAGGATTAGTGTTATGGGGGGATAAGGATGAGTAATTCTTAGAGGGCTTTGTCTTGGGAGGCCATGTGATGCCTTTGAAGTGGAGAAAATTAAATCAAATGGAGATATGAAGAAATGAATGAGACAAGAAGAATGAAGATGAAGACCGACATAGCATGTATTCATCCTTAATTGTAATTATTCTTTTGTAATTTGGGTTGTATAAGGGTAGAGCTTGGCTACCCTTTTTTTTTGTCTTGATACTCATTTTGCTATTTATTCTTTTACATTAGCTTTATAAATTATTTAATGATTTATTTATATTGTTCATTAGAAATTACATGCCTCTTATAATTTCTTTCTATATTGATACTTTAATGTATGGCCTGGATGCGATTAGGCTCTTAGAGAAAAATTAATTTTTCTATCCAAACTACAACTCATAACTAAATTTTCTACAACTCATAACCTCACCATAAAGCCTAGGCATTAAATCAAGATAATTAAAGATTTAGCAACCCTTAGTGAATGTTGTATGTTTCACATCATGCATGCATATTCTTTCTCTCTTGAAAATAAATTTCCATCCTTGCACAATAGAGTGTTTGACTGTGAGGGCATCCCTTGTGGTGGAAAATACCCCTTCTTGCTAATTTGGCCCATAACTCATTTTCATCATACATCTAGACATATGAAAATCCCAAAGCCTTTGTCAAAATGAAGTGTCAAATACAAATAAAATTTAAAAAGATATGCATTAGACTAAGTCATTACTCATACCACTCATGCTCTAGTCTCTTTAGGAAGTTGGTTTAAGGACTTTAGCCTCTTTCTAAATGATAATAGCCTAACTATCTTGTAAAAACATAAGACTTTCCTACATGGTTTTAAAGTATAGGACGAGTTAGCTGGCTGCCACTCTAGGTGAATATAAGTCTAGTAGTCAGGTGGTTTATCCTATCTTATGGAGGTAAATCATATACGCATCTTCGCTTAGATTTAGATTGTGCTTTGGTTCTTACTAAAGCTCCCTAAATTTAGGATCCGAGATAGCTGTTTCCTTTGGGCTACAAGCATAAATCCTCACCTCTTAGATATTTCAACAATCTTGTATTATGGGATTATAAGTCCTAGCCTTCTGATAAATTTCAACTCAAATACATAATTCTCTTCAATTTTTAACATATAAAGCCCAACCATAGGATAAATTCGAATGCTCACTAGGTTTCTTAGTATCATGAGCATCCCCTACTCATCTCATTTCGGCTTCGATAATAAGTCTCTCATTTTGATCTATCCAACTTGATTTTCTAAATATAACCAACTTATTGATAGTCCTATCTTTGAAATCTTTGGAGATAATAATTTCCTACTTTAATCGAGAGTATTCCTAGTTTAAATAAATCTTGCTTCATTCATCTATGTAAAGTAGGGGGAAATCTCTTGTGTATTTGAAGACCCAACATGCCTTAGGAGTCCTTATTAGGTGATTAGGTCCATTATACGATGGTGATTTCTATCTTTTGAGATAATGCACCATTCCTTGATGTCGTACTTGATCACTTCAATAAGTACACCCTTAGATCTGTGTGGTGTCCCCCATTACACATAATTAAAATTAAACACCATAATTATCTTAACTATTCAAAAACTACTCTCAAGTCAAAGATATGGTCTTTATTTTCTCTACGTCTATCACGAGATCATCGACATATCACTTTACTCAATGATGAATGAGTTCGTCAAAGATTCGAGACATAGCTCACTGGTATGTAGCTCTGACATTTTAACGCTGAAGGCATGACCTTATAGCAATAAATTTTGATTAAGTTTTTAAAAGTAGTATTTTTTTCATCTTCAGGGGCCATCTTTATTTGATTATATCCATATGAGCTATCCATGAAATAGAAGACTGCATGAGATGAGACAATGTTCACCATCAGCTCCGGGATTGGTAGTGAAAATTCATCTTTTGTACATGCCTTATTTAAATCCCTAAAAATAACAAATATGTGAATTTAACCTTTCTTTTTTCTAACTAGGATGATGTTGGCTAACCAGGTAGGGTATTTTTCTTCAAGGATGAAGCTAGCATCGATCAGTTTCTTGACTTTAGAAATGACCTATTATTCTATATCTAATCGCATGAGTCTAAGAGCTTGCTTAATAGGGTTAGCAGTAGGCTCTATTGCTAATTTATTGACCGCTATGTCAGTAGCTAATCCAAGTAATTCTTCATAACTCCATGCAAAGCAATTCTTAAACTCAAGCAATAGCTTAAAAAAGTCATTAGTTTCAATTTCATTCAACAAAGAACTAATGTATGTCAGACGTGGATCTTCTTCAATTCCTAAGTTGATTTCCTTTAGCTCATAGATGGTTGACTTGATCTCATCTTGAAACTCTAGCATAATCTCACATTCCAAATGATTTTTTATATGTCATCATCATCATGGACCAACTATACGAATCTAGTCGATCTTGATTGAGAGCTTTTACATTTATTCTTCTGTATTCTTTTGAAGTAGTCTGACTTGTTCTTTGACCAAGTGTGTAGGATTAACCCTTTCTTTGCTAAATTATGAACACAAGGCAAGTACTAATCAAAAGGAAATTCTATTAAATCTTTATATGAATCATCCTCAAGTTCTACATCAACATCTTGATTTGAGGATGATGCTCCAAGAACCAGTCTTACTTGTGGATGACTTAGGGATTCCTTAACTACCAAACCCTCAACATTTTAAGAGGAAAGTGGGGTTAGAGCTAAGGTTCCCAACTGATGCCTAACTGTTTCACATATAAACTTGGATACACTTATGCCTTGCTTTGGAGCCTAGTCTTCATATCTATCTAACTTAAGTGCCACCTCTAAGGGAATCTACTGCTGAGAGGAGTTGGTTGATGTGCTAATAATATAGGACTCATCTTATGAACTAGATTCTAAGTCTATATGGATAGCAGGTATACTCCTGGTAGCTGGGACATATCTTCTATTAAGTGGCCAATAATGAGGTTTTCTACCCTTATGATTGCCTCTAGACTTGCCTCTTCCTCTACCTAGTGGAGGTCAGGTCATCCTACCCATATGTTCGAATGGAGTAATAAACTGTATGTGGAATCTAATGTCAGGCTCTACTTCCTCCTCCAAGTTTACCTCTTTTCTTTTCTTTCTCTTTTTCTCTTTCATTTTCTTTTTTTTTTCTCTTTTTTTATTTTTAAAATTTGGCCAAGTTTGCAAGAATAGACTTGTGGATTTTGAGGAAGGTAGTAAGCCACGTCCTCATATATAAAGACCTCATGAACTATAAATGGCTTGAGATCTCCTTTAACACAGTAGACAATCTCACCTCTCAAACTTCAAGCACTGATATAGAGAGGACGGAACTATATTGTTCTCATGTATCCGTTATCTCCCAAGCAAAGCATTGAAAGATGTATCTGAGTCTATAATGTGAAACTTAGCTTCGGTCTTCCAATCACTATCTCCAAGGGCAACACTATGGAGCCTAAGGCTTGTTGACCTCACCTTTAGTCTGATTCAATCTTCCCATCTTAGACTTAGAGTCTTCTAGACACTAAGACTTCCCAAGTCATAAGACACTTAACAATTAGGTAAACACTTAAAGCCTAAACACTTAGAAGGGTTAACCATTGGATTAGGTTATGCCTTAGAGATTAGGATAATCCACCTACCCTACAACCCAAATCCAATCCATGTTCACTTTCTCCAACCAAACCTCTTATTCAATTCAAACATCAAATTCAAATCCAAATCCAAACCCAAATTCCAAAACCAATTGATTGAAGCCCACGATCAAATCCAAACTTGAAAAACTTCATAAGCCATATGACCTATCCCATAGACTTAGCCAAATCTTATTACAAATCAATCCATAATCAATTGATTTTCTCATAATAAATTTATATCTTCAATTATATTCCTAAATATAGATCAAATATACATTTAAATGATTAAAACTAAATCAAACTAAATGAAATTAAATCAAAACCCTTCCTAAGCCATTTGACCTATCACATGGACTTAGCCAAATCTTAATCCAAATCTAGTCAAACTCAATTGATTTTCTCATAAATCAATCTTATTTTTAATCATCTTCATAAATTTAAATGAAATATATATTTAAATCATCAAAACTAAATCAAACCAAATCAAAATCCAAACCTAAGCCACGTGACACAACATCATGGACTTAACTAAATTATTTCATTCCAAAACCCAGATTCAATTGATTTTCTCATGAATCAATCATACCTTCAATCTTATTTACAAATATAAATGAAATCTACAATCATCAAAAAGAATCAACAAGTGAATTGAAATGAGTCTCAACATTAAAATCCAAAAAATAGCAACAATTAAGATGGCAACATCCAAGATAGGAAGATACAGCAAATTGGCCATAAAACTCCTCAATCAGAATAGACATGGCAATAATAGATAAACAAATAAATAAAGCATAAAAACAGTTATCTTGAAGGCAGCAAATTAGACAGAAATCACCAAAAACCCTCACCATCGGAGACGGTAATGTCAAGACTTTCGGGGCATGAGACACGAAATTATACAACAACGAAGAAAGAGCCAATGATAAGGTAAAACAAAAAGGTAAATCTCCAAGACAAGAGACAACCAAAATAGCAAAAACCAGTTATCTTGCCATGATGCCACTCATCCAGTATAATCAAAACAATAGATACAAATTTGATAGAAAAAGGATGAAGTAAACAGTAGCAGAAAAGGTAGATCAATGAGTTCCAATGATAGGCATAAAATAGGCCAGTAAGGTGGTTCAAAGCAAAATCTACCAAGCAATCAACAACTTCAATAGAGACTTGCTGTACAAAATAATCCAAATCCCCAGGGGCAGTAAGGTGGGTATTGATCCAGATCAGCCAACCAACAAGGCAGTTAAAACCAACAAATTGTCCAAGATTCCACCCATAAACATATATCAGTAAAGGAAAGGATAGATAATGAAAAGCTCCCCACCATAAGCCTATCCAGTAAGTGACATTCAGAGAAATCAGATCAGTGTCAGGATGCTTATTAACCATAACCCAATTCTACCAAGGGTAATGACAATAATAACCAGTGGGTTTGTCAATAACCCAATTATGCATATAAGAGAAATCATTGATTAATTCCAAGCATAACAAAGAAATGTGCTTCAAGTTGTACATGTTCCAATCATAGCATAGGATGGGAGAACAACAACAAGGAAAAGCAACACCATCCCAGGTGTTAGGAATCAGCAATCCAGAAAACAGCAGCATAGACAATTTTATAGAGTAAGCAGTGCCTACAATCTCATCAGATGCACAATGATAATCCCTTGAAAAACTCCAAACCTACTGATCATGGGAAGCAAGACCGTAAAAGAAGACTAGTATTGAAAAATAACACAATTCCATTTACCAGAGAGATAGTAGTGTAGAGGTGGGATATCCCAAACGACAAAATAACGGAATAAAGAAAATTGCAACCAATAGGTGCTCAATAGCGACTAAGAGCAAACATTTTTATAGGTTGTCACATTAAGCGAGTATTGCCAAGGATATTGGCAGTCATAATCAGTAGGCATATAGGATAGACCATTGGTTACATATAAGCAGAAAAGTAGAATGGTCATCAGGATTTTTATGATCTCCCCAAAGCATGAAGGGTGAAAACAATTGTAGTAAAGTTCAGCATCAACCCAAATGTTAATAACAAGAGCAAAAAATGAAACAGAAAGAGGAGGGTAAAACAATTAAGAACCAAAGGGGCGCAAGGAAATCCATTCTGGATAGAAGACATCATTACCAAGCGGGAATTTTAAGACAATAAAGGTCCAAAACAAGAACTTGCTAAAAGGAGTGCAAGATGGCAAAAAATAGCGGAGGAAAAGCGGGAGAAGCGATGCTGAGAAAAAATCTCTGACGGCAAAAAGGGATTAAAAAACCAAATCAACAAACAAATCAACAAACAACAATGGCAGCAAACATCTAATACCCAAAAAGTAATTAAGCCCAATCCATTCCTGTACAAGGATTTCAAACAAAAATAACCATTAAAAGAGACTAGGGTATTACAATTTATTCCCTTGCAGGAAAGCTTGCTGAGGTTAGGCATTATATAAGCAAGGACTGCCGGCTGTACAAAAAGTCCTGAAGCCCAACAGCCAACCAAAATCCTTTTAGCATAAGTGTTGAAACCTTTATGAATTAGGCCTTTAAGGAGGAAAGAGTCCCAAGGAATGTAAGCATCAGCCAAAGAAATACTATAATCATCAAAATAAAGACTACAACCAGCATAATGCACACTAATTCGTTGCCTAGAAGCAACATAGGTAGTAGCAATGCTCCAAGCCATATTGTCAGAGATAAAAAATTGGTTAAAGAAGTTAGTACTAAAATTTAAGCCCATCAAAATAGATAACTTCTTCCAACAATGGTTAATTCTCTCAGGTTTAGAAATGAATGTATCAATGAAATTAAAGTCCCAAGTTGGGTTGCAGTTATAAAACCAGTAACAGGTAACACAAGGCTTAACTGGGTTCCAATTCAAGATATTGATGTGCATATAGTTCAACAACTGCCCCATAATATTGTAAATGCCAAAAATAGAATTCTTCCAACTATAGGAGAAGGCGTAAAGGCGAAGTCGTGGGCAAAGAAGCGACAATGATATCTATGAGGAGTATCCATAAAGAACACAAAGAAACAAAAACCAAAAAAATGGAGGCGAAGAGGAGAATTAGATTAGTAAGGAAGCCAGAATTGTCCAAGTTAACGGACACGCAAGTATTTGGGTAATGTAAATTGATCAAAGATGATCTTTGTCTAATCTGGTACAGTTGCAAGGTCAAGAAAGGCATTACCTTCCCGCCAAACATGAGTGATGGTAAAATTCAATTGAGAGAGAAGAGCCCTAGTTTGCTTGAGGAGGTAGTACAAACAAGCGTTGCTCATATTGGTAGAAGTCAAAAGGACAATCAGTAGATGAGCGTCCACCTCTATCCAAATATTGAGCCAGCCATTTTGAAGACAAATTTCTAGAGCTTTATGGACTACCATAAGCTCAGTATAAGGGACAGTGCTGGTAGTGAGGGGATAAGCAAATGCACATAGGACTATACCCTTAGAATCCACGAAAATGCCTCCACAAGCCATTATGAGAGCCATGGATTAATTTTAATAATATGTTCAGAGGTTTTTCCAAAACCATTCTATCATTTCGATAGGAAGGCGTGGAAGGATGAGGCCCGGTTTTATCTGATTCTGACCTTTAAAATGTTTGTGATGAATTAAATTGGCTTTAAACAAGTCACAAATTTTATTTTTAGTTCTAGCAATAATCCTCATGTGATTCATACAATCCCACGATGTTTCTTCATTTTGGTCCATCCATATGAACCAAATAAGAGTAATGGCGATTATGATTTTAATATGACCTTTAATTGCATTATCAAAGTAAACTTCAAGAAGTTGATATAAAGTAAAAGAATAATTAAAATTGGTGTTGAATAGATCGTCATACCAAATTTTAGAGGCAATATCCCCATTAACAAAAACATGGTTAACATTCTCAATATGAGAACAACATTGACATTTAGAGGGTAAATAAAACCCTTTACCCCACAACAAAGAGTCAACAAGAATAAAGTTTTTTAGAATACGCCAAGTTAGAACAAAGTAAGAAGAGGGGATATTGTTATTCCAAATTTTAGAGAACACAATAGAAGAATCCTGAGTGTCTTTAGTGTGAAGCCACACTTTTTTAAGGTTGAAATCCCCATTATGAGATAGCTTAAAGATGATCTGATCATGACTGTTAGGAGTGATAGGAATATTAGTAATCATATTTAAGAAAGTGGAAGGAATAGAATCAGTAATCTTATTAGTGTTCCACTTGTGGTTTTGCGAATGAATTAACTCTAATAGCGGAAGGGAGTGAGTGTAGAGTAAGTCATCAATGGATCCACAACCACTCCAGTTGTCTTGCCAAAAGAAGGAATTGCCAGAGTTTATGCCCCAAAAAATTAAGGATTCTGCATCCCATTTGATGGAACAAAGTCTTCTCCACACAGGAGAATCACCCAATTTAAAGGGACAAATGAGAGGATGCTTACCCTGGCAATATTTAGAAGTCATGAAATTCGCCCAAAGATTATTTTTGCTCCTAAAATTCCACCAAAGTTTGTAGGAGAAGGCATTGATAACTTCTTTGATGGATTTACAACCCAGACCTCCCTCTTCAAGAGTACCACAACTTTTAGACCAAGATGACCAGTGCATTCTTTTAGAGGAGGTATTGGTTCCCCAAAAAATTTGTTTAAGAGACGCTCAATTCTATTGATGGTAGAGTTGGTAGGCACAATGGTTTGAAGAAGGTATATAGGCATGGAATTTAAAGTGCTCTTGATCAAGGTAAGCCTACCAAGAAGAGAGTAAATGAAATTCCCAAAAGAGATTTTGTTAGAAATTTTCTAAATTAGATCATCAAAAAGGTGTGATCTTTTTTGGCCTTTAAAAAGTGGAGCCCCAAGGTAATTAAGAGGAAGTTGATTTTGCTTAAAATTAGTAATTCTAGATATTTGGTTAAGTCTATTAGGAGGGATCTTAGTTGAAGGAATAAAATTGCATTTTTCTTCATTAAGAAAAAGACCACTAACTTTACCAAAATCATTTAGGAGATTCTTAATGGTTTTAACATGTTGAAGGGAGCCGTTGCAGAAGATAATGAAATCATCTACAAAGCTAAGATGAGAAATAGGGAAACCTCCATGAGTTTTAAAAGACATATTAGGATTATTAGCGAAAAGATCGTTAAGGCTCCTGCAGTATTCAATAGCGATGATAAAAGAGAAGGTGATAGTGGGTCACCTTGCCTCATGGCTAGAAGGAAAGAAACCTATGGACTCACCATTCATGATAACCGAAAACCACAGATTTGTGATACACCTTTTTATAATCCGGATAAAACTATCAGAAAAACTAAACAAATTCAGGATTTGAAGAGAAAATGAGAGATTGTCAAAGGCTTTAGCGATGTCCGGTTTGAATAAGATGTTGCCTCCTCTAGAAGGGACATCAATGTCATGCACCGACTCTTGAGCAAGAAGAATATTATCGAGATTGCTGTTTAACAAAGCCGGTTGCTTTGGGAGATGATTTTAGGAAGCAAAGGGCTAAGCTATTATTTATTAATTTAGCAATGAGTTTTTTGAAAAAGGTGCAAAGACTAATCGGTCTAAAATAAGATTGATTGTTAGTTTTGGAAATAAGGACAATAGAAGTGCTTGAAAAGTATTTGGGAATAGGATTTCCATCAAAGAAATCAATAACAGCATGAACTAGGTAGATTTTAATAAATGGCCAACAATGCTGAAAGAAGTGGGTCGTATAGCCGTCAGGGCCAGCAACTAAGTTAGTGTTCATGTTCTTAAGAGTATTACTAATCTCCTCTTCAGAAGGACACATAGTGAGTAAATGATTATCCTCACTTTTAATCATAGAAGGGATAAGATGGGTGTTTGATAAAGTTCCCAGCAGCGGATTAGAATTTAATAAAGTTTGGAAATGGTGTATGACAGAATCCTTAATCTCATTATTATCGGTTATCCATTCACCATTAGAGTTCTTAATTTTCTTAATCGAGTTTAAGGCTTTCCGTTTATTACAAATGGCATGAAAATACCTGGTATTTCTGTCACCATCGGCAATATGTTTGCTTACAGCTTTTTGACACCAATAAGTTTCTTTCATGTTTTGATAATTAACCAAGTTATTCTTGGCAATGTTCAACTCCTCAAGTTTACTGGGATCAGTTGAGATAGCCTCTTCAAGAGAACAAGCCTCTTGTTCCATAGCTTTAAGATTTGTGAAAAGGTTTTTAAAAATGTGTTTGTTCCACCAATTGAGATTTTGTTTAAGTCTTTTGAGCTTAAGCCAAAGATGAGTCATACCTTTAACAGAATTATCAGGAAAATAGGGGCCATCCAATTAGTGAGAGCGACATTGATGAAGTCACTATGTTGGGTCCACATATTTTGAAATCTGAAAGGAGAGGGAGCGGGTTAGGGGATTTTGAAGGAAATCAAAAGAGGAGCATGGTCGGACAAAGTTACCAAATGCTCAACAATGGTAGTAGGCCATTGATCCAAAGAGAATTAAAGAGGGTCCTATCAAGGCGTTGCCAAAATCTAGAGTTGTGCCACCGAGTTAGATGAAACTAATGTCGTCGATTGCAATCAAGGATCATATTTGAAGTCCTCCATGGAATGAACGTTAGGAGAACATCCTCCCCTTCTTTCCAAACTAGCTATGATAGTATTGAAATCACCTCCAACCAACCGGGGAAGGGGCAGAAGCGAAGGTGCTTAAGTGATTCCAAAGGATGTTCCTACCACTCTATTACAAGAAGCATAGATAAAAGAGCCAAAAGCCGATAAGTCACCTAAGGAGATCTTGACATTAACCATTGGTAGATCATCAATGATGGAAATGGTGATGGAGTTGTGCCAAAAGCACCAAATTTTATTATTAAGATTGAAGAAGAAATTATGAAAACCAAGTGATCTAGCGACAAAAGCAATCTTAGAAGAATTAATGAATGGTTCAGTAAGAACAAGTAACTTGATATTATGAACATGACAAAGACTCCTAACACGATTGCAGACAGGAAGAGACCCACAATCCCATATATTCCAAATAAGAAAATTAATCATAATGGGAAACCAAAAGGGAAAAGGAAAAAAGAAAGGAAAGAGAGGAGAGAAATGCTGACACATTACTTGTGTGGGGTGGAAGAAGAGCGAGAGGTTCTAGTGAGGTTGTTGTTAGAAAATTTTGCTTTGTAGGGTTTTTTGTTTTTAACAATTTGAAAGGGTCTATCAGGATCCAAATTATCTCCATCGAAAGTGATTGATTTTTAGGTTCGAATAGTAGAAGAATCTATCAATGTTTTAGAGATTTCACCTTCTTACGTATCGGATAGAGTGTGAGAAGTGGGATCAATTGATTATCACTCAAGGGAAATAGATGGGGAAGTTATTAATTAATACAAATATCTTTCTCAATATGTTTTGAAGCCTTAGGGTCATCATTGTTTTGGTCCATTATATGATTCCCATTCAAATTGTTTAATTGGGTGTCCAATAAAAGGCTAGCATTCAGATTTTAGGTAGGATTTAAATGAAGCAAAGAACTATCATGGGAAACCAGATTATTACTAGCATGGGTGAGGTTAGGTAAATTGCCATTGGTATTGTCACACCCCTCAATGGCTGTTTTAGTACCAAGGTCCGAGTGTTTTCCACTAGACAGATCAGTAGGAGGTGTAGGGAGGAGAGGTTCTTTTTGAGTATTTTAGGCACATATGCTAGAGTAGTGGTTTTCCAGTTCCATTAATGGTATTCATATTACTGGTAAATTTTTTTACGAGATTAGGATGAAGCACAAAGCATTCTGAGTGATCGTGCCCGTGAATCTTGCAATGAGTGCAAAAGATAGGAAAATTTTCAAATTTGACTTTTTGACTATATCCAAACTTTTCAGAGCCAATCCAAACCTCTTTGGGATATTTTTTTGTGATGTCTATCTCAACGAGAATACGAGCAAGAGATGGCCTAGATCTAGTGGCCGTTGCTTGGTCTATTTGGAGAGGCCTACCAAAAAGGCCTCCAACAGCAAACAAAACTTGATGAGTGACATAGTGTATTCGAAAGTTAGGAAAAGCAAGCCAAAGAGGGACAATGGGAGATTCCTCTTTGACATCAAGAGGCGACCATTTCAATAACACATTTGACAATTATGCAAAATAAGAACGACGAGCAAAACCAGTAATTTAAATCATTTGAGGTTGAATAAGAATGTGAGGATCGATCGGATAGAGAAAGTGCGATAATTTTAAACTTCTGAAAGAAAGAAGCCCGATATCAAGAGTCGGGCATCTAAGGGAGAATTTACCCACCAAAGCGAACTCAAAGGGCTTAGCAAGTTTCTCAACATCCTGATCTGAACACATTACTGCCGATAATCCATGATAAGATGTCAAAATGAGATTAACAGAAGCATTCGAGCTAGAGATCTTACCAGATAAAGCATCTTTGAATGATTTAACAACAGTGCATGCGGTGCAATCAATCCGAAAACACAGAGTTAGAGCAAAGCGTCTTGAAGCGCGGGGGGATTAGAGACCGAGCCTCGCCATTGTTCTAATCCAAGGATGTCACATCTGGAGCAGATCTGCCGAGAGAAATGCAGAAGCGACCATTGCAGAGATAAGCCAATCCAGAGGGGAGCATAAAATCGAGAGGAGCGTGGCGAGAGGAAGGTTGTAAGTTTAGCATTTAGGGTTTAGGATTTAGGGTTTAGGGTTTTGGGTTTAGGGTTTAGGGTTTAAGGTTTATTGGTTTTATTAAAAAAACATTAAGTATACTAGTAGGTTTAGATTTATTTAGTTTATTTAGTTTATTTTTTATTCATTTTATTTTTTTTTTATTATTTTTTTTATTTTTTATTTTTATTTAGGTGTAATTTTTTATTTTTATTTAGTTTAGTTTATTTATTTTTGGTTTATTTATTTTAGTTTAGGTTTTTTTATTTTAGTTTATTTTTTAGGTTTAGGTTTATGTTTATGTTTATTTTTTAGTTTAGTTTTATTTTAATTTTATTTTATAGGTTTAGGTTTTATTTTTCATTTTTAGGTTTAGGTTTAGGTTTTTATTTTATTTTTTTAGGTCTACGTTTTAGTTTTTTATTTTAGCTTTATTTTTAGGTTTTAGTTTTTTTACCTCAATTTATGTTTATTTTTAGTTTATTTTATTTATCTAGTTTAGGGCTTAGGTTTAGTATATTTTAGGTTTTGGTTTAGGTTTTATTTATTTTATTTTAGGTTTAGGTTTATTTTATTTTATTTATTTTTGGTTTTAAGTTTTTTTTCAACTTAGGGTTTAGGGTTTATTTTTTTATTTATTTTTATATTTTTCAGGTTTAGGTTTTTTATTTAGTTTTTATTTTATTTTATTTTTATTTTACATTCATTTTTTATTTTTTAATTTTTTTATTTTTAGGTTTTGGTTTAGGTTTAATTGTTTATTTTATTTTATTTTTTTATTTAATTTAGGTTTAGGTTTTATGTAGTTTAGGTTTATGTTTTTAGGTTTTTAGGTTTTTAGGGTTTAGGGTTTAGGTTTTCGGGTTCATTGTTTACGGTTTAGAGTTGTAAGTTTTAGGGTTTAGGGTTTAGGTTTAGGGTTAAAGAATTAGGGTTTACGGTTTAAGGTTTCGGGCTGTAGGTTTAGTGCTTAGGATTAGTTTTAAGGTTTAGGATTTAGGGTTAGAGTTTGTTTATTTACTTATTAAATTAAGTAAATTGGCAGGTTTATATTTATTTAGTTCATTTAGTTTATTTCTTTATTTATTTTAGTTTATTTTTACTTTTATTATTATTTAGGTTTATTTTTATTTTTATTTATTTTAGTTTATTTATTTTTTTGGTTTAGGTTTAGGTTAAGCCCTTTTTTTGTTTAGTTTTATTTTTTTTATTTTTTAGCTTTAGGTTTTATTTTTTATTTTTAGGTTTACGTTTATGTTTTTTTTGGTTTAGGTTTTAGGTTTTTATTTGAGGCTTTTTTTCTAGGTTTTATTTTTTAGTTTATGTTTAGGCTTATTTTTAGTTTATTTTATTTTATTTAGTTTAATATTAGTTTTGGTTTAGTCTATTTTAGGTTTTGGGATATGTTTTATTTATTTTAGTTTAGTTTATTTTAGTTTAGGTTTAGATTTATTTCATGTTTATTTTAGGTTTAAGTTTTTTTTTAAGTTTGGGGTTTAGGTTTTATGTTTTATTTATTTTTAGGTTTAAGTTTTTTTAGTTTTTATTTTATTTTATTTTATGGTTTATTTTATTTTTATTTTAGGTTTAGTTTTTATTTTTTTTAGGTTTTTTATTTTTTATAGTTTAGTTTAGGTTTTATTTATTTTATTTTAGTTTAGTTTTTATTTTTTTATTTTCTTTTTTAGGTTTAGGTTTAGGTTTAGGTTTAGTTTATGTTTTTATGTTTTTATTTTTTTATTTTATTTTTATTTAGGTTTTTTTATTTATTTTATTTTTATGTTTTATTTAGTTTAGGTTTAGTTTTTTAGCTTTTTAGGGTTTAGGGTTAGTTTAACATCTAGGGTTTAGGGATTAGGGTTCAGGTTTTAGGGTTTATGGTTTAGGGTTTGGGGTTTAGGGTGTAGGTTTTAGGGTTTAGGGTTTAAGGTTTAGGGTTTTAGGGTTTAGAGTTTAGGGTTTAGAGTTTAGGATATATGGTTTTCAGGGTTTAGGGTTTAGGTTTCAAGTTTAGGGCTCAAGTTTTAGTTTTGGGTTTAGGGTTTTGGTTTTTTTTTAAACATAGAACAAATTCAGATTCAATATTTCATTTTTTTGATTTCATCAAATAAGTAACACATGAAGTTTTCTAAGACACAAGTGATGACATAGATAAAAAATGAGCATGCATATAGAAAATCCAATACTCTAGATAACTAGAACTGTCTCTACTGTAAAGGTACAGTTCCATAAGCAGTAGATCGGATTGGCCATTCTTCAGTTTCTCCAGTTCCCATTACCACCACCCCAGCCTCTCGAGTAGCGAGATCCACCATCATATCCCCAATCTCTCCCTTCACCACCACCACAGTTGTAACCTCCATCACTCCTCCCACCTTCATAATCACCACTGCTCGGACCACCACCTTTATATCCACCAGCATCTCCATATCACCCACCACCACTGTGATAACCACCGCCATTGCCTTCACCTCTGCCGCTTGATCTAGACAGAACCTGGTTGACGGTGATGTTCCTACCATCAAGGTTCTTCCATTCATAGGGTTTAGGTTTAGGGTTCTAAGGTTTTAGGGTTTAGGTTTATTTTTTAATTTATTTAGTTACATTTAGTTTAGGTTTAGGGTTTGGGGTTTAATGTTTATGATTTAGGTTAGGGTTTAGGGTATAAGGGTTTATGCTTTTAAAATATAAGGTTTAGGGTTAGGGTTTAGGGTTTAGGGTTTAGGGTTTAATGTTTTTTAGGGTGTAGGTTTTAGGGATGTTGGTTTAGGGATGTTGGTTTAGGGTTTAGGGTTCAGGGTTTAGGGTTTAGGATTTTGGGTTTAAGGTTTAAGGTTTTTTTTTAAATTAAGTAAACTAATTGGTTTAGGTTTATTTAGTATATTTAGTTTATTTTTTATTTATTTAGGGTTTATGGTTTAAGGTTTATGTTTTATGGTTTAGGGTTTAGACTTTAGGGTTTACGGTTTTAGTTTTTTTAGGGTTAAATGTTTAGGGTTTGAGGTTTAGGGTTTAAGGTTTAGGTTTAAAGTTTTGGGTTTAAGTTTTAGTTTAGGGTTCAGGGTTTTTGTTTTTTTAACAGAAAATAAATTCATATTCAACATTTCTTCTTTTCGATTTTATCAACCAAATTGCACACCAAGTTTTCTATGACACAAGTGATAACATAGTTCAAAAAAAGCACGCATAGAGAAAATCCAAAACCCTAGATAACTTAAATCATCTCTACTATAAAGACATAGTTCCATAAGCAGCAGATAGGATCAGACGTTCTTTAGTTTCTTCGGTTCCCATCAGCACCACCTCAACCTCTCAAGTAGAGGGATCCACCATTATATCATCGATCTCTCCCTCCGCCACCACAATAGTTGTAACCTCCGTCACTCCTCTTGCCACTATAACCACCACTGCTCCGACCACCGCCTCCATATTCACCAGTACCTCCATATCCCTCACCTTGACTGCGATAACTGCTGCCTCCACCTTCCCTTCCTTTGCCAGATCTAGACTGAGCCTCGTTGACGATGATGTTCCTGCTATCAAGGTTCTCCCATTCTTAGGGTTTTGGTTTAGGTTTAGGTTTATTAGGTTTTAGGGTTTAGGTTTAATTTATAATTTATTTAATTACATTAGGTTTATGTTTATGGTTTGGGGTTTAGGGTTAGGATTTAGGGTTTAAGGTTTTATTTATTTTAGTTTTGGTTTAGGTTTATTTTATTTTATTTATTTCAAGTTTAGTTTTTTTTTAAGTTTAGGGTTTAGGTTTTATTTTTTATTTTATTTTACCTTTATTTATTTTAGTTTAGGTTTTTTATTTTAGTTTATTTTTTAGGTTTAAGTTTATTTTTAGTTGAGTTTTATTTTTATTTTATTTTTTAGGTTTAGGTTTTATTTTTTATTTTTAGGTTTAGGTTTAGGTTTTATTTTATTTTTTTAGGTTTAAGTTTTAAGTTTTTATTATATGTTTATTTTTAGGTTTTATTCTTTTAGTTTATTTTATTTTATTTAGTTTAGGTTTAGGTTTAAATTAGTATAGTTTAGGTTTAGGTTTTTATTTAGTTTTTATTTTATTTTATTTTTATTTTACGTTTAGTTTTTATTTTATTTAGGCTTTTTATTCTTAGGTTTATTTTATTTTTTATTTTAATTTTGGTTTTTATTTAGTTTATTTTATATTATTTTTACTTTTTTATTTATTTTATTTTTAGGTTTAGGTTTTAGTTTAGGTTTTTATTTGAATTTATTTTCTTATTTTATTTATGTTTATGTTTAATTATTTATTTTAATTTTAGGTTTCATTTATTTTATGTTTAGGTTTTTAGATTTTTAGGGTTTAGGGTTTAAGGTTTTAGGGTGTAGGGTTTTAGCATTAGGGTTTAGGGTTTAAGGTTTAGAGTTTAGTGTTAAGGCTTTAGGGTTTAGGGTTTAGGGCTTAGTGTTTAGGGTTTAGGGTTTAGGGTTAGCATAGGGTTTAAGGCTAGTTTAGGGTTTAGGGTTTAAGGTTTAGGCTTTAAGGTTTAGGGTTTTTAGGGTTTAGGGTATAGGGTTTAGGGTTAGTTTGGAGTTTAAGATTTAGGGTTATAAGGTTTAGGGTTTAGGGTTTAGGGTTTAGGGTTACGATTAGGGTTTATGATTTATGGTTTAGGGCTTAGGGTTAGTTTAGGATTTAGGGTTTAAGGTTTGAGATTTTTTAGGGTTTAGAAGTTAAGGTTGTAGCTTTATGATTTAGGGTTTAGGGTTAGTTTTACGGCTTTAGGTTTAGGGTTTAGGGTTTAGGATTTAGACTTTAGGATTTAGGGTTTAGGGTTTAGGTTTTTTTTTAAAAAAAAAAAATTTTGTAAACTGGTAGGTTTAGGTTTATATAGATTATTTTTTATTTATTTTAGTTTTTTTTCTCTTTTTATTTAGGTTTATTTTTTTATTTAGTGTAGTTTATATGTTTTAGGTTTATATATTTTAGATTATATTTTTTATTTTAGTTTACTTTTTAGGTTTATGTGTAGGTTTACACTTATTTTTTTAGTTTAGTTTTATTTTTATTTTATTATTTAGCTTTAGGTTTTATTTTTTATTTTTTTGGTTTAGGTTTTAGGTTTTTATTTTATATTTATTTTTATGTTTTATTTTTTAGTTTAGGTTTAGGTTTATTTTTATTTTGTTTTATGTTATTTAGTTTAGTGTTTAGGTTTAGTTTATTTTAGGTATACATTTAGGTTTTAATTTTTATTTATTTTTTGGTATTATTTTTAAGTTTATTTTTTAGGTTTAGGTTTTTATTTAGTAATTATTTTATTTTATTTTAGGTTTATTTTATTTTTTATTTTACGTTTACCTTTTATTTTATTTAGGTTTTCTATTTTTTGTTTATTTTGTTTTTAGTTTAGTTAAGGGTTTTATTTATTTTATTTTATTTAAGTTTTTGTTTTTTCAGGTTTAGGTTTAGGTTTTAATTTAGGTTTTTATTTTATTTTTATTTTTTTATTTTTTTTAAATATTTCTCATTTTTTTAAGGTTTTAGTTACTTTAGGTTTAGGTTTTTAACATTTTAGGGTTTTGAATTAAGTAAACTGGTAGGCTTAGGTTTTTTAGTTTATTTTTTATTTTATTTTATTTTCTATTTAGTTTAAGTTTATGTTTAGGTTTAGGTTTAAGTTTAGGTTTAGGTTTTATTTATTTTAGTTTAGTTTATTTTAGTTTCAATTTAAGTTTATTTTATTTATATTTTAGGTTTAGGTTTTTTTTTAGTTTAGGGTTTAGGTTTTATTTTTTATTTATTTTTAGATTTTATGTCAAGGTTTGTTTTTTAGGTTTAGGTTTTTATTTAGTTTTTAATTTATTTTATTTGAGGTTTATTTTATTTTTATTTTATGTTTAGTTTTATTTTATTTAGGTTTATTATTCTTAAGTTTATTTTATTTTTTTAGTTTAGTTTAGGTTTTTATTTATTTTATTTTAGTTTATTCTTATTAGTTTATTATATTTTATTTTAAGTTTTAGGTTTATGTTTTTATTTTAGTTTTTATTTTATTTTATTATTTTATTTTTTTATGTTTAGTTTTTTTTTTTAGGTTTAGGTTTTTTGTTTTTTTGGTTTAGGGTTTTAGGGTTTAGGGTTTTAAGGTTCAGGGTTAGGGTTTAGGGTTTAAGGTTTAGGGTTTAGTGCGTATGGTTTAGGGTTTAGGTTTTAGGGTTTAGGGTTAGCTTAGGGTTTAGGGTTTAGGCTTTAGGGTTAGTTTAGGGTTTTTTAGGGTTTAGGGTTAAATTTAAGGTTTAGGATTTAGGGTTTAGGGTTTAGGGTTTAGGATTTAGGGTTTAGGGTTTAGAACATACGATTTAGGGTTTTAGGGTTTAGGGTTTAGGGTTTGGGGTTTATGGTTTAGGGTTAGGGTTAGGGTTTAGGGTTTAGGGTTTACGATTTAGGGTTTACAGTTTATGGATTAGGGTTTATGATTTAGGGTTAATTTCTAGTGTTAGTTTAGGGTTTATGGTTTAGAGTTTAGGTTTGTAAGTTTAGGGTTTTGTGTTTAAGGTTTTGGGTTAGTTTTAGGGTTTATGATTTAGGGTTTAGGGTTTTTTTTAGGTTTTTATTTTATTTTTATTTTGTTTAATTTATTTATTTTAGGTTTATTTATTTTAGTTTAAAGTTTTTCTTGTAGTTTACTTTTTAGGTTTATGTTTATTTTTTATTTAGTTTTATTTTTATTTTATTTTTTAGGATTAGGATTTTTTTTTTAGGTTTTGCTTTTGGTTTTTATTTTATTTTTTAGGTATAGGTTTTAGGTTTTTATTTTAGGTTTTTTTTAGTTTAGGCTTAGGCTTATTTTTAGTTTATTTTATTTTATTTAGTTTAGGGTTTAAGTTTAGTTTACATTTGGTTTTGGTTTAGGTTTTATTTATTTTAGTTTAGTTTAATTTAGTTTAGGTTTATGTTTATTTTATTTTATTTATTTTAGGTTTTTATTTCTTTTAGTTTAGGGTTGAGGTTTTATTTTTTATTTATTTTTAAGTTTTGTTTTTAGGTTTATTGTTTTGGTTTTGGTTTTTATTTAGTTATTATTTTATTTTATTTTAGGTTTATTTTATTTTTATTTTATGTTTAGTTTTTATTTTATTTAGGTTTTATATTTTTTGTTTATTTTTTTTAGTTTACTTTAGTGTTTTATTTATTTTATTTTAGTTTAATTTTTGTTTTTTATTTTATTTCTATTTTAGGTTTAGGTTTTAGTTTAGGTTTTTATTTTATTTGTTGATATTATTTTATTTTGGTTTATGTTTTCTTATTTATTTTATTTTTAGGTTTTCTTTAGTTTAGGTTAAGGCTTTTAGCATTTTAGGGTTTTGGTTTTAGGGTTTTAGGGTTTAGGGTTTAAGGTTTAAGGTTAGGGTTTTTATTATTATTTTATTATTTTATTATTTTTTAAATTAAGTAAATTAGTAAGTTTAGGTTTATTTTGTTTATTTTATCTTATTTTATTTTATTCAGTTTAGGTTTATGTTTAGGTTTAGATTTTATTTATTTTAATTTTGATTTATGTTTATTTTAATTTAATTTTAGGTTTAGGTTTTTTTTTAGTTTAGGGTTTATGTTTTATTTTTTATTTATTTTTATGTTTTATTTTAAAGTTTATTATTTATGTTTAGGTTTTTATTTAGTTTTTAATTTATTTTATTTTAGGTTTATTTAATTTTTATTTTATGTTTAGTTTTTATTTTATTTAGGTTTTTTATTCTAAGGTTTATTTTAATTTTTTAGTTTAGTTTATGTGTTTAATTTTTTTATTTTAGTTTATTCTTTATTATATCATTTTTAAGTTTAGGTTTAGGTTTTAGTTTAGGCTTTATTTTATTTTATTTTTTATTTACAGGTTTAGGTTTAATTTATTTATTTAGGTTTAATTTAGTCAGTTTTTGTGTTAGGGTCTGGTGTGGCCTGGGGTTTGTTTAGGGTTTAGAGCCCAGGTTGGGCCCAGTTAGTTTGGGGTGGGCTCAGTTTAGCTCAGGATCTTAATCAGCTTGGCTAGGGTGGTTGTGGCCCAGGATCAGGTCAGTTTAGCCATTAAGTAGTGTTTAGCCCAGCCCAGCCCAGGTTTAAAGGCTCAAGGTAGTAAGGATCAGATAAGATCAGAATCAAAGTTTAGGGCCCAGGTTTAGGCCGTGAGCCTGCGTTTAGGGTCAGGTCAGTATGGTAAGCTTAGGTAGGGTCATGATAGGATCAGGGAAGGAAGGCCCAGGATCAGTAAGGGCCTTAGTGGAAGTTTAGGGTTTAAGGTTTAGCCCAGGATTTAGTGGTGGTTAGGATCAGTGGCCTTTAGGGCCTAGGGAGGGTCTTGGATTTAGGGTTTAGGTTTAGAGTTTTAGGTCAACCTTTAGGTTTATTATTTTTATAATCCACTTTATTTATCTGGTCCATTTTAGTTTAAGTTTATCTTATCTTTATGCTCATGATTAATTTATTTAGTTTTAGGTTTAGGTTTATCTTATTTTAGGTGGTTTAAGTTTTATCTTCTTAAACCCAGGTCCCAAGTTTATCTTAGGTTCTTTTTTAGTTTAGCTTATGTTTTTCACTCCATCTTATTTTAGGGTCTGGGGTCAGACAGTTTAGGGTTAGTTTAGGGCCCAGGGCCTGGTTGGTAGGTTTAAGGGTATGGGTTTAGAGCCCAAGAAGGGTTTAGTTTAGGGTTTAGGGTTTAGGGTTTAGTTTGGGTTAGGGTTTAGCCTTAGGCCCAGTTTAGGGAGTTTGGTGTTTATGGCCTTTGAGCCAAATAGCCTGGCTGGTTTGAGTAGGCCCATATTAGAGTTTTTTAGGCCCAGTATTTTTAGGCTTTGGCTACAGTAGTGCTTCTGGTATTATCTAGAGAGTATCTTGTGGGTTAGGTATTGTTTTAGGTAGGTTATTCAAGGGTCAGGTCTAAGGTATTCATGGCCGGGGTTATTTTAGTATCAGTATGGTTCTAGTTTTAGGGTTAGGGCCTGGTTTAGTATTGAGTGGTTTGGGGCCCAGTAAGTTGGTTAGTTTAAGAGTTAGGTTTAAGGTTAATAGTGGCTCAGTAGGGTCTAGACTCAGGGTCAGTAGTGGCCTGATTTAGGGATTAGTAGGGCCCAGGTTTTAGGATCAGTGGTCAGTTTAGGGTTTAGGGCTGTAGAAGGGTAGGGTTTTAGGTTATTTATTTATTTAGTTTAATTTATTTATTAGGTTTATTTATTTTAGTTTAGGTTTTTTATAGATTATTTTAGGTTTAGGTTTAGGATCATGATATATTTTTTGTTTAGTTTTATTTTAAATTTTAGGTTTATTTTTTTTTTTCTAGATTGGTTTAGGTTTAGGTTTAGGTTATTTTAGGTTTTTTTAGTTTAGCTTAGGTTTTATTTTTATTTTATTTTATTTAGTTTTGGGTTTAGATTTAGTTTATTTTAGGTTTAGTTTTAGGTTTTATTTATTTTAGTTTAGTTTAATTTAGTTTAGGTTTATTTTTATTTTATTTTGTTTATTTTAGGTTAATGTTTTTCTTTAAGTTTAGGGTTTAGGTTTGATTTTATATTTATTTTTAGGTTTTTTAAGTTTATTTTTTAGGTTTAGGTTTTTATTTAGTTTTTATTTTATTTTTTTAATTTTACCTTTAGTTTTATTTTATTTAGATTTTTTAGTTTTAGGTTTATTTTATTTTTTTAGTTTAGTTTGGGTTTTTATTTATTTTATTTTAGAATTACCTTTTTATTTAATTTTATTTTTATGTTTAGCTTTAGGTTTTAGTTTAGGTTTTGATTTTATTTTATTTTGGTTTCAGTTTTTTATTTATTTTATTTGTATGTTTTATTTAGTTTAGGATTAGATTTTTAGGTTTTTAGGGTTTCGTGTTTATGGTTTAGGGTTTAGGGTTTAGGGTTTTATGGTTTAGGGTTTTAGGGTTTAGGCTTTTGGGTTTAGGGTTTAGGGTTTAGTGTTTAGGCTTTAGGGTTTATGGTTTTAAGGGTTTAGGATTTAGGGTTTAGGTTAGCTTAGGGTTTAGGGTTAGTTTAGGGTTTAGGGTGTAATTAAAAGTGCAGTTAAAGTTTAATTAGTCAATTTCTCTAGTTGAGTGACCAATAAATCTCAAGAAAATCATGGGAGGCAGAGTCAATTTTTCAATTAAACCTTAATTACTATTCAAAATTAGTTAAGATCATTTTTAATTAATTCTCCTCTAAAATACCTTTAAAATAAGTATTTATTTGCACTTTTTATTTCTCTATGATTTTTTATGATTTTTAGAAGTTTCAACCATTAAAAATGAGTTATTAAACCTAATTAAAGCCTAATCCTATTGGCGCCACGTATAACGCTGACGCGACGCACTTTCAACATGGCACCGCGGGATTGGCTACTTAAAAGATACCCGACTTAGTGTCTACATGGCGGTGGCAACACGCTTTCTCGTCTGCCGTCCGATCTAAGATCCAACGGCTATAATTAATCTGATAGCTTAATATGATTAAATCAGATCGATCTAGTGGATCTAATCACACCATCTATTTCGATCACATTGAACGAACAGTGCATGATCTAATGTCACGCGAGTGAGGGAGATTGGAGTCCGTCTACCATTGCTCACTTGATCCGAGCTTACCCGATTGGATCAACTCCAAAAGGATCCCACACCTTCAGGACATCAATCGGAGGGGATCCAATATTAAGATCACACGAGATGAAGTTTTCTTCAAAAAGCTCTAACCATTTTTTGCCTAAGGATCAATTTTGGAAGTATACCTCGCCGGAGTTCAAGACCAGTAGCTCAAATGATTGAGGAAGCTTCATATAGTGGAGATGAAGCCCTGTTAAGCAGCAATTGGATCAACTCCTCGATGTTCTCTTGGAAGGCCACGAACCAACAATTTGGAGCTCTGCTTTGATCAAAGTCCCACCTCTGGTGCTCAAAAAGCATGGGAGATGATTCGTTCTTGTTTGACAAGGCCTAGGGAAGGTGCGTGCAAAGTTAATTTCAGTTTGATGGAGAAATGGGGAAGTTAGGTCAGAAATGGGAGTGTCTTATTTCGGGATTGACGGGAATGACATTTTATGATCAAGGAACGAGCTTGGGAGCTTAGGGAATGGCTCTAGTAGCTCATCTTGGGTAGCTAGGGATCTAAGAAATAATTTTTGTGTGTGTTTGAGTGGAAACGAGGGGGTGTATACCCCCCTTCATCTTGATAGGACGGTGGGATCGGGTTTGGCTTCTATTGGCCATTTGACCATCTCAGGGAGTCGTGGGTGGCACGGAAGAGGTGGGTTACCTTGGCTTGGTTGGTCGAAGGTGTGGAGGTAGCTACCAAAGAGAAATCATGGGTGTCCAATGAGTTTCTAATTCTCCAATGGGGAGAGTGAGGTGATTTTATCTCCCATGGTTATGACCAACCCAACCACCCCTTGGGTCGGCAGGTCGCCTGGTGGGTGGGACCAGTACTAGAGTACCAAGAATGGAATTGACCACGCGTGATTTGTCTCATGTGATGCCCTTGACCCAAGGGTAGAATGATCATTTGGCATTGGATTTGATTTGGCCAGATTTGAAATGAGCCAAAAGTGGGTTATCCCAAATTTCAAGTCAATTGGAGTTGATTTGGTTAGGTTTGGCTCAATTTGACTCATTTAGGTCAAGGTTAGGTTGACCAATCACAAATTGGGTCAAACCAAGGGTTGGGTCAAGTTCATATGATCATTTGGGATGTTTTTGTTCAATTGATTTGGTTTAGTTTGTCTTAGATTCGATTTTTGCTCATTTAAATTCATTTGGGTCAAATGGGTTAAGTTGACTAATTTGATCAAATTGCCCAAATTGGCTTGGGTTTAGTTAACTAATTGAAGAGGATTGAAACCATTGGTTTCAATTAATTTTGATTTGGTTTTGATTTAGGACAACTTGAACCTTTAGGCCAATTTGGGCTAAGTAGATAAATTGGGCTCAATTGGGTCCAATCATGGTTTTGGTCAAGTTCAACAATCAATTTGGAAAGAACTTGAGCCATTGGTTGCAATCAATTTGATTTATATTTTGATTTGATGCAATTTGGACTTTTAGGTCAATTTGGGTCAACTTGGGTCAAGTGGGCCAATTGGGTTTGGTTTGAGTCAATTGAAGGTCAAATCATATTCAAATATTGATTTTGATTTAGTATGAATCATTGGTTTCAAGGGATTTGGTTTAGGTTGCAATTTGGCTAGTTTGGGTTCATTTGGGTTAAGGGGTTGACTTCATCAAATGACCAAGTTGATTTGGTTTGACCCAATTTATGAGAATTGATCAACCTAAGGTGATTAATAATCATGATGGGATGTTTTGATGGGCTTGGTTCAATCTAATTTGGGCAGGATTAGAACTTGGCTCAAATAGGTCAAATTGGCCATTTTGGGTCAAGTTGACCAATTGGGTTTAGTTGGCTTGATTTTGGGTTGAGTTCAATTTAGTGAGTTTATATATGGATTTGGGATTGATATATAAATTCAATTGCAATTGGCTTAGGTTTGAATGGATTTTGTTTCATTTGAACATTTCAAGTCAAAAGGGTTAATTTGGGTTTAACTTTGGTTGATTTTGGTTTGGATTGATGATTGTAAATTTCATTTATATTTGTGAATATGATTGAAGGAATGATTGATTCATGAGAAAACCAATTGAATTTGGGTTTTGGAATGAAAGAAATTGACTAAGTCCATGGAGTTGGGTCATGTGGCATAGTTTTGGAATTAGATTTGGTTTGATTTAGTTTTGATGATTTAAATGAATATTTCATTTAAATTTTTGTGAAGATGATTGAAAATATGGTTGATTTGCGAGAAAATCAATTGAGTCTGACTTGATTTTGATGGATTTGGCTAAGTCCATGGGATAGGTCATATGGTTTAATAAGGGTTTTGATTTAATTTTATTTAGTTTGATTTAGTTTTGATCATTTGAATGTAGATTTGATTTATATGTAGAAAGATGATTGAATATATAAATTTATTATGAGAAAGTCAATTGATTTTGGATTGATTTGGATTAAGATTTGGCTAAGTCCATTGGATAAGTCATATGGCTTATGAAGGGTTTCAAGTTTAGATTTGATCATGGGATTCAATCATTTGGTTTGAAATTTGGGTTTGGATTTGGATTTGACTTTGATGTTTGAATTGAACTTGAGGTTTAAGGAAGGTGAACATGGATTAGATTTGGGTGGGGTGTGGATTATCCTAATCCTTAAGGCATATCTTAATCCTATGGTTAACCCTTCTAAGTCTTTAGGCTTAGGTTAAGTGTTTACTTAATTATTAGAAGTTTCTTATGACTAGGGAAGTCTTAGTGTCTAGAAGACTCCTAAGTCTAAGATGGGAAGATTGAATTCACATTCCAAAAGTGAGCTCAACAAGACTTAAACTCCATAGTGTTGCCCTTTGAGATAGATGATTGGAAGACCAAAACCAAGTTTCACATTATAGACTCGGATACATCTTTCAACGCTTTGTTTGGGAGATCCTGGATACATAAGAACAACAGAGTTCCGTCCTCTCTACATCAGTGTATGAAGTTTATGGGAGGTGGGATCATCTACTATGTCAAAAGAGATCTTCAACCATTTGCTGTTCACGAGGTCGCCATATATAAGGATGTGGCTTACTACCTCACTCAAAATCAACAAGTCTATTCTCGCAAACTTGACCAAAGTTTAAAAATAAAAAGAGAAAAAAAGAAAAAAGAAAGAGAAAAAGAAAAGTAAAGAAAAGAGGAAATGAAAAAGAAAATAAAAGAGAGCAAAAATATACTTGGTGGAGGAAGTGGTGCCTGAAATTAGATTCCACCCATAATTTGTTACTCCACTCGAACATATGGGTGACCCTCCACTGTGGAGGAAGAGGCCAATTCAGAGGTAGTCCTAGGGGTGGAAAACCTCCTTATTGGCCACCTAATAGAAGATATGTCACCAAATACAGAGTACACCGCTATCCACATGACCTGACCAGCAGGATGAAGTCTATATATGGCAGCACTGACTCACCCAACTTTCCTCTCATCAAAATCCCCTAAGGAGGGTTTGAAGATTAATTCTCTAGGAGAATCATCTTCAAGTCAAAGTTGATGTAAAACTTAGGATGATTAATATAAATAATAGAATTACCTTTAATACTTGCCTTGTGTTCATAATTTAGCAAAGAAAAGGTTAATTCGACATACTTGGTCAAAGCACAAGTTAGACTACTTCGAAAGAATATGGAAGAACAAATGCAAAAGCTCTCAATCAAGACCATGACTTGGATTCGGAACATTAGGTCTAGTCGACGATGACGATTATTGTTTAGTCATCTTCAATTATTTGGAATCTGATAAGTTCTTTTCAAACCACATTAACTCATATGAGGAGCTGTGCTTAGAAACTTCAAATGATCCAGATGATTTTGAAGTCAAAGATGCACCACTAGAGTTCATAGAAGAGATCAAGTCAATAATTGACGAGGTCAAGGAAATCAACTTAGGAGCATCAGTTCTTTATTGAATGAAATTGAAACCAATGACTTAGTTAGGCTATTGACTGAGTTTATGGACTACTTTGCATAGAGTTATGAAAAAAATGCTTGGATTGGCTCCTGATGTAGCGGTCCATAAACTAGCAATTGAACCTACTGCTAACCTTATCAAGCAAGCTCTTAGATGCATATGATTAGACATAGAAAAACAAATCATTTTTGAAGTCAAGAAATTGATAGATGTTGCTTCATTTGAGAAGAAAAGTACCCTACCTGGTTAGCCAACGTCGTCTTAGTTACGAAAAAGAATTGCCAAATTCACATATGTTCTAATTTTAGGGATTTAAATAAGGCATATCCAAAAGATGAATTTCCACTACCAATCCCGGAGCTGATGGGGGATATTGCCTCATTTCATGCAGTCTTCTATTTCATGGATGGCTCATCTGGATATAACCAAATAAAGATGGTCCTTGATGATGAAAGAAATACTACTTTTAAAACCCCGATCAAAATCTTTTGCTATAAGGTCTTGCCTTTCAGCCTTAAAATACCGGTGCTACATACCAGTGAGCTTTGACTCAAATCTTTGACAAACTCATTCATCATTAAGTTGAGTGCAATGTCAAGGATCTCTTGGTCAAAAGTAAAGAAAAGGAAGACCATCTCTTTAACTTGAGAGTAATTTTCGAATAGTTAAGATAATTTAACCTCAAAATGAACCCCCTAAACTGTGCATTCGGAGTAGCTTCAAGGAAATTTCTTAGGTTTGTTGTCTAACATCAGGGAATCGAAATCAACTCAGATCATTCGAAGGATAGTTGGTGTATCTAAGATGCTTTATATCCAACCTATTAGGAAGATGTCAGCCATTCTCAGCACTTGTCAAAAGGATGCCAAGTTCAAGTGGGATGACAAGTGTGAGTATGCCTTCAAAGACATCATGCATTACTTGATGATGCCGTCAATTCTAGCAGCTCCTATTCTAGGCAAGCCACTCATACTTTACATTACTATGTTAGATGACTCCCTTAGTGCTTTGTTGGCCCAAGCCAACAATGAAGGGAAGGAAAACACACTCTACTACCTCAGCTGTCATCTAAGCCTTGCTGAGGCTAATTATCCACCCATTGAGAAGCATTGCCTAGCTTTAATCTTTGCATCCCAAAAGCTACAACACTACATGCATCCTCATAAGGTGGACTTAATCTCTAATATCAATCCACTACAACATCTCATGACACGGCTGATGCTATCCGGACAGTTGGCATGATGGTCCATGACCCTCTCGTAGTTTGACATTACCTCAGCTTACTCTCTGCTTAATGATGATCTCCCCGATGAACAAATCATGAACTTAAGGGATACTAGCATTCACCGCAGGGAGATGTACTTTGATGATGCGGCTTCCTCACAAAGAGGAGAAGAACCACAATTTATAATTCGAAGAAAGGCAGGGGTAGGAATAGTTTTCTTAACTTTGGACCGCGATGTGATGAGATTCTCATATCATCTCTCCAATCTTTGCACCAAAAATGAAGCTGAATATGAGGATCTGATTGTCAGTCTGGAGATAGTCAATACTCTAAGCATCCAAAACAATAATATCTTTAGGGATTCTTAGCTAGTTATCAACCAAATTGTTGGGTCCTATAAGGCTATATAGCCCAAGCTCCATCACTACCATAAGTTCACCATAGAGTTATTGGACCAAATCCCAAAGGTTATCATTGGTAAGATTCCTCGAGAAGAGAATGTCATGGCGTATGCTCTAGCCAAGCTTGCCAAGGAGTTGGCATGTACGGAGGATGAGTCCATATCAATAAAGGTCTAAAATAGACAAGTCTTATCCATTTATTGATATTGAACTCATCAAAAAGTACTCTCATGAAGGGGAGGTTTTCATTGCCAAGAAAGATGAAAAGCTAGATTGGAGGCAACCATTCATGGATTACCTAAATAAAGGCAAACTACCTCAAGAGAAGTCACAAGCCCATCAGATGAAGTAGGGGGCACTTTCCTACGCTCTTGTGGATGGTGTCTTGTATCGGTGGTCTTTTGATCATATATGGTCACGTTGTTCAGACAAGCACGAAGCCCGTAGGATTGTGATCGAGGTACACTCAAGATTATGTAGAGCCAACTAATCCAGTTCAAAGATGAAAGCCAAGATCAAGAGACTAAGATACTACTAGCCAATGATGATCAAAGATAGCATGGATAAGACTAAGCGAGGCCACCAATGTCAAAAACATGGTGGGGTCCTTCAACAACCACTCAACATTCTACATCCTACATTGGTCTCATGGTCTTTCGAGTGTTGGGGGTACCGACATAGTGGGTTCGATTGATCCTCCTTCTTCCAAGGGTCATCAGATCATCTTAGCTGCTACTGAATACATTTCCAAATGGGTGAAGGCAATTTTGCTCAGAGAGGTCACAACTCACCATGTGCTCTAGTTTTCTAAGAATCATATCGTATATAGGTTCGGAGTGCCTCGATGAATTATATCTGATAATGGTACTACATTTGTAAGCATCGAGATCAACAACTTTACCTAGAGACACAACATAGATTTGAGATATTCTACCATCAACTACCCAAGGGCAAATGACATAGCAGAATTCTTCAACAAAACCCTCATCCAAATACTAAAGAAGACACTCGAAAACACCTTAGGTTGGTTGGTTCTCGCACCTTAGGATACACCACTCATGGCAGATGTAAGTCTGCTAAGCTTTCTCCTTGAGTTTGCCGCCGTACACCTATAGGCTTTCTTTTCCAGTGCAAAGGATAGCGCCCCTAGCAGCACCTCCTTTATGGGCTCCATATTTGGATCACATCCTTTGCAACCCTATTTAGACACTATCTGAGTTAATATTGGATTGGACAGTTCTCGTTTCCTAGTAACCACCCCTGTGGTTGGAGAATCCATCTTATGGATGTGTAGATTCACCCTTAGTCTAGTAAATCTGAGATAGGTCAAGGACGACATAGCCCCTTCTCAGTGTGGTCCCTGGTACACCAACAGGGTTTACAAAAACATATAAAAAGATATATATTCACTTATGAATTAGGAGGACACCCATAATGGTACCACTTTCCAAGCAGGTATCTTATCTTTAGGGCAGTGTTAACCAAACTCCCTATAGGAATCGTCTGACTACTCTTGAGTTGATATATGTACCCAGCAGCATTTACTCAATAGTCAGCCCAAAGTTGGGTTTGATTTGTTGTGCTACTAATAGGTCACCCCACTGGTTGTTCCTTGCTTTAGAAGATGTAAGTCTGCTACACCTTCTTCTTAACACAGCTGTTGTACACTGAAAGGCAATCCCTTAGGTTGGCTAGCTCTACCCCACAACCAGTAGACTATCCTGTTGAAATTATAAATCTGAGATAGGACAAGTCTTATATAGCCATTTCTCAGTGGGTTCATCGCACACCGACATGGTCCATAAATTAAATCTATCAAATTTTACTAAGCTCACATCCCTAGCAGATATTCCCTCAATTTAAAATCAAACTAAACAAAATAAACTATATCAAATCACATGAAATTAAGATAAAAATAATCCTGACTACTTTTGAGTTGACATAAGTCCCTAGCAGCATTCGCTCAGTAGTCACCCTAGATCATCGAACCAACCTCCCTAGTGGAGCCAAATTAAATTCAAAACCAACCTCTCCAGTGGAGCCAAATTAAACCAACTCTCATAGTAGAGTCAAAATAAAAGAAATCTAGCCAAACTCTTATCCCCAGCAGATACATCCCCAAATAAATCAATAAAATCAAACTCAAATCTCAATCCTCAATGGATAGACCAAACCCGCTTCCCTAGTGGAAGGTTAATATACCCGATCCCCAGTAGACTCGAGCCCATATCTTTAGCAAATATGCCTCCACATCAATTAAAATAAAATAAATTAAAGTTGATTCAATCTTAATCCTCGATGGATTATAGATTCTTATCCCTAGTGGATCTTCTTTCCACAAATCAAATAATCAAATCAAATTCAAACCTTATCCCCAATAGATTTTCTTCTTCTATGCCCTCTATATAGACCGCTCACATGTCATGTCCAATGCATGTGTGATCCCCTAACGCATCTCCCTCTATGTCCTTGACATGGAATTATCATCAAATCTTTTTTTTTTCTCTTATGCACACCTTTAATACTTCAACTAAAATCCTAATAATGTATTCATTCAAATAACATCAACTTAACATTGTAATCAACATTTTATGATTTGTGATGGTGCACGCTCAAACTAACTATATAATATCATGCTAAACATATTATAGTGTCAATTAACACACTATATTATATTATAATATATGATGTTATATTATAATTTGCTATAATATAATATATTGTCTAACATTACACCTCATTAGAATAACTTAGAAGGAACAAATAACAAAATTTTCTCAAAATATGAATAATGTTTATTTTGGATGTAAAATTGTTATTTTTCTATTAGAAATGGTACAAAATAGCATAATTTTGGTGTTGCTTCTTGGTGTGTGTCATGAATTTTTCCAAATTCTTCCATCTCAACCTTCAAATTAACAATTTTGTGAGTTTTGACCCAATGTATTATAACAAAAGTAAAGCATACAAAAATGTACAATAACATTTAATAACACACCACCACATTCATATATATGTGAAGTTATATTGTTATGTAGATTATATTTTAATATGCTTTCATATAATGTATTATCTTACATTACACCTTAAAATGAATCACTTTAAGCAAATAATTTATAAAATTTGGTTGAAAAATGAACATTTATTTTGGATGTAAGATTCCATTCTTTTGATTAAATGACACACCATAGCACACCCCCAATGATGTTCCCTAAAGCTTACCTTAAATTTGGCCAAATCCCATCATCTCAGCCTATAAATTAGTATTTTTATGAAATATACAAGTACAAACTCTACTACATCATACTATAATAAACTAAAATATGTAAACAAGTAGTAATACATAATAGCATTCTTTAATGCATGATGCTACACTATGTTATGGCATTCTATATTATAATACACTATAACATATTATATTATATTATACTGAATATGACATCACAAGGGATTGCTTAAGGTAAAAAAATCATAAAATTAGTCTAAATAATAAAAAACTATATATTTTAGTCATATTACTTACATATTTTAAATTCAAATAGTATATTATGATGCCATGCTCTACCTCTTATGAATTTGGCCAAATTCCACCATTTTAAAGCCTAAATCAACATTTTTATAAATAATTCTAGTGTAGGCTTGACTGTATGATTGTAAAATACTAAAAGAATTTAAAATGTGTAGAACAATATATTATGATATATGATGTTATATTATGCTACAACATATAATATTTATTTTGAACAAAAAATCTTACTTTTTAGACTACAAGTGGAGTAACACACCTTTGGTACTACAACCTATTTACCACTTTAAATTTAACAAATTTCATCATCTATTTTATTAAATCATTCATTTTATGATTTATATTAATATAGACTTTAGGGCACAATAACATAATATACTAAAACATTTCAAAATATCTTATAACATCCAAAAACACATCACTACATGCTCAAATATATGATGCTACATTATACTATAATATATGGTATTATAATATGATTTATGGTTAGGGTTTAGGGTTTTCAAATCTTTAATACTCAAGGGAAAGTCTCTTGAAGACAATTTCTTTAGCTACCATAACTATGTTAGGATTAGGTCATTCTTTAGATATACTCTTAATGACATCTTTACTCAAGGTTTATGGTTTATGGTTGGGGTTTAAGGTTTCTTTAGGGTTTAAGATTTAAGGTTAGTTTAGGGTTAAGGGTTTAGGGTTGTAGGTTTTAGGGTTTATGGTTTTAGGGTTTAAGGTTCAAGGTTTATGGTTTAGGGTTTAGGGTTTTGTGTTTAAGGTTTAGAGTTTAGGGTTTAGGGTTTAGGGTTTTGGTTTTATGTTTATGGTTTAAGTTTTAGTTTAGGGTTTAGTGTTCACAATTTTTTTTTAAAATAGAGAACAATTTCAGATTCAACATTTCTACTTTTTGATTTCATCAACCAAATAAAACCCCAAGTTTTCTAAGACACAAGTGAAGACATATATAACAAATGAGCACCCATAGACCAAATTAAAATCCCTATATAACTAGAACCGTCTCTAATGTAAAGACACATTTCCATAAGCAGCAGATTAGATCAATCATTTTTTAATTTCTCCAACTTTAATCAGAACCACCCCTGCCTCTCGAGTAGTAGGATCTGACATCATATACCTAATCTCTCCCTCTGCTTCTACCATGGCTATAACCTCCATCGCTCCTCCTACCTCCATAACCATCACTGCTCTGACCACAACCTCCATATCCACTAGCACCACGAGATCCCCAACCATCACTATAATAATTAGCCTCCACCTTACTCCTTAGATCTAGGTGTGCAGTTGATTGATTTTTCAATGTTCCATACATTAAATTTAGTTTAGGTTTAAGTTTTAATTAATTTAATTGGTTTAAGTTATAGGTTTAAGTTTAGTTTAGGTTTAGGTTTTAGGTTTTAGGTTTAGGGTTTAGGTTTAGGTTTTAGGTTTAGGTTATTTAGTTTAGGTTTAGGTTTAGTTTGTTTTTGGGGTTTAGGATAAGGTTTAGGTTTAGGTTTAGGTTTAGGTTTAGGGTTTAGGGTATTAGGTTTAGGTTTAGGGTTTAGGGTTTTAAAAATAATCTAAGTAAACCGGTAGGTTTAAGTTTATCTAATTTATCTAGCTTATTTTTTTATTTTTTTGAGTTTATTTTATTTTTTTATTTAATTTAAGTTTATTTTTTATTTTCATTTAGTTTAGTTTATTTATTTAATTTAGATTTTTTATTTTAGTTTATTTTTTAGGTTTAAGTTTATTTTTTAGTTGACTTTTTTTTAGGTTTAGGTTTTTTTTAAGGTTTAAGTTTAGGTTTTTATTTTCTTTTTTAGGTTTATTTTTAGGTTTTATCTCTTAGTTTAGATTTAGGTTTATTTTTAATTTATTTTATTTTACTTAGTTTTGGTTTATGTTTAGGTTTAGGTTTAGGTTTAGGTTTTATTTACTTTAGTTTAGGTTTAAGTTTATTTTATTTTATTTTTATTTTAGGTTTAGGTTTTCTTAGTTTAGCATTTTGGTTTTATTTTTTTATTTCTTTTTAGGTTTTTTTTAGGTTTTTTTTCTAGGTTTAGGTTTTTATTTAGCTCTTATTTTAATTTATTTTAGGTTTATTTAATTTTTATTTTATGTTTAGTTTTTATTTTATTTAGGTTTTTTATTCATAGGTTAATTTTATTTTTTTAGTTTAGTTTAGGTTTTTATTTGTTTTATTTTAGTTTATTTTTATTTTTTATTTTTTTATTTTATTTTTAGGTTTAAGTGTAGGATTTAGTTTTGGTTTTTTATTTTATTTTATTTTGATTTAAGCTTTTTTATTTATTTTATTATTAGATTTTATTTAGTTTAGGTTTAGGTTTTTTGGTTTTTAGGCTTTAGGGTTTAGGGTTTAAGGTTTAGGGTTTAAGGTTTAGGGTTTAGGGTTTAGGGTTTAGGGTTTTTGGGTTTAGGATTTTAGGGTTTGGGGTTCAAGGTCAGGATTTAGGGCTTAAGGTTTTGTGTTTAGTGTTTAGGCATTATGGTTTAGGATTTTGAGGGTTTAAGGTTTATTATTTAGGGTTTAGGGTATAAGATTAGCCTAGAGTTTAGCGTTAGTTTATTTTTTAGGGTTTAAGCTTTAGGGTTTAGTTTTTTAAGGGTTTAGGGTTTATGGTTTAGGGTTTATGGTTTGTTTAGGGTTTATTATTTAGGGTTTAGGGTTTAGGGTTTGGGTTAATGTTAGGTTTTAGGGTTTGTTTAGGGTTTAGGGTTTAGGGATTTTTTAGGGTTTAGGGTTTAAGGTTTAGGGTTTAGGGTTTACGATTAGTTTTAGGGTTTAGAGCTTTTTTAAAAAAAAAAATTTAGTTAACCAGTAGGTTTAGGTTTATTTAGTTCATTTTTAATTTATTTTAATTGTTTAGTTTAGGTTTATTTTTTTATTTATTTTTAGTTTAGTTTATTTATTTTAGGTTTATTTATTTTAATTTTAGGTTTTTTATTTTTGTTTATTTTTTAGGTTTAGGTTTAGGTTTATGCTTATTTTTTTTGCTTTAATTTTATCTTTATTTTTTTTTGGTTTAGGTTTAATTTTAAATTTATATGTTTAGGTTTATGCTTTTATTTTATTAATTTAGGTTTAGGTTTTAGGTTTTTTTTAGGTTTTATTTTTTAGTTTAGGTTTAGGTTTTTATTTAGTTTATTGTATTTTATTTGGTTTATGGTTTAGGTTTAGTTTCTTTTAGGTTTACATTTAGGTTTTATTTATTTTAGTTTAGTTTATTTTAGTCTAGGTTTAGGTTTATTTTATTTTGTTTATTTTAGGTTTTGGTTTTTTATAGTTTAGGGTTTAGGTTTAACTTTTTATTTATTTTTAGGACTTACTTTTAGGTTTATTTTTAGGACTTACTTTTAGGTTTACTTTTAGGGCTTTTATTTTTATGTTTATTTTATTTTTTTAATTTAGTTTTGGTTTTTATTTATTTGATTTGATTTTAGTTTTTAGTTTTTATTTTATTTTATTTTAGCATTTAGGTTTAGGTTTAAGTTTATGTTTAGGTTAGGTTTTAGTTTAGGTTTTTATTTTATTTTATTTTTTGTTTTATTTAGGTTTAGGTTTATTTATTTATTTATTTTTTAAGTTTTATTTCATTTAGGTTTATGTTTTTAGGTTTAGGGTTGTAGGATTATTTTAGTTTCTTTTATTTTTTTTTATTTAGGTTTATTTTTTATTTGGTTTAGTTTATTTATTTTAGGTTTATTTATTTTAGTTTAAGTTTTTTATTTTAGTTTATTTTTTTGGTTTATGTGTAGCTTTACACTTTTTTTTAGTTTAGTTTTATTTTTATTTTATTTCTTAGGTTTAGATTTTATTTTTTATTTTTTCAATTTAGGTTTTAGGCTTTTATTTTAGGTTTATTTTTAGGTTTTATTTTTTTAGTTTAGGTTTAGGTTTATTTTTAGTTTATTCTATGTTATTTAGTTTAGGGTTTAGGTTTAGTTTATTTTAGGTTTAGGTTTAGGTTTAATTTATTTTAGTTTAGTTTATTTTAGTTTAGGTTAAGGTTTACCTTATTTTGTTTATTTTAGGTTTATGTTTTTTTTAGTTTAGGGTTTAGGTTTCATGTTTTATTTATTTTTAGGTTTATTCTTGAGGTTTAGGTTTTAATTTAGTTATTATTATATTTTTTTAGGTTTATTTTATTTTTATTTTATGTTTAGCTTTTATTATAATTAGGTTTCCTATTTTTTATTTATTTTATTTTTTTAGTTTAGTTTAGGGTTTTATTTATTTTATTTTAGTTTAGCTTTCATTTTTTATTTTATTTTCTTTTTCGATTTAGGTTTAGGTTTTAGTTTAGGATTTCATTTTATTTTATTTTATTTTTATATTTAGGTTTACATTTTTCTTTTTTCTTTATTTTATTTACTTTAATATAATATAATATATTGTTTAAGGTTATAGGTTTAGGGTTTAGGGTTAGGGACTTTTTTATTTCTTTAAATTAAGTAAACTAGTAGGTTTAGGTTTATTTAGTTTATTTTAGTTAATTTAGTTAAGTTTAGGTTTAGGTTTAGGTTTAAGTTTAGGTTTAGGTTTTATTTATTTTAGTTTCAATTTAGGTTTATTTTATTTTTATTTTTGGTTTAGGTTTTTTTTTAGTTTAGGGTTTAGAATTTATTTTTTATTTATTTTTAGGTTTTATGTTAAGGTTTGTTTTTTTAGGTTTAGGTTTTTATTTAGTTTTTAATTTATTTGTTTTGAGTTATTTAGGTTTTTTATTCTTAGGTTTATTTTATTTTTTTAATTTAGTTTAGGTTTTTATTTATTTTATTTTAGTTTATTTTTTTAATTTATTATATTTTATTTTAAGAAATAGGTTTATGTTTTAGTTTAAGATTTTTTATTTTTTATTTTATTTTATTTAGGTTTAAGTTATTTTATTTATATTATTTTTATGTTTAATTTAGTTTAGGTTTAGGTTTTTAGGTTTTTAGGGTTTAGGGTTTAGGGTTTAGGGTTTTAGGGTTTAAGTTTTAGGGTTAGGGTTTATGGTTTAGGGTTTAGTGTTTAGGGTTTAGGGTTTAAGTTATAGGGTTTAAGATTAGCTTAGGGTTTATGGTTTGTTTAGGGTTTAGTGTTTCGGGCTTAAGGCTTTAGGGTTTAAGGTTAGTTCAGGGTTTTGGGTTCAGGGATTAGGGTTATATTTTTAAGGTTTTTTACAGTTTAGCATTTAGGGTTTAGGGTTGTAGGTTTTGTGTTTAAGGTTTAGGGTTTATTTTAGTGTTTAGGGTTTGGGGTTTAGAATTTAGGGTTTAGGGTTTAGAGTTTATGGTTTAGGTTAGTTTAGGGTTTACGATTTAGGGTTTTAGGGTTGAGGGTTTAGGGTTTAGGTTTAGGGTTTAGGGTTTAGGGTGTAGTGTTTAGGCTTTAGGGTTTAGAGTTTTGAGGGTATAGGATTTAGAGTTAGTTTAGGGTTTAGGGTTTAAGGTTAGTTTTAGGGTTTAGGGTTTAAGATTTAGGCTGTATGGTTTAGTGTTTAGGGTTTAGGGTTTAGGGGTTTTTTTGAAATTAAGTAAACCAATAGGTTCAGGTTTATTTAGTTTAAATATTTTATTTTTTATTTACTTTATTTTATTTTATTTTTTATTTCTATTTAGGATTATTTTTTTTATTTAGTTTAGTTTAATTATTTTAGGTTTATTTATTTTAGTTTAGGTTTTTTATTTTAGTTTATTTTCTAGTAAGTTTAGGTTTATTTTTTAGTTTAAGTTTTTTATTTAATTTAGTTTTTAGGTTTAGGTTAAGGTTTATGCTTATTTTAAGTTTAGTTTTATTTTAATTTAATTTTTAAGGTTTAGGTTTTATTTTTTTATTTTTAGGTTTAGGTTTAGGTTTTTATTTTATTTTTCTAGGTTTAGGTTTTAGGTTTTTCTTTTAGGTTTATTTTTAGATTTTATTTTTTAAGTTTAGGTTTAAGTTTATTTTTAGTTTATTTTATTTTATTTAGTTTAAGGTTTAGGTTTAGTTTATTTTATGTTTAGGTTTCGGTTTTATTTATTTTAGTTTAGTTTATTTTAGTTTAGGTTTAGGTTTTTTTATTTTGTTTATTTTAGGTTTAGGTTTTTTTTGTTTAGGTTTTATGGTTTTTTTTGTTTAGGTTTTTATTTATATTTAGGGTTTAGGGTTTAGGGTTTAGGGTTTAGGGTAGGGTTTAAGCTTTTAGGGACTAGGGTTTAGGGTTAGGGTTTAGTGTTTAGGGTTTAGGGTTAAGGTTTTGGGTGTAGTGTTTAGGGTTTAGGGTTTAGGGTTTTGAGGGTATAGGGTTTAGGGTTTAGGGTACATCTAGGGTTTAGGGTTTAGGGTTAGTTTGAGGGTTTATGGTTTATGGTTTACGGTTTGAGATTTAGGCTTTAGGGTGTAGGGTATAAGATTTAGGGTTTAGAATTTTTTTTAATTACGTAAACCATTTTATTTAGGTTTATTTAGTTTATTTCTAATTTATTTTTATTTATTTTATTTTTTATTGTTTATTTTTATTTAGTTTAGTATATTTATTTTAGGTTTATTTATTTAGGTTTAGGTTCGTTATTTAATTTATTCTTTAGGTTTAGGTTTAGGTTTAGGTTTAGGTTTAGGCTTATTTTTTAGTTTAGTTTTATTTTTATTTTTTTTAGGTTTAGGTTTTATTTTTTTATTTTTAGGTTTAGGTTTAGGTTTTTATTTTATTTTTTTAGGTTTAGGTTTTAGATTTTTATTTTAGGTTTTATTTTTTTAGTTTAAGTTTAGGTTTATTTTTAGTTTATTTTGTTTTATTTAGTTTAAGGCTTACGTTTATTTTATTTTAGGTTTAGGTTTAGGTTTTATTTATTTTAGTTTAATTTATTATTGTTTACGTTTAGTTTATTTTATTTTTTTTATTTTAGGTTTAGGTTTTTTTAAGTTTAGGTTTTAGGTTTTTTTTAAAATTTATTTTTAGGTTTATTTTTTAGGTTTAGGTTTTATTTAGTTTTTATTTTATTTTATTTTAGGTTTATTTTATTTTAATTTTACATTTAGTTTTTAATTTATTTAGCTTTCCTATTTATAGGTTTATTTTATTTTTCAGTTTAGTTAAGGTTTTTATTTATTTTATTTTAGTTTAATTTTAGTTTTTATTTTATTTTATTTTTATGTTTAGGTTTAGATTTAGGTTATGGTTTTAGTTTAGCCTTTTACTTTATTTTATTTTATTTTATTCATTTAGGTTTAGGTTTATTTATTTATTTTATTTTAAAGTTTTATTTAGTTTAGGTTTTTAGGTTTTTAGGGTTTATAGTTTAAGGTTTAGGGTTTGGGATTTAGAGTTTAGGGTTTAGGATTTATGGTTTTATTTTTTAGAGTTTAGGGTTTAGGGTTTAGGGTTTTAGGGTTTAGTGTTTAGGATTTATGGTTTAGGTTTTAGGGTTTTAAGGTTTAGGGTTTATGTTTTAGGGTTTAAGGTTTAGTGTTTTTTTTAATTATTTTTATTATTAATTTTTTAAATTTTGTTTGAAATTTAGTGAAGTGGTAGGTTTAGGTTTATTTAGTTTATATTTTATTTATTTTAGATTATTTTTATTTTGATTTATTTTAGTTTATTTAATTGAGGTTTATTTATTTTAATTTATTTTTTAGGTTTCGGTTTAGGTTTGAGTTTTTTTTTTTGTTGAGTTTTATTTTTATTTTATTTTTTAGGTTTAGGTTTTAGGTTTATTTTTAGGTTTTAGTTTTTTAGTTTAGGAGAATGTTTATTTTTAGTTTATTTTTTTTATTTAGTTTAGATTTAGGTTTAAGTTTAGTTTATTTTAGGTTTAGGTATAGGTTTTATTTATTTTATTTTAGTTTATTTTAGTTTAGGTTTAGGATTAAGTTTTTTTTTTTATTTTTTTATTTAAATTTATGTTTTAATTTTTAGTTTAAGGTTTGGGTTTTATTTGTAGGATTATTTTTTGGTTTATGTTTTTATTAAGTTTTTATTTTATTTTATTTGATGTTTGTTTTATTTTTATTTTACGTTTAGTTTTTATTTGAGTTATGTTTTTTATTCTTATGTTTGTTTTAATTTTTATTTTAGTTTAGGTGTTTATTTATTTAATTTTAGTGTATTATTATTTTCTTTATTTTATTTTATTTTTTAGGTTTATGTTTAGGTTTTAGTTTAGGTTTTTATTTTATTTTATTTTTTTAAATTTTATTTAGGTTTATGTTTTTTTTTATTTATAAATTTTTTAAATTTGTTTTAGGTTTAGGATTTTTTTTTGGGTTTAGTGTTTAGGGTTTATGATTTAGGGGCTAGGTTCTAGTGTTTAAGTTTAGGGTTTAGGGTTTAGTGTTTAGGCTTTAGGGTTTAGGGTTTTTAGGATTTAGGGTTTAGGGTTCAGGGTTTAGGGCTTAGGGTTAGGGTTATGGTTTTGGTTTTAGGGTTTAATGTTTTTTTGGGTTTAGTGTTTAGGGTTCAGTGTTAGTTTTAGGGTTTAGAGCTTAGGGTTTAGGTTTTAGGATTTAGGGTTTATGGTTTAGGGTTTATGTTTTAGGGTTTAGAGTTTAGGGTTTTTTTTTAAAATTAAGTAAACTGTTAGATTTATGTTTACTTAATTTATTTTTTATTTTTATTTAGGTTTATTTTTATTTTTAATTAGTTTAGTTTATTTATTTTATGTTTATTTATTTTAGCTTAAGTTTTTTATTTTAGTTTATTTTCTTTAGTTTAGGTTTAGGTTTATGCTTATTTTTTTAGTATAGTTTTATTTTTTATTTAATTTTTATGTTTAGTTTATTGTTTATTTTAAGTTTAAGTTTAGGTTTTATTTTATTTTTAAGTTTAGGTTTTAAGTTTTATTTTAGTTTTATGTTTTAGGTTTTATTTTTTTAGTTTAGGTTTATTTTAGTTTATTTTATTTTATTTAGTTTTAGGGTTTTAGGTTTAGTTTTTTTAGATTTATTTTATTTTAGTTTAGTTTAGGTTTATTTTATCTATTTTATTTTAGATTTAGTTTTTGTTTAGAGTTTTTTTTCTATTTATTTTGGTTTATTTTTAGGTTTAGGATTTTATTTTAGTTTTATTTTATTTTATATTAGGTTAATTTCATTTTTATTTTACGTTTAGTTTTTATTTATTTAGGCTTTTTCTTTTTAGGTTTAATTTATTTTTTAGTTTATTTTAGATTTTTATTTATTATATTTTAGTTTATTTCTTTCACTTTTTTATGTTTAGGTTTAGATTTAGATTTTAGTTTAGGTTTTTATTTTATTTTTAATTTATTTAGGTTTAAGTTTTATGATTTATTTTATTTAGGTCATCTAGGTTTATGTTTTAGGATTTAAGGGGTCATGGCTCAGGGTTTAGGGTTTGGGTCAGGGTTTAGGGCTCAGGGGTCAGGTCTTTAGGGCCTAGGGTTGGGAGTTTGGAGTAGGGGTGATTTAGGGTTTAGGGTGGTTTAGCTCAGGGTTTAGGGTTTAAGGTTTAGGTTTAGTTTTAGAATTTAGGGTTTTTTTAAAAAAATTAAGAAACATTGTAGGTTTAAGTTTATTTAGTTTATTATTTATTTTAGTTTATTTTATTTTTTGTTTTTATTTAGGTTTAATTTTATTATTATTTAGTTTAGTTTAATTATTTTAAGTTTATTTATTTTAGTTTAGGTTTTTTATTTTAGTTTATTTTTTTGGTTTAGGTTTAGGTTTATTTTTACTTTAGTTTTATTTTAATTTTAATTTTTAGGTTTAGGTTTTTTTTTATTTTTTGGTTTTGGTTTAGGTTATTATTTTATTTCTTTATGTTTAGGTTTATTTTCAGGAATTGTTTTTTTGTTTAGTTTAGGGTTTTATGTATTTTATTTTAGTTTAGTTATTATTTTTTATTTTCTTTTCTTTTATTTTTAGGTTTAGGTTTAGGTTTAGGTTTTAGTTTAGGTTTTTATTTTATTTAATTTTGTATAAGTTTTTTTATTTATTTTATTTTTGTGTTCTATTTAGTTTAGGTATAGGTTTTTAGCTTTTTAGGGTTTAATGTTTAGGGTTTTGGGTTTAGGGTTTGGGGGTTTAGGGTTTAGGGTTCTTGGTTTAGGGTTTAAGATTTATGGTTTAGGTTTTAGGGTTTAGGGTTTAGGGTTTTTGGGTTTAGGGTTTGGGGTTTAGGGTTTGGGTTTTAGGTCTAGGGTTCAGGTTTTAATTTAGGGTTTAGTCTTTTTAGTTTTTTTAATTAATAGAGAACAAATTCAGAATCAACATTTTTCTTTTCGATTTCATCAATTAAAAAAAACACTAAGTTCTCTAAGGCACAAGCGATGACATAGATAAAAAATGAGCACACACAGAGCAAATATAAAACCCTAGATAATCGTAATCGTCTCTACTGTAAAGACACAGTTGATAAGTAACTGATCGGATTGGCCATTCTTCAGTTTCTCTAGTTCCCATCAGAGCCACCCCGACCTCTCGAGTAGTGGGATCCATCATCGTATCCTAGATCTCTCCCTCTGCCACCACCATGGCTGTAATCTTCATCACTCCCCCCACCTCCATAACCACCACTACTCTGACCACCACCTCCATATCTACCAGTACCTCTAGATACCCCACCACTATGTTAGCCGCCGCCTCCGCCTTCTCCTCCACCACCAGATCTAGACTAAGCATGGTTGACGGTGATGTTCTTACAGTCAAGGTTCTACCCATTCTTAAGGTTTAGGTTTATTAAGTTTTAGGGTTTAGGTTTATTTTTTAATTTATTTAGTTACTTTAGTTTTTGATTTAGGGTTTAGTGTTTAGGGTTAGGGTTTAGGGTTAAGTGTTTAGAGTTTAGGGTTTTGGGTTTAAAGTTTTAGGGTTTATGCTTTAGGAAATGCTTGGTCAGGCTATGGTTTAGGTTAGTTTAGGTTTGGGTTTAGCTTTAGTTTAGAGTTTTGAGGTATATAGGGTTTAGAGTTAGTTTAGGTCAGGGTTTAGGGTTAGTTTAGGGTTTAGGTAGTGTTGGTTTAGTTTTAGGATTTAGCCCAGGTTTAGGTGTTTGGGTAGGACTAGAGTGTTTGTTATCCAGTGTTTAGGTTTTGAAATTATAAAGTTCATTTAGTTTAAATAGTTTTATTTATTTTAGTTTATTTTATTTTTTATCATTTAGGTTTATTTTTTATTTTATTTAGTTTAGTTTAATTATTTTAAGTTTATTTATTTTACTTTAGGTTTTTATTTTAGTTTATTCTAGTAAGTTTGGTTTATTTTTAGTTTTTTATTTAATTTAATTTAGGTTTAGGTTAGGTTTATGCTTATTTTAAGTTTAGTTTTATTTTAATTTAATTTTAATAGGTTTTTTTTAATTTTAGTTTAGTTTTATTTTGTTTTCTAGGTTTAGGTTTTAGGTTTTATTTTAGGTTTATTTTAGATTTTATTTTTTTTAGTTTAGGTTTAGGTTTATTTATTTTATTTTATTTAGTTTAAGGTTTAGGTTTAGTTTATTTTATGTTTAGGTTTAGGTTTTACTTATTTTAGTTTAGTTTATTTTAGTTTAGTTTTAGGTTATTTATTTTGTTTATTTTAGGTTTAAGTTTTCTTTTTGTTTAGGTTTTATGTTTTATTTTTTTATTTATATTTTGGTTTTATTTTTAGGATTTATTTTAGGTTTAGTTTTTGCTTAGTTTTTATTTTATTTTATTTTAAGTTTATTTCATTTTTTATTTTTTATTTAGTTTTTATTTTATTTAAGTTTTTTATTTTTAGGTTTATTTAATTTTTTTAATTTATTTTAGGTTTTTATTTGTTTTATTTTAGTTTAGTTTTTATCTTTTATTTTATTTTATTTTTATGTTTAGGTTCATGCTTAGGTTTTTGTTTAGGTTAAGGCTTTAGTTTAGATTTGTATTTTATTTTATTTATCTTTAGATTTTATTTATTTATTTTATCTTTAGGTTTTATTTAGTTTAGGTTTAGGTTTTTCGGTTTTTAGGGTTTAGGATTTAGGGTTTAGGGTTTGGGGTTTGGGGTTTAACATTTAAGATTGTAGATTTTAGGGTTTAGAGTTTAAGGTTCACGATTTAGGGTCTTAGTGTTTAGGATTTAGTGTTTAGGTTCTACGATTTTAGGGTATAGAGTTTAGGGTTTAGGGTTTAAGGCTTAGGGTTTTTTTATTTATTTCATTTATTTTTTTATTTTCATTTTTTTAAATTAAGTAAATTGTTATGTTTAGGTTTATTTATTTTAGTTTATTTTATTTTTTATTTTTATTTTTATTTTTATTTAGTTTAGTTTATTTATTTTAGGTTTATTTATTTTAGTTTGTTTATTAGGTTTTAGTTTATTTTAGTAGAATTTTATTTTATTTTTTTGGTTTAAGTTTTATTTTTATTTTAGTTTTAACTTTAGGTTTTTATTTTATTCTGGTGCCTTTAGGTTTATTTTTAGGTTTTATTTTTTAGTTTAGGTTTAGTTTATTTTATTTTAATTAGTTTAGGTTTAGGTTTTAGTTTAGTTTATTTTATGTTTAGGTTTTGGTTTTAATTATTTAAATTTAGTTTATTTTAGCTTATGTTTAGTTTATTTGTTTATTTTATTTTAATTTAGTTAAGTTTTTCTTTTAGTTTAGAGTTTGGTTTTATTTTTATTTAATTTTAGGTTTATTTTTATTTAGGTTTATTTAGTTTAATTTTATTTTATTTGAAGTTTATTTTTTATTTTATGTTTACTTTTTATTTTATTTTTTTATTATTCCAGGTTTATTTTATTTTAGTTTGGTTTAGGTTTTTATTTATTTTATTTTAATTTTTTATTTTTTTTTTATTTATTTTTATGTTTAGGTTTTTTAGTTTAGGTTTTATTTTATTTTATTATTTTATTTAGGTCCATGTCTTTATTTATGTAGGTTTTATTTAGGTTTATGCCTTTTTTTGAGTGAGGTTTAGTGTTAGGGCTCAGGTTTAGGGCCTGGGTAAAGTGCCTCAGTTTAGGCTCAGCCCAGTGGCCTGTGGTTCTAGGCCTAGGGTTTAGGTAGGGCCCAGGGTCAGCTCAGGCCTATGCTGTCAGCCAGTAGTGGCTATGGTTTAGGGCAGTTCCATTGTGGCTCAGTATATAACCCAGTGTCTTAGTGGCCCAGGGTTAGGGTCTTGTGGGCCCAGGGCTCAGGGCCTAGGGCCTAGGGTTTAGCCTAGTGGCTTAGGCCTGTATCCAAGGTCAGGGTCTTGTTTTGAGCTCAGTTAGGATTTAGGGTTTATTTTAGAGTTCTGTTTAAGAGTTTTTTTTTTAATCAGGTAAACCAGGGTTTAGGTTTTTTAGTTTATTTATTTTTTTTTTATGTATTTTATTTTATTTCATTTTTTTATTTTTATTTATTATTTTTTATTTAATTTATTTTAGCTTTATTTATTTTAGTTTAAGTTTTTATATTAGTTTATTTTTTAGGTTTAGGTTCATGTTTATGTTTATTTTTTAGTTTCATTTTATTATTTTATTTTTTTGTTTTGGTTTTAATTTTTCTTCTTAGGTTTAGGTTTAGGATTTTATTTTATTTTTCTAGGTTTAGGTTTTAGGTTTTATTTTAGGTTTTATTTTTTAGTTTAAGTTTAGGTTTATTTTTAGTTTATTTTATTTGATTTAGTTTATGGTTTTGGAAAAATTTATTTTAGGCTTTGGCTGATGTTTTATTTTAATTTAATTTATTATAGTTTAGGATCAGGTTTATTTTATTTATTTATTTTTGGTTTAGGTTTTTATTTTAGTTTAAGGTTTAGGTTTTATTTTTTATTTATTTTAGGTTTATATTTTTGGTTTAGGTTTTTATCTTATTTTTATTTTATTTTGTTTTTGGTTTATTTTATTTTTATTTATTTTTAAGTTTATTTTTTAGGTTTAGGTTTTTATTTAGCTTTTATTTTATTTTATTTTTGATTTATTTTAGTTTTAATTTTAGTTTAGTTTTTATTTTATTTAGTATTTTTATTTTTAGGTTTATTTTATTTTTTTACTTTAATTTAAGTTTTAAATTATTTTATTTTAGTTTAGTTTTTATTTTTTATTGTTTTTTATTTTTAGGTTTAGTTTAAGGTTTAGGTTTTAGTTTAGGTTTTTATTTTATTATTTTATTTTGGTTTAGGTTTATTTATTTATTTTATTTTTAGGTTTTATTTAGTTTAAGTTTATGTTTTAGTGTTAGGGGTTTGTTTAGTCTGGGTTTGGTCAGGTTTGTGTTTAGGGTTTAGGGTTTAGGGTTTAGGATTTAAGGTTTTGGGTTTTAGGGTTTAGGGTTTAGGGTTAAGGGTTTAGGGTTTATGGTTTAGTGTTTAGGGTTTAGGTTTAGTTTTAGGGTTTAGGGTTTACAATTATGATTTTTTTATTTTTTTATTTTTATTATTTAGGGTTTTTTATTTAGGGTTTAGGGTTTAGGTTTTTGGTTTAGGGTTCAGGTTTTTGTTTAGTGTTTATGGTTTTTAGTTTTTTTTAATAGAGAATAAATTTAGATTCAACATTTCTTCTTTTCGATTTCATCAACCAAGTAGTAACACACTAAATTTTTTAAGACACAAGTGATGACATAGATAAAAAATGAGGATGCATAGAACAAATAAAAAACCCTAGATAACTAGAACTCTCTCTACTATAAAGATAGTTCCATGCAGAAGGGCCGTTTCAATTTCTCCAGCCCCATCGTAACTGAGTGGGATCCACCATCATAACCCCGATCTCTCCCTCAGTCACCACCATGGTTGTAACCTCATCAGCTCCTCCAGCCTCCATAATCACCACTACTTTGACCACCACCTCCATATCCACCAGTACCTCCAGATCCCCCACCACCACTATAATAACTGTCGCCTTCGCCTCCACCTCCAAATCTAGGCTAAGCCTGATTGACGGTGATGTTCTAACTGTCAAGGTTCTATCCATTCTTAGGGTCTATGTTTAGGTTAAGTTTTATTAGGTTTATTTCTTAATTTATTTAGTTACTTTAGGATTAGGTTTAGGAGTTGGGGTTTAGGGTTTAGGTTAGTGTGGTGGGTTTAGGTTTTGTGGGTCACTTTTATTTATTTAGTCACTTTAGTGTTTAGTCTCAGGACTCAGTGGGCCAGACGTAGGTTTAGGGTTTGCCAGGTTTATGGTCTTGTGTGGTTTGGAGGTGTGGAAGGCCTGGGTTTGGGATTTAGGGCCCAGGGTTGGTTTAGGAGTTTGTGAGTCAGGTTTAGGTGTTTGGCACAGTGGTCCCGTTTTATAGGATTTGGCTCAGTGGCCCAGGGAGAGGGTTTAGGTCAGGTGTGGATCTGGGTTTGTGGTTTATGGTTTTAGGGTTTAGGGTTTAGGGTTTAGGTTTTAGCTTTAGGATTTAGGTTTTAGTTTAGAGTTTAAGTTTTAGTTTAGGTTTAAGATTAAGTGAGCAAATAATCCCAAATTTTTTGGGTTAATTTAATAGGAGGACCTCTACCTCCCATGATTTTCTTGAGATTTATTGCTCACTTAATTAGGAAAATTGACTAATTGAACCCTAAATACTCTTTCAAGTTAATTAATGATTAATTAATCCCATGAACATTAATAAATTGGTTAATTAAGTTTAATAATTATTGCTTAATAGTAAATGAACTAAGAAATAGTGGTTTAGTTTTGTAGAGTTTGATTTTGTGGGTTTAGGGTTTAGGGTTGGGTGGTTTGGGGTTTAGGGTTTAATATTTAGTGGTTAGGGATTAGTGGCTTGTGTCATGGTTTTAAGATTTAGGTTTAAATTTTAGGACAGCCCAGCCTCAGTTTTACAAGGTTTAGGTTGTTAAGGTCAGTGGGTTAAGTCTGAGATTTAGGCTTTATGGTTTAAAGATTTATGGTTTGTTGTTAGGGTTTATGATTTACATTTTAGATCTAGGGTTTAGGTTTTAGATTTGTGTTTAGGGTTTGTTTAGGGTTTAGCTGTTTTAGCTTAGAGTTTAGGATTATTTTAGGGTCAAGGGTTTAGGGTTTAGGATTTAGATTTTATTTTTCAGGGTTTAGTTTTTAGGTTTTGTTAGCTTTTATTTATTTAAGGTTTTAGGTTTATAGGTGTAGATTTAAGGTTTAGGTTAGTTTTAATGTTTAGGGTTTAAGGTTAGGGTTTTTTATTTTTTTATTTTTTATTTATTTTTAGGGTTTAGAGTTTTGGGTTTAGGGTTTTTGAGAACAAATTCAGATTCAACATTTCTTCTTTTCGATTTTATCAACCAAGTAGTAACACACCAAGTTTTCTAAGACCCAAGCGATGGCATAGAGCAAAAATGAGCACGCATCGAGCAAATCAAAAACTTTAGATAATTGGAACCGTCTCTTCTATAAAGACACAGTTCCATAAGCAGCAGATCAGATCAACCATTCTTTAATTTCTCTAGTTTCCATCAGAATAACCCAAGCCTCTCGAGTAGCGAGATCCACCATCATAACCCTGATCTCTTCCTCCGTCACAACCATGACTGTAACCTCCATCGCTCCTCCTACCTTCAAAATTACCACTACTCCGACCACCACCTTCATATCCACCAGCACCTTCAGATCCCCCACCACCACTGCAATAACCGCCGCCTTCACCTCCACCTCTAAATCTAGTATGAGCTTGGTTGACAGTGATGTTCCAGGCATCAAGGTTCTATCCATTCTTAGGGTTTAGGTTTAGGTTTAGGTTTATTAGGTTTTAAGGTTTAAGTTTATTTTTTAATTTATTTTATTACTTTAAGATTAGGTTTAGGGTTTGGGGTTTAGGGTTTAGGGTTTAGGGTTATGGTTTAGTGTTTAGAGTTTAGGGTTTAGGGTTTAGGTATATTTTTTAATTTATTTAGTTACTTTAGGTTTAGGTTTAGGGTTTGGGGTTTAAGGTTTAGGGTTTAGGGTTTAAAGTTAGGGTTAGGGTTTATGGTTTAGGATTTTTGGTTTAGGGTTTAGGATTTATGGTTTAGGGTTTAGGGTTTTGGGTTAGGGTTTAAGGTTTAGGGTTTATGGTTTAGTGTTTAGGTTTTTAGGGTTTAGGATTTAGGGTTTTTAGGGTTTAGGGTTTCGAGTTTAGGGTTTAGGTTTTAGGTCTAGGGTTCAGATTTTAGTTTAGGTTTTAGGGTTTCTAGTTTAAGGTTTAAGGTTTAGGATTTTTGGTTTAGGTTTTAGGGTTTAGGGTTTAGGATTTTAGGGTTTATGGTTTAAACTTTAAGGTTTATTGTTTAGGGTTTTTAGGGTTTAGGGTTTAGGTTTTAAGTCCAACGTTCAAGTTTTAGTTTAGGGTTTAGATTTTAGGTCTAGGGTTCAGGTTTTAGTTTAAGGTTTAGATTAAATGAGGAATTAATCCCAAATTTTGTGGGTTAATTTAATGGGATGACCTTTACCTCCCATTATTTTCTAGGGATTTATTACTCACTTAGTTATGAAAATTGACTAATTGAACTCTAATTACTCTTTTATGATAAATAATGACTAATTAATCCCATGTACATTAACAAATTGGTCTATTAAGTTTATTAATCATTGCTCAATTAGTTTAGGGTTTTGGGTTTAGGGCTTTAGAGTTTATGATTTTAAGGGCAGGGGTTTTGGGTTTGGGTTTATGGTTTAGGATTTTGTGGGTTTGTGGTTTAGGATTTAGGTTTATGGCTTTTAGGGTGGCTGTGCCCAGGTCCAGGGTTGTTAGCCTGGCTGATCAGGGTAGAATTAGGGTTTAGGGCCCAACCCAGGCTCTGTGGCCCAGGGGCCTGGGCCTGGCCAGCCCAGCCCAGTGGCCTGGCCTGGTGGAGTGGCCTGTGGCCTAGCCCAGGGCCCAAGGGCCTGTGAGGTCCAGGGTCCAAGCCCAGTTTAGGGCCCAGTGGCCCAGGAGGTTAGCCTGTGGCCTGGGGTTTAGGGCCTAGGGCTTCAGTGGCCCAGCCAAGGCCTTGGCCTAGCCTTTTAGGGCTCAGTTTAGGTAGGATCTAGACTCAGCCCAGGGTGTCAGTTAGGCCCAGGCCCAGGGCTCAGTTTAGGGTCAGGGCCTAGGCCCAGGCAGGGCAGTGGCCTGTGGCCCAGTTTAGGTGGTCAGTTTAGGTCTGTGGCCTAGGGCCCAGGGTCAGTTTTAGTGCCCAGGGTCCAGTTTAGGATTTAGAGCCCAGGATCTTTTAAAAAGAAAACGGGCAGGTTTTAGTTTATTTAGTTTATTTAATTTATTTTATTTATTTTAATTTATCATTATGTATCTTTTCTTAGGTTTATTTTTATTTTCTTTAGGTTTATTTATTTTAGTTTATTTTGTAGGTTTAGGTTTATTTTTTAGTTGAGTTTTATTTTTTATTTTATTTTTTTAGGTTTAGGTGAAGGTTTTATTTATTTTAGTTTATTTTATTTAAGTTTAGGTTTAGCTTTATTCTATTTTGTTTATTTTAGGGTTAGGTTTTATTCTTTTTAGTTTAAGGTTTAGGTTTAGGCTTTTATTTTATTTTTAGGTTTAGGTTTTTATTTTATTTTATTTTAGGTTTACGTTATTTTAATTTTTTATTTTGTTTTTATTTTATTTAGGATATTAAGTTTTAGGTTTATTTTATTTTTTAGTTTAGTTTAGGTATTTATTTATTTTATTTTAGTTTTATTTTTATTTAATATTTTATTATATTTTTAGGTTTAGGTTTTCATTTAGGTTTTTAGTTTATTTTTTATATTTTATTTAGGTTTAAGTTTTTTATTTATTTTATTTTTAGGTTTTGTTTAGTTTAGGTTTTGGTTTAAGGTTTAGGGTTTGGGATTTAGGGTTTAGGGTTTACGGTTTAGGGTTATAGGGTTTAGGGTTTAGATTTTAGGGTTTAGGGCTAAGGGTTTTGGGTTTAGGGTTTAGGGTTTTCGGGTTTAAGGTTTAGGGTTTAGGGTTAGTTTAATGTTTTAACATTTAGGGTTAGGGTTTTTTTTAATTATTTTTATTTTATTATTTTTATTTTTAAGGTATGGGGTTTAGGTTTTATTTTTAGGGTTCAGGTTTTATTTTAGGGTTTAGGGTTTTTGGTTTTTTTTAACATAGAACAAATTCATATTGAACATTTCTTCTTTTTGATTTCATCAACTAAATTGTAACACACCATGTTTTCTAAGACACAAGTGATGACATAGATAAAAAATGAGCATGCATAGAGCAAATCAAATGCCCTAGATAACCAGAACCGTCTCTACTATAAAGACACAGTTCCATAAGCAGCAGATCGGATCAGCCATTATTAAGTTTCTTTAGTTCCCATTAGAACCACGCCGACCTCTAGAGTAGCGAGATCCACCATCATAACCCTAATCTCTCCCTCCGCCACCACCATGGCTGTAATCTCCGTCGCTCCTCCCGCCTCCATAACCACCCCTACTTCGACCACCACCTCCATATCCACCAGCACCTCCAGATCCCCCACCAAAATAATAATAACAGTTGCCTCAGCCTTCGCGTCCATCGCTAGATCTAGGTTGAGCCTGGTTGAGTGATGTTCTTTTAGTCAACGTTCTTCCCATTCTTGGGGCTTAGGTTAAGGTTTAGTTTTATTAGGTTTTAGGGTTGGAGTTTCTTTTTTTTAGTTTATTTAGTTACTTTAGGATAAGGTTTAGGGTTTGGGTTTTAGGCTATAGGTTTATTTCTTAATTTATTTAGTTACTTTAGGTTTAAGTTTAGGGTTTGGGGTGTAGGGTTTAGAGTCTGGGGCTTAGGGTTTAGGGTTTAGTATTTAGGATTTTAGGTTTTAGGGTTTATGCTTTTAGGATTTAAGGTTTTGGTTTAGGGTTTAGGATTTAGGGTTTAGGGTTTATGGTTTAAGGTTTAGGGTTGTATATTTAGTATATAGGTTTAGGGTTCAGGGTTTTAGGTTAGTTTTAGGATTTAGGGTTTAGGGTTTAAGGTTTTAGATTTAGGGTTTAGGATTTTTTTTTCAAAAATTAAGTAAACTAGTAGGTTTAACTTTATCTAGATTATTTAGTTTATTTTTTAATTATTTTAGTTTATTTTATTTTTGTTTTTATTTAGGTTTATTTTTTATTTTTATTTAGTTTAGTTTATCTATTTTAAGTTTATTTATTTTAGTTTGTCTTTTATTTTAGTTTATTTTTTAGGTTTAGGTTTAGGTTTAAGTTTATTTTTTAGATGAGTTTTACTTTTATTTTAATATTTAGGTTTAGGTTTTTAAGTTTTTAGGGTTTAGGGTTTAGGCTTTAGACTTTAGGGTTTAAGGTTTAGGGTTTAGTGTTTTAGGATTTAGGGTTTAGGGTTTAGGGTTTAGGGTTTAGGGTTTAAGGTTTAGGGTTTAGGGTTTTAGGGTTTTATTTGGGTTGTTTAGGTTTTAGGGTTTATGGTTTAGGGCAGAGGTTTAGGTTTAGGTTTTATGGTAGGTTAGTTTAGATTTAGGATTTGTGGTTTAGAGTTTAGGGTTTAGGTTTTATTTTAAAATTAGTAACAGGTTTAGGTTTATTTAGTTTACTTTTTAAATTAAGTAAACTAGGGGGTTTAGATCTTTTTATTTATTTTAGTCTATTATATTTTTGTTTTTATTTAGGTTTATTTTTAAATTTTGTTTAGTTTAGTTTATTTATTTTAGGTTTATTTTTTTAGTTTAGGTTTTTTATTTTAGTTTGTTGTTTATGTTTAGGTTTAGGTTTAGGTTTATTTTTGAGTTGAGTTTTATTTTTATTTTATATTTTAGGTTAATGTTTTTAGGTTTTTTGGTTTATGATTTAGGGTTTAGGTTAAGGGTTTTAAGGTTTAGGGTTTAGGGATTAAGGTTTAGGGTTTTTTAGGGTTTAGGGTTTAGGGTTTAGGATTTAGTATTTAGGGTTTAGGGTTTAGGGTTTAGGGTTTGGGGTTTAGGGTTGTAGGTTTAGTGTTCTAGGTTTAGGGTTTAGGGGTAGTTTTAGGGTTTATGTTTTAGGGTTAGGTTTTAGTTTTGTTTAGGACAGGTTTAATTTTTAGGTTTAGGTTGAATTAGTTTACTTATTTATTTATTTATTTATTTTAGTTTATTTTATTTTTAAATTTTATTTAGGTTTATTTCTTATTTTTATTTAGTTTAGTTTAGTTATTTTAGGTTTATATTTTTTTATTTTTAGGTTTAGGTTTATTTTTTAGTAGGTTTTATTTTTTATTTTATTTTATAGGTTTTGGGTTTAGGGTTTAGGGTTTTGTCTTAGTTTAGGGATAGGGTTTAGGGTTTAGATTTAGTGTAAGCTTTAGGGTTTATGGTTTTAGGGTTTAAGGTTTAGGGTTTATAATTTGAATTTTATTAGATGTTTGAATGATTTAATATAATTGATAATTATTTATTTTTTTTTTATGTATAGGGTTGTAGGTTTAGGGTTTAGGGTTTAGGGTTGTAGGTTTAGTGTTGTAGGTTTGGGGTTACTTTTAGGTTTAGGTTTTTATTTAATTTTTATTTTATTTTATTTTAGGTTTATTCAATTTTATTTTAGAGTTTATTTTTATTTAGGTTTTTTATTTTAGGTTTATTTTAATTTTTTAGTTTAGTTTAGGTTATTATTTATTTTAGTTTAGTTTATTTTTATTAGCTTATTTTATTTTATTTTAGGTTTAGGTTTAGGTTTTAGTTTATTTTATTTTATTTATTTTTAATTTTATTAGTTTATTTTTTTTTTTATTTATTTTGTTTTAGGTTTATTTTTTTTAAGTTTTTGTTTTAGTGTTCCGAGTTTAGGGTTTAGGGCTTAGGGTTTAGGGTTTAGGGTTTAGGGTTTTAGGGTTTGGGGTTTTAGGGTTTAGGGTTTAGGGTCTAGGGTTTTGTGTTTAGGTTTAGGGTTTAGGGTTTTAAGGGTTTAGGGTTAGCTTAGGGTTTAGGGTTTAGGGTTTAGGGTTTAGGTTTGTAGGTTTAGGATTTAGGTTTTAGTTTTGGGTTTTGGGTTTTGGGTTTTTTAGGTTTAGGGGTTCGGGTTGTAGGTTTAGGTTTAGGGTTATTTTTACGTTTAAGTTTTTATTTTATTTTATTTTATTATAGGTTTATTTTATTTTTATTTTAAGGTTAGTTTTTATTTTATGTAATTTTTATTCTTAGGTTTATTTTATTTTATTTAGTTTAGTTTAAGTTATTATTTATTTATTTAGTTTATTTTTATTTTTATTTTATTTTATTTTTTTAGGTTTAGGTTGTTTTAGTTTACATTTTTTATTTTATTTTATTTTTTATTTTAGGTTTATTTTCTTATTAATTTATTTTTTAGGTTTATTTTAGGTTTAAGTTTTAGTTTTTTAGGTTATTTTGTGTTTATGGTTTAAGTTTTAGTTTAGGTTTAGGGTTTGGGGTTTTTTAGGTTTTTTTTTTAGTTAGGGTTTTTTTAGGTTTAGGGTTTAGTGTTATTTAGGTTTATGGTTTTAGGGTTTAGGGTTTAGAGTTTATTTAGGGTTAGTTTATTTTAGAGTTTAGGTTTAGGGTTTTATTTTATTTTATAGGTTTATTTAGGGTTTATTAGTTTAAGGTTTAGGGTTTAGGGTTTTAGGGTTTGGGTTTAGTTTAGGTTTATAATTTATTTTATGTAGAAGTTAATGATTTTAATATTTGATTTAATATCATTTTATAGGGTTTAGGTTTATTTAGGGTTTAGGGTTTAGGGCTTAGAGTTTAGGGTTTAAGGTTTTATAGAGTTTAGGGTTTAGGGTTTTAGGTTTAGGGTTGTAGGTTTAGTGTTGTAGGTTTAGGGTTAGTTTTAGGTTTAGGTTTATATTTAGTTTTTATTTTATTTTATTTTATGCTTATTTTTTTATTTAACAATTAATTTTTGTTTTGTTTAAGTTTTTTATTCTTAGGTATATTTTATTTTATTTAGGTTCAGTTTAGGTTATTATATATTTTATTTTAGTTTATTTTAATTAGTTTATTTTATTTTATTTTTATGCTTATGTTTTTAGTTTTAGTTTACATTTTTATTTTATTTTTTATTTTATTTTATTTAGGTTTAGGTTTTCTTCTTTATTTTATTTTTTGGTTTTACTTAGTTTAGGTGTAAGTTATTAGTTTTTTAGGGTTAAGGGTTTAGGGTTTAGGGTTTTTGGGTGTAGGGTTTCACTATTTAGGGTTTAAGGTTAAGGTTTAGTGTTTAGGGTTTAGGGTTTAGGGTTTAGTGTTTAGGCTTTAGGGTTTAGGGTTTTTAGGGTTTAGGGTTTATGGTTTTTTTATTTAGGGTTGGTATTTATATAATTGATAATTTTTATTTTATTTTAAGTATAGGGTTTAGGTTTAGGGTTTAGGGTTTAGGGTTTAGTTTTTTAGGTTTAGGGTTTTTTAGTTTAGGGTTTAGGGTTAGGTTTTAATGTTTAGGTTTAGGGTTAGTTTTAGGTTTATGTAACTATTTAGTTTTTTATTTTATTTTATTTTAGGTTTATTTTATTTTTTATTTTATGTTTAGTTTTATTTTTATTTAGTTTTATTTAGGTTTATTTTATTTTTTTTATTTAGTTTATGTTAGTTTTTTTTTTTTTTAGTTTTATTATATAAGTTTATTTTCTTTTATTTTTTTGTTTAGGTTTAGGTTTTAGTTTACATTATTATTTTATTTTTTACTTTATTTTATTTAGGTTTAGGTTTTTTATATATGTTATTTTTAGGTTTTACTTAATTTAGGTGTAAGTTTTTAGTTTTTAGGGTTTAGGACATTAGGGTTTAGGGTTTAGGGTTTTAGGGTTTAGGATTTTAGTGTTTAGGGTTTAGTGTTAGGGTCTAGAGTTTAGGGTTTATGGTTTAGGGTTTAGTGTTTAGGCTTTAAGATTTAGGGTTTTTAGGATTTAGGGTTTAAGGTTTAGGGTTTAACATTTAGGGTTTAGGGTTTATGATTTTTTTTAATTAATTAAACGCATAAGTTTAGGTTTATTTAGTTTATTTTTTATTTATATTATTTTATTTTATTTTTTTTGTTTAGATTTATTTATTTTATTTAGTTTAGTTTATTTATTTTAGTTTAGGTTTTTTAGTTAAGTTTATTTTCTAGGTTTAGGTTTAGGTGAATGTTTATTTATTTATTTTAGTTTTAATTTTTTTTTTTTAATTTGTAGGTTTAGGTTTTATTTTTTTAATTCTATGTTAAGGTTTAGAGGTTTTTATTTTATTTTTTTTGGTTTAGGTTTTAGGTTTTTATTTTAGGTTTATGTTTTAGTTTAAGTGCTATTTAGTTTATTTATTTTATTTTGTTTAGGGTTCAGGTTTAGGATCTATTTATTTTAGTTTAGTTTATTTTAGTTTAGGTTTAGGTATTTATTTATTTATTTTAGTTTAGGGTTTATGTTTTATTTTTATTTATTTGTAGGTTTATTTTTTAGGTGTGGGTTTTTATTTTATTTTTATTTTACATTAACTTTTTATTTTCCTTAGGTTTTTTAGTTTTAGGTTTATTTTATTTTTTAATTTCGTTTAGTTTTTATTTTTAATTTTATTTTCTTTTTAGGTTTAGGTTTAGCTTTTAGTTTAGGTTTTTATTTTATTTGATTTAGGTTTAGGTCTTTTATTTATTTTTTTATTTTTAGGTTTTTAGATTTTTGGGATTTAGGGTTTAGGGTTTAGGACTTATGGTTTAGTGTTGTAGGATTTAGGGTTTAGTGTTTAGGGTTTTAGGTTTTAGGGTTTAGGGTTTTAGGGTTTGGAGTTTAGGGTTTTGGGTTTTGGGTTTAGGGTTTAGGGTTTTGGGTTGTAGGATTAGGGTTTAGAGTTTAGGATTTAGGGTTAGTTTTAGGGTTTAGTGTTTAGGGTTAGGGTTTGGTTTAATTTTATTTTATTTTTTAGGTTTTGATTTTATTTTTTATCCTTAGGTTTAGGTTTAAGGTTTTATTTTATTTTTTAGGTTTATATTTTAGGTTTTTCTTTTAGGTTTGTTTTTAGGTTTTATTTTTTAGTTTAGGTTTAGGTTTATTTTTATTTTATTTTATTTTATTTAGTTTGGGGTTTAGGGTTTATTTTTAGGTTTATTTTTAGGTTTAGTTTTAGGTTTTAGGTTTAGTTTAGGGTTAGTTTAGGGTTTAGGGTTTAGGTTTATTTATTTAGGTTTAGGGTATAGAATTTTTTTTATTAATTTTTTAGGTTTAGGTTTATTTAGTTTATTTTTATTTATTTTAGTTTATTTTATTTTTTATTTATATTTTGTTTTATTAATGTATTTCATGTTTGTATATTTCACTTTAGGTTTTTTATTTTAGTTTATTTTTTAGGTTTAGGTTTAAGTTTATATTTATTTACTTAGTTTGGTTTTATTTTTAATTTTATTATTTAGTTTTAGGTATAGGTTTAGGTTTTTATTTTATTTTTTAGGTTTAGCTTTTAGGTTTTTATTTTAGGTTTATTTTATGTTTTATTTTTTAGTTTAGGTTTATTTTTACTTTATTTATTTTATTTACTTTAATATTTACGTTTAGTTTATTTTAGGTTTAGGTTCTATTTATTTTAGTTTAGTTTATTTTAGTTTAGGTTTAAGTTTCTTTTATTTTGTTTATTTTAGGTTTAGGTTTTTCTTTAGTTTAGGGATTATGTTTTATTTTTTATTTATTTTAAGGTTTATTTTTTATGTTTAAGTTTTAGTTTAAGTTCTTATTTTATTTTATTTTATTATTTTATTTTGGTTTAGATTTATTTATTTATTTTATTTTTTGTTTTATATAGTTTAGGTTTAGGTTTTAGGGGTTAGGGTTTGGGTTTTAGTGTTTAGGGTTTAGGGTTTTATTTTTGGGTTTAGGGTTTAGGGTTTAGGGATTTGGTTTTCTTATTTAGGGTATAGGGTTTAGGGTTTTAGGGTTTTATGGTTTTAGGGTTTAGGGTTTATGGTTTAGGGTTTAAAGTTTAGGGTTTAGACTTTTTAGAGTTTAGGGTTTAGGTTTAGGGTTTAGGTTTTAGGTTTAGGAGTTATTTAGATACTTTAGGGTTTAGGTTTTAAGTTTTAGGTTTAGTTATTTAGTTTAGGTTTTGGTTTAGTTTAGGGTTTAATAGGTTTAGAGATTAGTGTTTAGTGTTAGTTTAGGGTTTAGGGTTTAGGGTTTAGGTTTTATGGTTTAGGGTTTAAGGTTTATGGTTTAGGGTTTATGGTTTAGGGTTTAAGGTTTTGGGTTAGTTTAGGGTTTAGGGTTTAGGATTTAGGATTTAGGGTTGTAGGTATATTTAGGTTTAGGTTATTTTTTATTTTTGGGTTTAGTATTTAGGTATTATTTTAGGATTTTTTAAAAAAAATTAAGTAAACTTGTAGGTTTATGTTTATTTAGTTTATTTATTTTTTATTTAGGGTATAAGGTCTACGGTTTAGGGGTTTTGTTTTAAATTTAGTAAACTGGTAGGTTTAGGTTTATTTAGTTTATTTTTTATTTATTTTAGTTTATTTTATTTTTTATTTTTATTTTGGTTAATTTTTTATTTTTGTTTAGTTTAATTTATTTATTTTAGGTTTATTTATTTTAGTATAAGTTATTTATTTTAGTTTATTTTTTAGGTTTAGGTTAAGGTTTTTGTTTATTTTTGTTTAGTTTTATTTTTAATTTATTTCTTTGGTTTAGGTTTTATTTTTTATTTTTAAGTTTATGTTTGTGTTTTTATTTTATCTTGTTAGGTTTAAGTTTTAGGTTTTTATTTTAGGTTTATTTTTAGGTTTTTTTTGTTAGTTTAGGCTTAGGTTTATTTTTTGTTTATTTTAAGTTTTAGTTATTTTTTAGTTTAGGGTTTAGGTTTTATTTTTTATTAATTTTTATTTTTAGGTTTTTATTTAGTTTTTATTTTATATAAAGTTTTCTGCCACCATCCTTCAAGATCTTTGATGGCAATGGGAACCCACGATACCACATTGCACACTTTAGAGTCATTGTTAATGATCAATAAATCTTTAGCCTTTCATTGTAATATAGGTGTTGCATTTGATTAGTTATTAGGTTTAAGACATTATTGAGTGGGAGCACCTCTTCATTAAGGGTTTCTTTAGCTCATTGACTATAGATACACCAATGAAGGTTTGCTAGTTAGGATAACTAGGGGAGAGTTTAGTATATTTTATACTTAGAGATAGTTTAGCGAGTAGGTAAATTACTTATTGGGTACCATCTCTTATTTAGCTTCTAGAGCGAGATGTATCTTTATAGGGCACTAAATCCCTTACTCCTCTTACTTTACTTGATTTTTATCATGTACCTTTACCCAAAATACAATTAATGAAGAAAGCTGATTTTACTTATATATTGTCAACTTCTGATGCTTTGATTTTATTCTTATTGAAAGCTCTCCGAGTCTAAATAAAAAAAATAGCCTAGTAGTTGTGATCCTTTCCTTTGATTTGTACTATCCTTCTAAAATCTTGTTCACCTCTTGAGATTGACTTGGAGATTCTAGATCCCATGGGAGAATTTGTATATGCTTTATGAAGGTAGAACTTTCCATAAGCACATCATTAGAGTAAAGTCAACTTACATCAAAGTTCTACCTCTTAATAGCACCTCATGATAATAAGCAAGTCATTGGTTAGTGAGTAGATAATCCATGATACTCCACCCATGGATAAATTGTGGAGGACCAAGCTAGAGTTGATTACAATGTCTAGCTTTTAGAAACTATCGACTAAGTTAAGCATATTATGCCCTTGTCTTATCCAAAGAGATGAGGGAACCTCCAATCAAGGCCTTACTAGATCTAGAGATATGCTTAGCTTAGCTGATGGCTACTAAAGAGGAGGCATGCCACTCGAAGGATATCTTAGGAGTTACATTCAACAATGAAGACTTACTCTTAGACTATGTCTTTACAATTGAATGTTGGCGGTTAGCTATCTAAAGTTATAGTAAACCCCAGACAAAATTACGCATCCAATATAAATCTTAATTCATTGCAAAATTACATTTATGTGGGAAAAGTAAATATAACTACACAAAAATAGAGGTTAGCTAAATATACATATAATCCCAAGCAGTTGTATTTATAATTTGGACTTAGCACCCTACACATGGGTAACTAAGCTCACCTGTCCTAAATTGGATTATGCATGAGGATATAATCAATTTGCAAAAATAGCATTCACATTTATTTTTAAGCATCCCTTAAGCATAATCCCCTGCTGAAAACATGATTAGGCTAATATTGGCCTATCTTTTAGTCTATGAAGCATACACCCTAACATCTAATCTAAAATAATACATCATAAATCAAAACATACATCACATCATACACCATAACTTAGAGTGGTACTTAATTCTAATGTGTGTATTAAGGCTTTTGTGTAAATCTTGTTAGGCATTAGTGTTGTATTTTCTAAGTGTAGAAGGATTCAATTTAACATGAAAGGTTGATTTCACTTGAAGTAGTTTAATTGATTTGAGAAATTTAATTTGTGTTTTCTTTTGTTTCAATTCATTATACTTAGCAACTAAGTGTTATAAAGAGAGGAAAAGAAGATTGCCCTCTTTCATCCCTACCTTTAGTCACTTTCTAAAGTATATTAATTTGATTTAGTTCTCTTTAGTGAATGGCTTATTAAATAATTTAATTAATCCTAAGTTTAGGTTCACTTTAAATAATCTTATTCAAAATGAAAGGCATCTTACGATTAATTTAAGTCAATTACTAGCACATGACATATATTTAATCATTCCTTTCCATCACATGTAACAAGCATATGATTTAATCTTAAGTGCATCCATACATGCAACATATTTTAGCACACTTAAATGATGACTATATGTGTATGTTTAGAATTTATATTTTATTTTATTGAATTATTTAAACATATTAATTTAAAACTTTATCCAAATTATTAAAGAAAAAGGACATAAGAATGAAATTAGATAGGCATGTGCCGTTGTTAAACCTGGGAAGTGAGGTAATCAAATGACCTCCTTGGAGCTAGTTAAAGCCTCATATTCTTGGGATGTCTAGACTATATACCCATTTGCATTCAAACAAATGTAAATTTGTATACATGAACATAGGAAGTAAGCTCCAAATTATTTGGCTAATTAATTCAACCACTTAGTCAATTATGAATGCATGGAATTTTAATGTAAAATGGGATTTTCATTTACTAATCACATATACATATACATGTAGAAAGATATAGGCAAGTATGTGTCGTTGTTAAACCAGGGAAGTGAGGTAATCAGAAGACCTCCTTAGGGCTAACTAAAGCCTCGTATTCTTGGGATATTTAGACTATATACTTGCTTTTCTTGGACACACATGGATGTATACATAAATGAGGGAAAGAAAACCATGCAAAGATTATATATATATATTTTTTTATTTAGACATTTATATATATGAATTAAAGCTTTATCCAAATTCTAATTTTGAAATACATAAGAATGAAATCAAATGGGTATGTGCCATTGTTAAACCAGGAAAGTGAGTTAATCAAATGGCCTCATTGTGGCAAGCTAAAGCCTCGTGTTCCCAGGATGTCCGGCTATATATCCATTATCATTCAATCTTATATAAATCAAAACTTGAATAGAGGAAAGAGAATTCAACATTCATACACTTAAGCTATAAGCACATGCATTTCTTATGTATTTATAGCTAGCATCATAGCACATATTATTATTCATTAATAAGCTTTTAAAAAATATATTTGTATTTAATAGTGATAATAGCCATGCATATATTAAATTAAATCAACACATGCAAGCTTAAATAAAGGAAATCTATTTTATTTTACTTGATTTTGAAAAGATAGATGCATGAATTCAAATGATATACCAAATTTAACATGATTTGAAAGAGGACAATCAAATATAAGCATGTGATTCATTCAACCAAACTAGTTGTTAAGGAAAATCAAATCAAATAAGATTATATAAAGCAAGCTAAAGCTTTTTTATTAATTAATTTTTAGATTTGATTTGATCTAAAGATTAGAAGAGAAATAATCACTTGATGTTTTAAAGCCATTCCCACATTAGTGATTTGATTTAATTTAAGGAAATGTAATTAAGTTCATTATATGGGTTAATTAAGTTGAACCCTTAATTAAATGAATTAATTATTCTTACCTATGTCACCTTAAAGTAATTAACTAAATAATTATGAGCAAACATGATATGCATGGAAAATAAACTTGCAATGATCCTATGAAATAAAAGGGGCCTAATGCAATTGGATCATGATAAATAGTTATTTAGATTAAAGGACCTAATTAATTAATCTTATGGTTTTCCCAAACATGTGGACTAACCATAATTTCATTAAACTCCTTTAGGTTATTAAACACTTAAAATCTACCCCATGATTTAATTAATTAAGGTCTGATGTGATTACAATTTCAATTTGATTAAGTGATTTAATTAATTAGTTAAATCTTAATTAATTTCATTTTAAAAAAGGGTGAAATGAACTTGGGAAAGGGATTCCAACCTATTCCTTAGTTCACTTACTTGTTGAACAATGATTAATAAACTTAATTAACCAATTTATTTATTCATGGGATTATTATCATTAAATTAACTTAAAAGTAATTAAGGTTTAATTAGTCAATTTCTTCATTAAGTGAGCAATAAATTCCAAGAAAATCATGGGAGGTAGAGGTCATCCCATTAAATTAACATAAAAATTTGGTATTAATTACAAATGTAATTAAGGAGTAATTAAGTTAATTAATTTTTTAATTAAACTTTAATTACTGTTCAAAATTAGTTAAGATAATTTTTAATTAATTCTCCTCTAAAATACTTTTAAAATGAGTATTTATTTGCATTTTTTTATTTCTCTATGATTTTTTATGATTTTTAGAAGTTTCAGTCATTAAAAATGATTAATTAAGCTTAATTAAAGCCTAATCCTACTGGCTCCACGTGGCATGCTTTCTACGTGGCGCCGCGGGATTGGCTACTTAAAACTTATCCGACTCAGCGCCTTTGTGATGGCAATAGATGCGCTTTCTCATCTGTCTTTTGATCTAAGATTGGATGGCTATGATTATCCCACAGCTTAATAGGATTAAATTAGATTAATCTAGCAAATATAATCACGATAGTCCGTTCTAATCATGTAGAGCGGACAGTGCGTGATCTAACATCATGCGAGTGAGGGAGAAAGGGTCCGTTCGCCATTGCTCTCTTGATCCTCACTTATCCTAGCTCGGATCAACTCCAAAAGGATCCACACCTTCGACATCGATCGGAGGATCCATGGTCAAGATCACAGATGCAAGTTTTCTTCAAAAGCTCCAACCCATTTTTCTAAGGAGTTTGGAAGCATACCTCACGGAGTTAGACCTTGGCGAATGATTAAGGAAGCTTCATTTAGTGTAGATGAAGCCCTATTGGGCAACAATTGGATCAATTCCTTGATGTTCGCTTGATTTGATCGAAGTCCCACCTCTAGTGCTCAAGAAGCTTGGGAGATAATTCATTCTTCCATGATGAGGTTTAGGGAAGGTGCGTACAAAGTTAATTTGAGTTTGATGGAGAAATGGGGAAGTTAGGTCAGAAATGGGAGTGTCCTATTTCAGAACAGATGGGAATGGCATTTTTCAATCGAGGAATGAGCTTAAGAGCTTAGGGAATGGCTCTAGCAGCTCGTCTTGGGTAGATTGGGCCATGAGGAATGATTTTTGTGTTTTTTAAGTGGAAATGTGTGGGTGTATACCCCCCTTCATCTTGATTGGAAAATGGGATCAAGTTTGGCTTCTAGTTGCCATCTAGCCATCTCAAGGAGTTATGGGTGGCAGGGAGGAGGTGAGTTGGCTCAGTTTGGTTGGTTGATGGTGTGGAGGTTGCTGCCATGGAGGAATCATGGGTGTCCTATCTATTTCAAATTCTCCAATGGGTAGGGTGAGGTGATTACAACTTCAATGGGTCATGATTGACCCAACCACCCCTTCGATCAGGTTGGGCAATGTCCTAGGTGCCTAGGTGGTCCATTAGGAGTGTACCAAGTGAACAAGGAATGGAAATGACCACTTACATGGGCGATTTATCTAATGTGATGCCCTTGACTCAAGAGTAGAATGATCATTTGGCATTAGATTTGATTTGGGTAGATTTGAAATGATCCAAAAGTGGGTTAAGCCAAATTTCAAATCAATTGGAGTTGATTTGGTTAGGTTTGGCTCAATTTGACTCATTTAGGTCAAATTGGGTTAGGTTGGTCAAGTTGACCAATTGGTCAAATTGGTCAAACCAAGGTTTAATCAAGTTCATATTATCATTTAGGATGTTTTGGTTCAATTGGTTTGGTTTAGTTTAGCTTATATTTGATTTTGGCTCATTTGAATCCATTTGGGTCAAATGGGTTAAGTTAACCAGGTTGGGTGTTGGTTTGGGTTTAGTTGACCAATTGAAGATGATTGTAGGCTTTGGTTTCAATTAATTTAGATTTGGTTTTGATTTAGGCTAACTTGAGCCTTTAGGTCAATTTGGGCTAAAATCAATTAGGTTCAATTGGGTCCAATCATGGCTTTGGTCAAGTTCAACAATCAATTTGGAATGAACTTGAGCCATTGGTTACAATCAATTTGGTTTATATTTTGATTTGACCCAATTTGGTCTTTTAGGTCAATTTGGGTCAACTTAGGTCAAGAGGGCCAATTGGGTTTGGTTTGACTCAATTGAAGGTCAAGTCATATTCAAATATTGATTTTGATTTGGTATGAATCATTGGTTTCAAGGATTTGGCTTAGGTTGAAATTTGGCTAGTTTGGGTTCATATGGGTTAAGGGGTTGACTTGGTCAAATGACCAGTTGACTTAGTTTGACCAATTTGTGACAATTGATCAACTAGGGTGATCAACAATCATGATGGGAGGTTCTGATGGGCTTGGTTCAATCCAATTTTAGTAGGATTAAAATGTGGCTCAAATAGGAAAAATTAGCCACTTTGGGTCAAGTGGACCAATTGGGTTTAGTTGATTAGTTGAGCTTATATATGGATTTGAGATTGCCATATAAATTCAATTGCAATTAGCTTGGGTTCAAATGGGTTTTGGTTCATTTGAACATTTCATGTCAAAAGGGTTAAGTTGGGTTTGACTTGGGTTGATTTTTTTGTTTGGCTTGATGATTGATTTCATTTATATTTGTGAATATGATTGAAGGTATGATTGATTCATGAGAAAATCAATTGAATTTAGGTTTTGGAATGAATGAATTTAGTCCATGGAGTTGGGTCATGTGGCTTAGGTTTGGATTTTGATTTGGTTTGATTTAGTTTTGATGATTTTAATGTATATTTCATTTAAATTTGTGAAGATTATTGAAAATATGATTGATTTGTGAGAAAATCAATTGAGTTTGACTTTATTTGGATTAATATTTGGCTAAGTCCATGGGATAGGTCATATGGCTTAGGAAGGGTTTTGATTTAATTTGATTTAGTTTGATTTAGTTTTGATCATTTGAATGTAGATTTGATTTATATTTAGAAAGATGATTGAAGATATAAATTGATTATGAGAAAATCAATTGATTTTGGATTGATTTGGATTAAGATTTGGCTAAGTCCATGGGATAGGTCATATGGCTTAGGAAGGGTTTCAAGTTTGGATTTGATCATGGGCTTCAATCATTTGGTTTTGGAATTTGGGTTTGGATTTGGATTTGAATTTGATGTTTGAATTGAACTTGAGGTTTGGTTTGAGAAGGTGAACATGGATTGGATTTGGGTTGTGGTAGGTGGATTATCTGTCCAAGGCATAACTAATCCTATGGTTAACCCTTCTAAGTCTTTGGAAGCTTATGTTAAGTGTTTACCTTGTTGTTAGAAGTGTCTTGAGAAGTCTTAGTGTCTAAAGACTCATAATGTTGCCCTTGGAGATAGATGAATGGATGAAGCCAAATTTCACATTATAGACTAGATACATCTTTCACACTTTATTTGGGAGACCATGGATACATGAGAACAACATAGTTCCATCTCTCTACATCAGGTATGAAGTTGTGAGAGAGGTGGGATTGTCATCGTGTCAAGGAGATCTCAAGCCATTTATAGTTCATGAGGAGGTCGACATATATGAGGATGCGACTTACTACCTCCCTCAAAATCAACAAGTCTATTCTGAACTTGGCCAAAGTTTAAAAAAAGAAAAGGAAAAAAAAAGAAAAGAAAAGAAAGAAATGAAAAGAAAATAAAAGGGAAAAAATAGACTTGGAGGAGGAAGTGAAGCCTAACATTAGATTCACCCATAGTTCATTACTCCATTGAACATATGGGTAGGATGACTCGACCTCCACCGGAGAAGAAAGGAGCCAATTTAGAGGTCAGGGGTGGAAAACCTCCTTATTGGCCACCCAATAGAAGATATGTCCCATACCGAGTACAACTATCCATATAGACTTAAAATCTAGTTCATAAGATGAGTCTTATATGGTTAGCACACTACCACTCTCTTCTAGTAGTAGATTCCGGAGGTGACACTTGAGCGGATAGCGATGAAGATCGGCTCCAAAGAAAAGCATAAGTGTATCCAAGTCTATATGAAATAGTTAGGCATCGGTTGGGAACCTTAGCTCTAACCACTTTTCTCAAAAGAGGGTTTGGTAGTTAAAGGAAGCCTAAGTCATCCACAGGTGTAAGACACAAGGTTCTTTTTTGGGAGCATCATCCTCAAGTCAAGAAATTGATGTAGAACTTGAGGATGATTCATATAAAGATTTAATATAATTACCTTTTTATTGGTATTTTCTTTGTGTTCAAATTTTGCAAAGAAAGGGTTAATCCCACATACTTGGTCAAAGCACAGGTTAGACTACTTCAAAGAATATGGAAGAACAAATGCACAAAAGCTCTCAATCAAGATCGAGACTAGGATTGATGCAGTGGGTCGATGATGATGATTACTTGCTTAGTCATCACCAATCATTTGGAATCGATAGGTTCTTTTCAAATCACATTAACTCATATGAGGAGCTATGCTTAGAAACTTTCGATCTGATGATTTTGAAGTCAAAGATGCACCCGAGTTTCAAGAAGAGATCAAGTCAACCATCGATGAGCTCAAGAAATCAACTTAGGAAAAAAAGTTCCACATACATCAGTTCTTTGTTGAATGAAATTGAAACCAATGACTTAGTTAGGCTATTGATTAAGTTTAAGACTACTTTGCATGGAGTTATGAAGAGATGCGGATTGGCTCACGTAATGGTAGATAAACTAATAGCAGCTTATATCAAACAAGCTTTTGCTCAAAAATCATTTCATCCAAGCATAGTTAATCAAGAAGAAAATACTAAATTCACTATCCAGTTAAGAAATGAAACATATTTTGATTAAATAAATAATAAATGTCCAAAAGATCTTGATGGGCATGGACTATCCTCATCAAATCTTTGGATGGCCTCAATAATTGGAATGAAAAAAAAATCCATGGTTAAATAACCTCAAATGAATCAGTCTTGCTATGTCATCCATAAAATGGATGAATGATCTCGGTCAAAAGTAGAGGGACCATCTCAAGAGTGATAAAATTTAACCTCAAAATGAAGTGTGCATTTAACTTTAGGGAAATTCCTTGGGTTTGTTGTGACACTGAGGAATCAAAATTGATCAAGATCAAGATATTAGAAATGCCACCCCAAAATGTTTAACTCAACTCAGATCATTCCAAGGGTGGTTGGCATATCTAAGATGCTTTATATCCAACCTATCGGAAGATGTCAGCCATTCTCAACACTTGTCAAAAAGGATGCCAAGTTTAAGTGGGATGACAAGTGGGAGCTTGCCTTCAAAGACATCAAGTATTACCTGATGACATCGTCAATTCTAGCAGCCCTATCCTGAGCAAGCCACTCATACTTTACACAACTGCATTAGATGACTTTCTTGGTGCTTTATTGGCTAAAGCCAATGACAAAGGGAAGGAAAATGCACCTACTACTTTAGCCATCGTCTAATACCTACTAAGGCTAATTATCCACCCATTGAGAAGCATTGCCTAGCTTTAATATTTGCATCCCAAAAGTTATAACACTACATGCTTCCTCATTAGGTGAACTTAATCTCTAGGATCAATCCACTATAGTATCTCATTAGATGGTCGATGTTATTTGAACGGTTGGCATGCCGGTCCATTATCCTCTTGCAGTTTGACATTACCTTCATACTCCTCCATGTGGTGAAAGAACAAGCACTAACGGATTTTTTAGCATAACACTCACTTCCTACTGAATCTCCACTTAGTGCTGATCTCCCCGATGAACAAATCATGAACTTAGGGGATACTAGCATTCACTGTTGGGAGATGTACTTTGATGGTGTGGCTTCCTCTGGAAGAAGAGAAGAACCATAATCTACTATTTTAGGAATGACAGGGGTAGGAATAGTTCTTTTAACTCCAGACATTGATGTGATGAGATTCTCAAATCATCTGTCCAATCCTTGCACCAATAATGAAGCTGAATATGAGTCTCTGCTTGCCAGTCTAGAGTTACCCATTACTTTAAGCATCTAGAACATCAACATCTTTGGGGATTATTAATTAGTTATCAACCAAATCGTTGTATCCTATAAGTTTATAAAGCCCAAGCACCATCACTACCACAAGTACACCATAGAGTTTTTGGCCCAAATCCCAAAGGTTGCCATTTATAAGATTCCTCGAGGAGAAAATGCCGTAGCGTATGCTTTAGCCAAGCTTGCAAGGAGTTAGCATGTCCGGAGGATGAGTCCATATCAACAAAGGTCCAAAATAGACAAGTCTTATCCCTTATTGATATTGAACTCATCAAAAGTACTCTCTTGAAGGGGACATTGCCATTGCCAGGAAGGATGAGGAGTTAGATTGGAGGAAACCATTCATGGATTACCTAAATAAAGGAAAACTACCTCAAGAGAAGTCCCAAGCCCATAGATGAAGCAAATACTTTCCTATGCTCTTATGGATGGTGTCTGTCTATACCGTCTTTGATCATATGTTGTTACATTGTTTAGACAAGCATGAAGCTCATAAGATCATGTTCGAGGTACACTCAGGATTATATGAAGCCAACCAATCTATCCAAAGATGAAAACCAAGATTAAGAGATTAGGATACTACTACCCATCAATGATCAAAGATTGCATGGATACTGCTAGGTAATGCCACCAATGTCAAATACACGGTGTGGTCCTACACCAACCACCCAACATTCTACATTCTACATTGGCCTCATTACCATTCAAGTGTTGGGTACATAGTGGGTGATTGATCCTCCTTCTTCAAGGGTCATCGGTTCATCTTAGCTACTTGAATACTTTTTCCAAATGGTGAAGGTGATTCCACTCAGAGGTCACATCTCGGCATGTGCTCCAATTTTTTAGAACCATATCTATATAGGTTTGAGTGCCTCATGAATTATATCTAATTGCATTCAAGAGCAGAGATCAACAACTTTTTCTTGAAGACACAACATAGATTGATATTCTACCATCAACTACTTGAGGGAAAATAGCTTAGAAGCCTTCAATAAAACTCTCATCCAAATATTGAAGACACTTTCAACAAGCGATAGTGCATGAGTTAGTTGAAGCCCGTACGCATCACATATAGAACTCCAACTCAATCTACTCTTTTCTCCTTAGTGTATGTGTCCTAAGCTGTTCTACTATTAGAAGTCCAACTCCCATCACTAAGGATAACTGTGGGTAGCAAAATCACAAAAGAGTAAAATGCCAAGTTGAGGTTAGAAGAGCTCGAAGGTTTAGAGGAGAAATGTTGCGGGCATGCCAAAACCTCAAGTTGTACAAAGCGAAAATGATTCAAGCTCACAACAAGTTGGTCCATCCTAGAACTTTTCAAGTAGAAGAGCTTATTTTAGTTTTAACGAGATCGATTGTTGCCCGTCATAAGATGGGAGGTAAGTTTGAACCCACTTGGGAAAGCCCTTTGGTAGAGAGAAGGCCTACCAAGGAAGATCTTATTAGCTTATTAATCATAAGAGAGAGTGCATGCTTCCAATCAATGTACTTAAGAAATATTATAAATCATGTTTGAAAATAATTATCATCAATGAAAATTCCATTTTGAATTCAATCTCTTCCATGTTGAAAGTATTCTTGTTTGTGAATCCCAGATGTGTTTAGGGTAGGTGTAGAAACCGTGCATCTATCCTTCATCGATACAATACAAAACAAACATATATATAAAACAAATACATATCTTTTTTGTGGGCTACTCGAGTTGAGATAATGCCCCTGACTCACTCAATATTTGCTCTAGGTTGCTACCCATCCTGTGTCACCCTGGTGTTCTTGCTTTGGAGGATGTAAGTGCTATGTTTTCCTTCTTACTTGGCACTACACCGATGAAGCCTTGTTAGTTTGGTAGGCCTTTCGCTGGTAAGCTACCTCATGTTGGTTTCATTTAAGGATGTGAGTGCTATACATTCTTTTTTTTGGATTAGCCTTACCTTGTTGGGTCAAGTATATTTGAGGTTTAGGATAAGTCCCCTAGCATCTCCTTCCCTCTTAGCTTCAAGTCTGGTCCATTCTTCCTGGCTCCCACTTAGTAGTTCTAGGTGATAACATATGTCGCGATGATAGACTATCAATGATAGTTCCACTTGGAAAGTTGTAAGCCTACACACTTTCTTTCCATTGATCATTGCACACCAATGGACCTTAGGTTGGTTGGTTCTCACTATCTTGATGGATACACCACTCATGCTGACGGATAGACCTTAGGTTGGTATGTTCTCATACCTTAGGATACACCACTAATGGTAGATGTAAGTCTGCTACACATTCTCCTTGAGTTGGCCATCGTACAGCTATAGGCTTTCAGCAGCATTTCTCCTGTGGGCACTATATTTGGATCACGTCCTTTGTGAACCCATTTATACACTACCCGAGTTACTATCAGATTGGACAGTTCCCCTTTCTTAATAACCACCCCTATGGTTGGAGAATCCATTTTATTGATGCAGAGATTCTCCTTTGGTCTAGTAAATCTAAAATAGGTTATGCGAGCCTTCTTCTGTGGTCCCTCACACCTGGGTCCACAAATATATAAACAAAATATATATTTTCACTTATGGATTAGGAGAAAACCCCTGAGCAGTACCTTTTCCCAAGTAGGCATCCTATCTTTAGGTCAGTGTTAGCAAAACTCCCTATAGGAATCGCCTGACTACTTTTGAGTTAAGATAAGTCCCAACAACATTCACTTTCATGGTGGTCCTGGGTTCTATTTGTTGTGCTACCAACAAGTCACCCTAGGTTGTTCCCTTTATAAGATGTAAGTCTACTATCTTCCCTAGCACCATTGCACCAAGGCAACCCTTAGGTTGGCTAGCTCTACCCATGGCAATAGACTATCCCTTTGGATTTGTAAATTTGAGATAGGACAAGTGATATAGCCCTTCTAGTGGGTCCATCACGCGACATGGTCCATAAATTAAATCTATCAAATTTGATCGAGCTCACATCCCAATGGATATGCCTCAATTTCAAACTATACCAAACAAACTCTATCAAATCACATGAAATTAAGATAAAATTAATCCTGACTACTTTTGAGTTGACATAAGTCCATAGCGGCATTGACTCAATATTTGCCCTAGGTTAGTTTCGATTTGTTGTGCATCAAACATGTCACCCAGTGGTTGTTCCTCACTTTAGAAGATGTAAGTCTACTATGCCTTCTTTTAGCATAGCCGTTGCACACTAAAAGGCAACACCTTAGGTTGGCTAGCTCTACCCTGAAGCTGATAGACTATCCCTTTGGATTTGTAAACTGTAGGTGGTGATATAGCCCCTTCTAGTGGGTCCATCACTGCAGGTCCATACATTAACTTCAGTTAAATTAAACCCAATGATTTTCCCGGTGGAGTTAAATCACACCCTTCTCCTAGTGGAGCCCCAAATCATATATAAATAAGTCAAACAAAAAATCAAATTCAAAACCAACCTCCCAGTTGGAGCCAAATTAAACCAACTCCCGTATAATCTAAATCAAGAAATCCAACCAAACTCTTATTCCCTAGATACATCCCCACAAATCTATGAAATCAAACTCAAATCTAATCCCCAAATACTTTGAACCCTTCCCAGTGGAAGGTTCATACGATCCCAGTGACTTGAGCCCATATCTCTATATGCCTCCACATCAATTAAAATAGAACAAATTAAAGCCAATTAGATCTTAATCCTTAATAGATTATAAATTCTTATCCATAGGGGATCTTCTTTCCATAAATCATATGATCAAATCAAATTCAAGCCATATCCCCATCAAATTTTCTTCTTCTATGCCCTTGATGTAGACCCCTCACATGTCATGTCCAATGCATGTGTGATCCCCTAGCAGATCTCCCTCCATGTCCTTGACATGGAATTCTCATCAAATCTTATTTCTTCTCTTATGCACACCTTTAATACTTCAACCAAAAGCTAACAATGTATTCATTCAAATTACATCATCTTAACATTGTAATCACATTTTATGATTTGTGATGGTGCAAGCTCAAACTAACTATACAATAGCATGCTAAACATATTATAGTGTGAATTAACACACTATATTATATTATAATATATGATGTTATATTATAATTTGCTATAATATAATATATATCTAACATTACACCTCATTAGAATCACTTAAAAGGAACAAATAACAAAATTTTTTTCAAAATATGAATAATGTTCATTTTGGATGTAAAATTGTTATTTTTCTATTAGAAATGGTACAAAATAGCATAATTTTGGTGTTGCTTCTTGGTGTGTGATGTGAATTTGGCCAAATTCTTCCATCTCAACCTTCAAATTAACATTTTTGTGAGTTTTGACCCAATGTATTATAACAAAAGTAAAACATACTAAAATGTACAATAACATTTAGTAACACACCACCACATTCATATATATGTGAAGTTATATTGTTATGTACATTATATTTTAATATGCTTTCATATAATATATTATCTTACATTACACCTTAAAATGAATCACTTTAAGCAAAAAATTATAAAATTTGGTTGAAAAATGAACATTTATTTTGGATGCAAAATTCTATTCTTTTGATTAAATGACACACCATAGCACACCGCAATGATGTTCCCTAAAGCTTACCTTAAATTTGGCCAAATCCATCATCTTACCTATAAATCAATGTTTTTATGAATTATACCAGTACAAACTCTACTGCATCATACTATAATAAACTAAAATATGCTAAAAAAATAAGTAGTAATACACAATAGTATGCTATAATGCATGATGCTACACTATGTTATGGCATCCTATATTATAATACACTATAACATATTATATTATATTATATTGCATATCACATCACAAGGGATTGCTTAAGATAAAAAATCATAAAATTAGTCTAAATAATAAAAACTATATATTTTAGTCGTATCACTTACATATTTTAAATTGAAATAATATATTATGATGCCATGCTCTACCTATTATGAATTTGGCCAAATTCCACCATTTTAAAGTCTAAATCAACATTTTTATAAATAATGCTAGTGTAGGCTTGACTGCATGATTGTAAAATACTAAAAGAATTTAAAATGTGTAGAATAATATATTATGATATATGATGCTATACTTTGCTACAACATATAATATTTATTTTGAACATAAAATCTTACTTTTAGACTACAAGTGGCGTAGCACACCTTTGGTACTACAACCTAATTCCCACTTCAAATTTAACAAATTTCATCATTTATTTATTAAATCAATATTTTTATGATTTATATTAATATAGACTATAGGAATACCATAATATATTAAAACATTTCAAAACATCTTATAACATCCAAAACACATCACTACATGCTCAAATATATGATGCAACATTATACTATAATATATGGTATTATAATATGGTTTAGGTTTAGGGTTTCGGGTATTCAATTCTCTAATTATCTAGGGAAAGTCTCTTGAAGAGATTTTCTTTAGCTACCATAACTATGGTAGAATTATATCATTCTTTAGATCTAATCCCAACGACATCTTTATTCAATGTTTAGTGTTAGTTTAGGGTTAGTTTTGGGATGAGGTTTTAGGGTTATTTTAGGGGCATTTAAGGTTTAGGGTTTAGGGTTTAGAGTTGTAGGTTTTAGGGTTTAGGGTTTATGGTTTTAGGGTTTAGGGTTTAGGGTTCAGGGTTTTAGGGTTTAGGGTTTAGGGTTTAGGGTTTAGGGTTTAGGGTTTAGGGTTTAAAGTTTAAGGTTTACAATTTAGTGTTTAGGGTTTAGGGTTTAGGGTTTAGGGTTTAGCATTTAGGGTTTAGGTTTTAGGTTTAGGGTTTAGGTTTTAGTTTAGGATTTAGGGTTTAGGATTTGAGATTTTATTTTAATAGAGAATAAATTCAAATTCAATATTTCTTCTTTTTGATTTCATCAACCAAGTAGCACCCCAAGTTTTTTAAGACACAAGCGATGGCATAGATAAAAAATAAACACGCATAAAGAAAATCAAAAACCCAAGATAAGAAGAATCATCTCTACTATAAAGACACAGTTCTATAGGTAGTAGATCGGATCGATCGTTCTTCAGTTTCTTTTGTTCAAATCGAAACCACCCCCACCTCCCAAGTAGTGGGATCTGGCATTATATTCCAGATCTCTCCCTCCGCTACCATCATGGTTGTAACCTCCATCACTCCTCTCACCTCCATAACCACCACTACTCTAACCACCACTTCCATATCTAGCAGCACCTCTAGATTTTCTACCACTACTGTGATAATCGTTTGCTCTACCTTCACCTCAACCACCAGATCTAGGTTGAGCCTAGTTGATGATCATGTTCCTGCCATCAAGGTTTTGCCCATTCTTAGGGTTTAGAGTCTAGGGTTAGTTTTGGGTTTAGGGTGTTTAGGTTTACAGGTTGTAGGTTTAAGATTTTAGGGTTTGTGGTCGGGTTTAGGTTTAGCATTTAGGGTGGGGAAAGGATTTAGGATTTAGGATTAGGGTGATTTAGGTTTAGGGTTTAGAGGTTTAGGGTTTAGGTTTAGAGGGTTGAGGTGTGGGGTAGGTTAATTTAGGGTTTTGGAGGATTTAGGGTTTAGAGGTTTATTTTTAGGTTTACTTTAGGGTTTGGATTTTATTTATTTTAATTTAATTTTATTTTACAGGTTTTATTTTTTAGTCGTTTGGTTTTATATTTTATTTTAGTTTATTTTTATTTTATTTAAGCCTAGTTTAGATTTTAGTTTAGTTATTTTATTTAGGTTTAAGTTTTTTATTTTAGGTTTATTTAGTTTAGGATTAAGTTTTAGGAGGTGGGTTGACCCAGGGCCCAGTGGTTTAGAGTGTTTAAGGTTTAGAAAGTGTAGGCTTTATGAGTTTTGAGGTTTACAGTTTAGGGTTTAGGGTATTCAATATTTAGGGTATAGGGTTAGTTTAAGATTTTGGGTTCATGGTTTAGGATTTAAGGTTTAGAGTTTAGGGTTAAGGTTAGGGTTTAGGTTTTAAGAGGAATTTGTGGGTTTAGTATAGGTTTGTGGGGTCAGTTTAGGATTATAGGTTTTAGGTTTTAGGGTTTAGGGTTTAGTGTTTGTTTTTAGGGTTTATGGTTTGGAGTTTAAGGTTTAAGTTTAGGATTTAGGGTTTAGGTTTTGTGGTAGAGGTTTTGGGTTTATGGTTTTAGGTTTAGGGTTTAGGGTTTATGGTTTATGATTTAGGATTTAAAGTTTAGGGTTTTTTAAAAAAATTAAGCAAATGGGTAGGTTTAGGTTTATTTAGTTTATTTAAATTATTTTTATTTATTTGAGTTTATTTCATTATGTATTTTTCTTAGGTTTATTTTTTATTTTTATTTAGTTTAGTTTATTTATTTTAGTTTATTTTTTAGGTTTAGGTTTATTTTTTAGTTGAGTTTTATTTTTTATTTTATTTTTTTAGTTTTAGGTTTTAGGGTTTAGGGTTTAGGGTTCAGGGTTTAGTGTTTAGGGTTTTTTTAACATAGAACTAATTCATATTCAACATTTTTTCTTTTTGATTTCATCAATCAAGTAGCACCCCAAGTTTTCTAAGACACAAGCGACATCATTGATCAAAAATGAGCACCCATAGACCAAATCAAAACCCTAGATAAGTAGAACCATCTAAAATGTAAAGAAACTATTCCATAAGCAGCAGACCAGATTGGTTGTTCTTTAGTTTCTCCAATTCCCACCAGACTAACCACTGCTTCTCGAGTAGCAGGATCCGTCATCATATCCCAAAACTCTCCCTCCGCCACCACCACAGTTGTAACCTTCGTTGTTCTCCCACCTCCATAACTTCCACTACTCCGACCACCACCTCCAAATCTACCAACACCTCCAGATCCCCCACCGCCATTGTGATAACCGCCACCTCTGAATTTTCCACCACTACCAAATCTAGACTGAGCCTTGTTGACGGTGATGTTCTTGCTGTCAGGGTTCTGCCCATTCTTAGGGTTTAGGGTTAGTATAGGGTTTGTATTTTGGGTTAGTTTAGGGCTTAGGGTTTGAAGTTTAGGGTTTAGGGTTGTAAGTTTATTTAGTTTATTTTTTATTTATTTTAGTTTATTTTATTTTTCTATTTAGGTTTATTTTCTTATTTAGCTTAGTTTATTTATTTTAGTTCATTTATTATAGTTTACATTTTTTTTTTATTTTTTTTTTAAGTTTAGGTTTATTTTTTAGTTGAGTTTTATTTTTATTTTTATTTTTATTTTATTTTTGAGTTTTATGTTTAATTTTTAATTTTAGATTTAGGTTTAGGTTTTTATTTTATTTTTTTAGGTTTAGGATTTATATTTTTATTTTAGGTTTATTTTGAGGTTTTATTTTTCAATTAATGTTCAAGATTAGTTTTAGTTTATTTTATTTTATTTACTTTAGGTTTAGGTTTTATTTATTTTAGTTTAGTTTATTTTAGTTTAGGTTTAGGTTAATTTTATTTTGTTTATTTTATTTTTATTTTAGGCTTAGGTTTTCTTTTAGTTAAGGGTTTAGGTTTTATTTTTTATTTATTTTTAGGTTTATTTTTTAGGTATAGGTTTTTATTTAATTTTATTTTATTCTATTTTAGGTTTATTTTATTTTTTTAGTTTAGTTTAGGTTTTTATTTATTTTATTTTATTTTATTTTCAAGTTTAGGTTTAGGTTTTTGTTTAGGTTTTTATTTATATTATTTTAAATTTTTTATTTTCAAGTTTAGGGTTTATGCTTTAGGGTTTAAGGTTTAGGGTTTAGGGTTTTAGGGTTTAGCATTTATGTTTAGGGTTAAGGTTTAGGGTTAGGGTTAGGATTTAGGATTTAGGTTTTAGGGTTAGTTTAGGGTTTAGGGTTTTGGGTTTATTGTTGTAGGTTTAGGGTTAATTTTAGGGTTTAGGGTTTCAAGTTTTATTTATTTATTTTTAAATTCAGTAAATAGGGAGGTTTAGGTTTATTTAGTTTATTTAGTTTATTTTTTTATTTATTTTAGTTTATTTTATTTTTTATTTTAATTTAGATTTGTTTTTACTTTTATTTGGTTTAAATTATTTATTTTATGTTTATTTATTTTAGTTTAGGTTTTTATTTTGGTTTTTTTTAGGTTTAGGTTTAGGATTATTTTTTAGTTTAGTTTAATTTTTATTTTGGTTTAGGTTTTATTTTTTATTTTTAGGTTTAGGTTTAAGTTTTTATTTTAATTTTTTAGGTTTAGGTTTTAGGATTTTATTTTATTTTATTTTATGTTTTATTTTTAGTTTAGTTTTTTGTTTATTTTTTTATTTTATTTATACATAGGGTTTAGGCTTAGTTTATTTTAGGTTTTAATTATTTTAGTTTAGTTTAGGTTTATATTTAGGTTTATTTTATTTATTTTAGGTTTAGGTTTTTTTGTTTAGTTTAGGGTTTAGGTTTTATTTTTTATTTATTTTTAGGTTTAGGTCATTTAGTTTTAATTTTATTTTATTTTAGGTTTATTTTATTTTCATAGTACGTTAAATTTTTATTTTTCACTATATTTTATTTTTTTAGTTTAGTTTAGATTTTTATTTATTTTATTTTAGTTTAGTTTTTATTTTTTTATTTTATTTTATTTTTAAGGTTAGGTTTAGGTTTAGGTTTAGGTTTAGGTTTTTTTTAGGTTTTTATTTCATTTTATTTCTTTTATTTATTTAGGTTTAGGTTTTTAGGTTTTTTGGGTTTAGGGTTTAGGTTTGGGTAGGTTTAGTTTGGGGTTGGGGGTTTAGGGTTTAGGCATGGTTTAGGTTTAGGGTTTTAGATTTAGGGTTTAGGGTTAGTTTTAGTGTTTAGGGCATAGGGTTTAGGGTTTAGGATTCAGAGTTTAGGGTTTTTTTTTAAAATTAATTAAATGGGTAGGTTTAGGTTTACTTAGTTTATTTAGTTTAGTTTTTATTTATTTGAGTATATTTCATTATGTATTTTTCATAAGTTTATTTTTTTATTTTTATTTAGTTTAGTTTATTTATTTTAGTTTATTTTTTAGGTTTAGGATTATTTTTTAATTGAGTTTAATTTTATTTTTATTTTTTTTTAGGTTTAGGTTTTAGGGTTCAGGGTTTAGGTTTTAGGTTTAGGGTTTAGGGTTTAGGGTTTATGGTTTAAGGTTTTTTTAACATAGAACAAATTCATATTCAACAATTCTTCTTTTTGAGTTCATCAACCAATTAGCACTTAAGTTTTCTAAGACACAAGCGACGACATAGATCAAAATGAGCACCCATAAAGCAAATAAAAAACCCTAGATAAGTAGAACCGTCTCAACTATAAAGACATTATTCCATAAGCAACATATCTGATTGGTCGTTCTTTAGTTTCTGCAATTCCCATCAGACCGACCACCGCTTCTCGAGTAGCAGGATTCATCATCATATTCCCAACTCTCTCACCACCATCCTCCATCGCTCCCCATACACTTCCACCACTCGGACCACCACCTCCATATCCACCAACACCTCTAGATCCCCCACCACCATTATGATAACAACCACCTCCGAGTTTGTCTCCACTACTAGATCTAGACTAAGCCTTGTTAACGATGAGTTTCTTGCCATTAAGGTTCTGCCCATTCTTAGAGTTTAGGGTTAGTTTAGGGTTTACCATTTTAGGTTAGTTTAGGGTTTAGGCTTTTAGGTTTAGGGTTTGTGGTTTAGGGTTTATGGTTGTAGGTTTATTTAGTTTATTTTTTATTTATTTGATTTTACTTTATTTTTTCTATTTTGGATGATTTTTTTAGTTTTTCTATTACGTTTATTTTTTATTTTTATTTATTTTAGTTTATTTATTTTAGGTTCATTTATTATAGTTTAGTTTTTTATTTTAGTTTATTTTTTAGGTTTATTTTTATTTTTAGTTGAGTATTATTTTTAATTTATTTTTAAGATTTAAGTTTTATTTTTAATTTTAGGTTTAGGTTAAGGTTTTTATTTTATTTTTTTAGGTTTAGGTTTTAGATTTTTATTTTAGGTTTATTTTTAGTTTATTTCATTTTATTTAGTTTAGGTTCAAGTTTAGATTTAGGTTTAGGTTATATTTATTTTAGTTTAGTTTATTTTAGTTTAAGTTTAGGTTAATTATATTTTATTTATTTTATTTTTATTTTAGGTCTTGGTTTTCTTTTAGTTAAGGGTTTAGGTTTTATTTTTTATTTATTTTTAGGTTTTATTTTTAGGTTTATTTTTTTGGTTTAGGTTTTTATTTATTTTTTATTTTATTCTATTTTAGGTTTATTTTATTTTATTTTAAATTTCATTTTTATTTTATTCTAAGGTTTATTTTATTTTTTAGTTTAATTTAGGTTTTTATTTATTTTATTTTTATGTTTAGGTTTAGGTTTAGGTTTTAGTTTTAGTTTTTATTTTATATTATTTTTTATTTTATTTAAGTTAGGTTTTTTTATTTATTTTATTATTAGGTTTTATTTAGTTTAAGTTTAGGTTTTTAGGTTCTTAGGGTTTAGGGTTTAGGCTTTAGGCTTTAGGGTTAGTGGTTTAGGGTTTAGAATTTAGGGTTAGGGTTAGGAGGGTCCAGGAGTTGTGGTTTAGAGTTTTGAGGTTTATTTAGGGTTAGTGGCTTATTTTAGGGTTTATGGTTTATGCCCAGTGTTTAGGATTTATGGAGGAAGTAGGTTTTAGGTTTAGCTCAGTGGTTTTAGTGGTTTAGGATTTAGGGTTTAGGGTTTAGTTTAGTTTAGCATTTTGGTTTAGGGTTTGGGTGGTGCAAGGTGTCAGGTTTTAGGTTTTAGTTTTGAGTTTTATTTATTTTAAATTTAGTTAAGCAGATTTAGGTTTATTTTGTATTTATTTTAGTAATTTTATTTTCATTTAGGTTTATTTTATTTTATTTAGTTTAGATTATTTATATATTTTAATTTAGTTTTAGTTTTATTTAGTTTTATTTAGGGTTTAGGTTTATGCTTATTTTAGTTTATTTATTTTATTTTATTTGGTTTTGGTTTTATTTTTTATTTTTAGGTTTAGGTTTAGGTTTTTATTTTATTTTTTTAGATTTAGGTTTTAGGTTTTTATTTTAGGTTTATTTTTATGTTTATTTTTTTAGTTTAGGTTTTTGTTTAGTTTTAGTTTATTGTATTTTATTTACGTTGGGGTTTAGGTTTAGTTTATTTTAGTTTTAATTATTTTAGGTTAGTTTATTTTAGTTTAGGTTTAGATTTAGGTTTATCTTGTTTATTTTAGGTTCAAGTTTTTTTGTTTAGTTTAGGGTATATGTTTTATTTTTTATTTATTTTTAGGTTTTATTTTTAGATTTATTTTTTAATTTTAGGTTTTTATTTAGCTTTTATTTTATTTTATTTTAGGCTTATTTTATTTTTATTTTACGTTCAATTTTAATTTTATTTAGGTTTTTTATATTTTGATTTATTTTATTTAGTTAGTTTAGTTTAGATTTGTATTCATTTTATTTTAGTTTAGTTTATTTTTTATTTTATTTTTAGGGTTAGGTTTAAGTTTAGGTTTTAGTTTAAGTTTTTATTTTATTTTATTTATTTAGGTTTAGGTTTATTTATTTATTTTATTTTTGAGTTTTATTTAGTTTAGGTTTAGGCTTTTAGGTTTTTAGGATTTAGGGTTTCAGGTTTAGGGTTGAGGGTTTGGGGTTTTGTGTTGATGGTTTAGGGTTTAGGGTTTAGAATTTAGGGTTTAGGGTTTTAGGGTATAGGGTTTAGGGTTTAGGATTGTAAGTTTAGGGTTTAGAGTTTAGGGTTTAAGGTTAGATTTTTTTATTTTAGGTTTACTTATTTTATTTTAGGCTTTTTATTTTAGTTTATTTTTTAGGTTTAGGTTTAAGTTTTGGTTTATTTTTTAGTTTAGTTTTATTTTTATTTTTTTTTAGGTTTGGGTTTTATTTTTTCTTTTCAAGTTTAGGTTTTTATTCTATTTTCTTAGGTTTTAAGTTTTATTTTTCATTTCAGGTTTAAGTTTATTTTTAGTTTATTTTATTTTATTTAGTTTAGGTTTAGGTTGAGGCTTAGTTTATTTTAGTTTAGTTTATTTTAGTTTAGATTTAGGTTTATTTTATTTGGTTTATTTTATTTTTATTTTAGGTTTAGGTTTATTTTTTTAGTTTATGATTAGGTTTTATTTTTAGGTTTATTTTTTTAGGTTTAGGTTTTTATTTAGTCCTTATTTTAGGTTTATTTTAATTTAATTTTTATTTTATTTTATGTTTTTCTTTTATTTTATTTAGATTTTTTATTCTTTGGTTTATTTTATTTTCTAATTTAGTTTTAGTTATTATTTATTTTATTTTAATTTATTTTATTTTATTTTTAGGTATAGGTTTAGGTTTAGGTTTTAGTTTAGGTTTTGTTTTTATTTTATTTATTTATTTTATTTAGGTTTAGGTTTTTTTATTTATTTTATTTTTAGGTTTTATTTAGTTTAGGTTTTTTTATTTTTATTTAGGTTTAATTTTTTTATTTAGTTTAGTTTATTTATTTTTGGTTTATTTATTTTAGTTTATCTTTTAGGTTTAGGTTTTGATTTAGTTTTATTTTTTAATTTTAGTTTTTAATTTTTATTTTTAGGTTTAGTTTTATGTTTCTATTTTTTTTTTAGGCTTATGTTTTAGGTTTTCATTTTTGGTTTATTTTTAGGTATTATTTTTTAGTTTAGGTTTAGGTTTATTTTAGTTTATTTTATTTTATTTAGTTTAGGGTTTAGGTTTAGTTTATTTTTTTAGGTTTAGGTTTTGGTTTTATTTTAGTTTAGTTTATTTATTTTAGTTTAGGTTTATTTTATTTTTTTATTTTAGGTTTTATTTTTTATGTTTAGGTTTTATTTTGGTTTATTTTATTTTTAGCATTTAAATTAATTTTATTTTATTATTTTGGTTTACTTAATTTTAATTTTATGTTTAGTTTTATTTTATTTAGGTTTATATTTATGTTTATTTTATTTTTTTAATTTAGTTAAGGTATTTATTTATAATTTAGTTTAGTTTTAATTTTTTTTTTTTCTTTCTAGGTTTTTTTTTTAGGTTTAGGTTTAGGTTTAGGTTTTAGGTTACATTTTTATTTTATTTAGGTTTATGTTTATTTATTTATTTTATATTTAGGCTTTATTTACTTTATGTTTATGTATTTAGGTATTTATGGTTTAGGGTTTGGGTTTTAGGGTTTAGGGTTTAGGGTTGATTGTTTGGGGTTTAGGGTTGTAGGTTTTAGGGTTTATGGTTTAGGGTTTAGGGTTTATAGTTTAGGGTTTTAGGGTTTTAGGGCCTGTTTAGTCAGGTGGGGTGGTTTAGAGTTTGGGTTTAGTTTTTATTTTATTTTAGTTTTATTTTAGTCTAGTTTCATTTTTTTTTTTGTAGGTTTAGGTTTAGGTTTAACTTTACTTTTTAGTTGAGTTTTATTTTATTTTATTTTTAGGTTTATTTATTTTATTTTAGGTTTGGAGGTTTTTATTTTATTTTTGAGGTTTAGGTTTTAAGTTTTTATTTTAGTTTTATTTTTAGGTTTTATTTTTAAGTTTAGGTTTAGGTTTATTTCTAGTTTATTTTATTTTATTTAGTTTAGGTTTAGGTTTAGGTTTAGTTTATTTTAGGTTTAGGTTTATGTTTTATTTAATTTAGTTTAGTTTATTTTAGTTTAGGTTTAGGTTTATTTTATTTTGTTTATTATTTTTTATTTTGGTTTAGTTTTTTTTAGTTTGGTTGTTTATTTTATTTTATTTATTTTAGGTTTATTTTACATTTATGTATTTATTTAGTTTTTATTTTAGGTTTATTTTAATATTATTTTACATTTAGTTTTTATTTTATTTAGGTTTTTTATTTTTAGTTTTATTTCATTTTTTTAGTTTAGTTTAGGTTATTATTTATTTTATTTTAGTTTTTTTATTTTTAATTTTATTTTATTTTTAGGTGTAGGTTTAGGTTTAGGTTATAGTTTAGGTTTTTAAATTTTATTTTATTTTTATTTAGGTTTAGGCTTAGCTACAACATATAATATTTGTTTTGAACATAAAATCTTACTTTTTAAACTACATGTGGCATAGCACACCTTTGGTATGACATCCTAATTCCCACTTGAAATTTAACAAATTTCATCATCTGCTTGATTATATCAATATTTTTATGATTTACATTAATATAGACTATAGAGCACAATACCATAATATACTGAAACATTTCAAAACATCTTATAACATCCAAAAACAGATCACTACATGCTCAAATATATGATGCTACATTATACTATAATATATGGTATTATAATATGATTTCGGGTATTCAAATCTCTAATAGTCAAGGGAAAGTCTCTTGAAGATATTTTCTTTAGCAACCATAACTATGTTAGGATTAGGTCAATCTTTAGATCTACTCCTAATGACATGTTTATTAAAGGTTTAAGGTTAAGGTTTAAGGTTAGTTTAGGGTTTAGGGTTTAGGGTTAGTTTAGGGTTTAGGGTTTAGTATTAGTTTAGGGTTTAGGGTTTAGGGTTTGGGGTTTAAGGTTTAGGGTTTAGGGTTATAGGTTTTAGGGTTTTGGGTTTAGAGTTTTATGGTTTAGGGTTTAGGGTTTAGGATTTAGGGTTTATGGTTTAGGGTTTAGGGTTTGGGGTTTAGTGTTTAGGATTTAGTGTTTAGGGTTTAGGGTTTTTAGGGTTTAGAGTTTAGGGTTTAGGGTTTATGGTTTACATTTTAGGTTTAGGATTTAAGTTTTAGTTTAGCGTTTAGGTTTAGGTTTAGGTTTTATTTAATTTAGTTTAGTTTATTTTTGTTTATGTTTATTTTATTTTGTTAATTTTATTTTTATTTTAAGATTAAGTTCTTTTTTTAAGTTTAGGGTTTAGGTTTTATTTTTTATTTATTTTTAGGTTTGATTGTTAGGTTTATTTTTTTAGGTTTAGGTTTTTATTTAATTTTTTACTTCATTTTATTTTAGCATTATTTTATTTTTATTTTAGGTTTAGTTTTTATTTTGTTAAGATTTTTTATTTTTAACTTTATTTTCTCTTTTAGTTTAGTTTAGGTTTTTATTTATTTTATTTCAGTTTAGTTTTTATTTTTTATTTTATTTTATTTTTTGGTTTAAGTTTCGATTTAGGTTTTAGTTTAGGTTTTTATTCTATTTTATTTAATTTTTTTATTTTGTATAGCTTTAGGTTTTTTTATTTATTTTATTTTTAGGTTTCATTAAGTTTAGGTTTAGGTTTTTAAGTTTTTAGGGTTTAGGGTTTACGGTTTAGTGTTTAGGGATTAGGATTAGTTTATGGTTTAGGGTTTAGGGTTTAAGATTGTAGGTTTTAGGGTTTAGGGTTGTAGGTTTTAGGGTTTAAGGTTTAGGGTTTAGTTTTTTTTGGGAAAGTTAGAATTTTATTACCATAAAAGGAAAAGATACAATGTCCTTAATAAAGGTAAATCTGAAAGTTCTACTGCTCTCAGAGATACAAGAAACCTAAGGAGCTAAACCCCCATCTAAGTATAATAGAAAAGGAAAAGAAAACAAAAAAATAAAAATAATTACAATAGCTAAAAAGCATATGAGAAAAAGACACATAGTAAGACTAATATAGCTCTTGAAAGCAGTAAGAGAACTAGTCAGCAATAGTTCTTGATCCCTTTTTGAAAGCAAGATAAACAAGAACCACAACAACAGTTGAGTTGACTGAGTAAAGTTCATTCCATCTGTAAAGTTCCAACCTGCAAAAAAATTCTGCAAAACACTACAAAGGCAATAATCATAGCTCAAGGGAAAAGGATAAAGTAAATAATTTATAGAAAGCTGAGAAAGAAAGGCTTTGGCTCAGTTAAGATCATCTCAAGTGGAAATAATACATATGAGCATCCAAACATCCTGAGAAGGGTTACAGTCATATACAATGCAATGAACTAGAGAGAAGATATGAGGAAACATCAAGGCCATCATAGCCAGCATACTTGATATAAGCAAAGCATCCAAGGCAAAATAGTCCATAGTGATCTAGATCCTGCACCAAACAAATAGAGAAAGCAGCCAACCAACACCCAACCGACCAACCAAAACCCACAACAGACCAATCATGTAAAGCTAGCAACCCAGAAGTTATAGCAGGATCAATGGACAAGCTAAAAAACTAAGCAGTAACTCCACCAAAGCCACCACCAAAAAGGAAGAGAAACATAAAAAAAGAGCAGTCAGCATGAATAGGGGCAACAACACAGCACAATAAAATAGTCCCAAAGGCATAACAACATCAAGGCCATCATAGCCAGCATACTTGATATAAGCAAAGCATCCAAGGCAAAATAGTCCATAGTGATCTAGATCCTGCACCAAGCAAACAGAGAAAGCAGCCAGCCAGCAGCCAACCGACCAACCAAAACCCACAACAGACCAATCACATAAAGCTAGCAACCCAGAAGTTATAGTAGGATCAGTGGCCAAGCTAAAAAAACCAAGCAGTAACTCCACCAAAGCCACCACCAAAAAGGAAGAGAAACACAAAAAAGAAGTAGTCAGCATGAATAGGGGCAACAACACAACACAACAAAATAGTCCCAAAGGCATAACAACAACCCACGACTATCTCCAGAGCACTAGAAATCCAAATCCAAAGGCAAAACCTCCACCCAAACAACAAAATAGTAGAAGATAAGCAGCACCAGAGAGAGGAAAGCCATAGGTAGACCAAGAGGGAATCTAGAAATTACCATCAAAACCACCCCCATGGCAGCAGGAAAAATAACAAATCTAGCACCACTGACCAAGAGGAAAATATAAGGAAACAAGGAGAGTAAAATAAACCAGAGGGATTCAATACCAATTGCCAACCAAAATCCCAAGACACCAAGCTAGGGCACAAGCATCCAAAGCAAGATAACATCCAATCCCAAGTCACCAAGCCAGAGAAAGCCACAACCAACCCTCAGCAAACACCAGGCCAATCCAGTCAAAGGAGTAGCTGCCAGCAAACTAGTAGGCATAGACAAAAAATAGCCACAACCATCTCCTCTAGTAAATAGAAACTGAGGTCTAGAAGAAAAAAGAACCATAAAGCAGTTGTCCTTGTACCAATTAATAGAGAAAACAACCAACAAAAATAAAAAACCAACCCAAACCAAGAAAAAAACCAAAAAGAATTAAAAAAAACCAAAGCTAAGCAAATCTTATAGGGACCAGCAGCTACCACCCAACAACCAACCATCGTAGTAGAAGTTCCAATTAAGTAAAGGGATCAGCTAGAAAAAATAAGAGGCTAACCCAATGTACAGCCCAAAATAGAAAGAAAGAACAATAGCAGGCATAGCCACAACCCACCTGGAGATCTCCAATAAAACCAAGAAACAAAATTGCTAGTCACTTAGCCAAAAAAAACCAAACTATAAAATGCCGAAGAGAACCACCCAACCACAAGCAACAAATCAGCAAGGAAAGGAGCAATGCCAGAGGCAAACAAATCCCCTTCCAAACCTTATAGAGCAGATAATCATCACAAATGAGAAAATAGGAGGGCAACAACTAGAAAAATGCTATCTCCAATCCATAAGATAGAGGGAAAAACTAACTAGAAGAAGCCCCCATGTGAAACTAGGAAAGGAGAACAACAATCACCAAAAAGCCCAAAATTAAGCAAAACTAGAAGAGATCAACAATAACCATGAAAAAATGACCACCCAAAACAGTCAAGTAGATGGAAGAAGCAAATTGCAACATCCAGCAGAACCAATCATGTCAGCCAAAAACCCAATTCAAATAAGGTAAGAGCCTGCCAAGACCTGAGGCAAACCCAACATCAATTAGTAAAGGAGGTAGCCAAAATCGAGACACAACCACAACCCAACAGGTGGCCCACAAAACATCACTAGTTGTGTGATAAAAGAAGCATAACATGAGCCATAGAAAGAAAAAACCACTAGTGTAGGAGGATAGGAAAACCAATTAAAAGAAAGACCACTATGACCCAAATAAAGACAAGAAGTAAAGAGGAAGGGGTTTATGTTTAGAAATAAACTAAAACTAAGAAGGCAGCTTTCATATAAAGTGAGATTGACTAGGACCCTAAAGAAAAATAGCAAAACCCACTTCTTAGTGAGGGAAGCACAAAAAAAAAAAAAAAAAAATAGACTGCATAAAACCACCATAGCAATATGATCAACAAAATAGCCAAAAGTTAAAATGTGAGGTAAGGTAGTCTAGTGTTATACAGAATGACCAGACCATGCAAATGCTTAAGTAAGCTATGGTTATCAAATAAAGTGAGCTCATTTAATTTAGCTCCCAAATTAGCCAAGAAATTAGCACAAGCATTACCTTCATAAAGAATGTGAGAAATTTTGTAGAAAACTTGAGAAAGAAGCTTTTTAGTGTGATTAAGAAGATAAAATAAGTTAGCATTCCCCATTTTATTAGTATTGAGCATATAAAGTAAAAGAAGAGCATCAACTTGAATCCAAATATTAAAGAGGCCTTTGCTTAACCAAATATCAATAGCTTTATTAATAGCTATGAGCTCAACATAAATAACAGAATAAGCTTTGAGGGGATATGCAAAAGCACAAATGGCAGTACCTTTAGAATCTCTATGAATTCCACCACAACAATATTTGTTTGGGGAAATGGAACCATCAGTATTGATATTAATAAAATTTTCTTTAGGCTCAATCTAATGTACAATCCTAAAACTCTTGTAGGAAGGGTCATCATGCAAACTAATACCCAATTATTTAGCCACAAATTTATAACCTCTAAAATGAAGATTACTAATTAACTTTGCATTAAACAATGCATGAATTTTTTCTTTAGTTCTAGCAAGGATACTTTTATGGTTCATAGGGATGCCTCAATATATAACATCATTTCTATCTATCCAAATGAACTATATAAGGGTAATAGAAATTAAAACCTTCATATGACCTTTCACAATTTCATGGAGACAAACTTCAAGAAGTCGATATAACAAAAGGGAGCCATGAAAATAGTTAGTGTTAAATAAATCATCATACCATATCCAAAGTTTGGAAGTAATAGCACCATTGGCAAAAAAACATGACTTATATTTTCAATATGAAAGCAACAATAACACTTGGAAGGTAAATAAAACCCTTTAAGCTAGAGCAAGGAATCTACAAGAATGAAGTTATTCAAAATCTTCCATGCTAAAATAGAATAAGAAATGGGAATGATATTGTTCCAAAGTTTAATGAAAACATTATAGGTGTTTTGTTTATTTCTAATAAAATTCCAAACCTCTTTAAGAATGAAATAGCCATTGTAAGAGAGCTTGAAAAGAATTTGATCAGTATTAGAAAAGAGATGTTGCAAAATTGTCAAAAAATAAGGAATGTAGTTCTCAAGTTTGTTTTCATTCCAATTGAAGCAAAAAAAGAGTTAACTTTGATAGTAGCAATAGAGTTTGTAGATAAAAGGGAGTCAATAGAGCCATTGCCAATCCAATTATCTTGCCAAAAGAAATAAGAGCTTGAATGAATACCCCAAGATATTAAGGATTCAACAACCCAATTAATGGACAAAGACTTTACCAAACCAGAGAGTCACCAACTTTATAAGCACAGATAAGAGGGTGTTTACCTTGGCAATATTTTTTTCATCATAAAATTATCCCAAAGGCTATCATTCTTTCTAAAATTCCACTAGAGCATATGAGAGAAGGCAGTCATAGCTTCATGAATAGGTTTGCAACCAAGACCACCATCACCTGAAGGACCACAATATTTATGCCAGGATGTCCAATGCATTCTTTTAATAGAATTATTGGATCCCCAAAAAAATTTATTAAGTAAGCGATCAATTCTGATAAGAGTAGAATTAGTGGGAATAATAGTTTGAATTAAATAAAAAGGTATAGAATTGGGAGTGCCTTTAAGAATAGTGAGCCTGCCACCAAAGGAATGTAAATGGAATTCCTAAAAAAAATGTTATTTAAAATTTTTTGAATTAACTCATCAAAAAGATGGGATCATTTTGGACCTTTAAATAGAGGAGAACCCAAGTACTTAAGAGGTAAGTGTTGATGTTTAAAATTAGTGATATGTCGGACATGATTTATTTTATTATTAAAGATACTTAAAGAAATAATAAAATACCTTTTGTTATCATTGATAGAAAGACCACTTTCTCTACCAAATTTATTTAAAAAAAATTTGAGGAGGTTCTTGATATGTTGAATAGAAGCATTGCAAAAAATAATGAAATCATCTACAAAGCTTAAGTGGGAAACAAGAAGACCACCATACTAGGATTGTTTAAAATAACTCATTGATGCTCCTAGTTAAGTACACAACAACAATAATAAATAAAGCAGGAGATATAGGATCACCAGGTCTTAATCCATGGGAAGAAGGAAAGAAGCCCAAAGCTTCCCCATTAAGCAAAATAAAAAACCAAGAATTATTAATTTAATTTTTAATAAGAAAAGTAAATTTATTAGAAAATCCAAAGAAATTTAGAATATGGAAAAGGAAATATGAAGTGATATTATCAAAAGCTTTAGTAATATCTAATTTGAAAAGAATGTTTCCACCTCTAGTTATAGCATCTAAGTCATGAATTAATTCCTGGGCAAGTAAAATGTTATCAGAAATAGATCTACCTCTAACAAAATTAGTTTGATTGAGAGAGATAATCTTAGAAGTAAAGGACTAAGCCTGCTGGCAAGAATTTTGGAAATCAACTTATTGAAGAAGGTGCAAAGACTAATAGGTCTAAAATCACTCCAATAGTTTGGATTATCTTTCTTAAGTATGAGAATAATATCAGTGCTAGAAAAATATCTAGGAAAAGGATTGCCATTAAAATAAATCAACCACAGGCTCAATCAAATCATTTTTTAATAAACCAACATTTTTGAAAAAATTGAGTAGTGAAACCCTCCAAACTAGCAATAGAATCTATGTTCATGCTATTAAGAACTTTAAAAATTCCATCTTCATTAGGCATAAAAGTATGTAAATCATTGCCATCATTGATAATAATAGAATGAATCAAGTGCAATTTAGAAATAGCTTCATAAGAGCAACTCTTATTAAACATATTTCTAAAGTAATTAATAACTGAATCCTTAATATCATTATTCTCCATAATCCATTCTCCATTGTCATCTTTAATTTTTTTGAATATTATTTAAAGCTCTCTTTTTATTAACTAAAGCATGGAAATACCTGGTATTCTTGTCACCATCTACAATATGTTTACTAGTAGCTTTTTGATGATAATAAGTCTCTTAAATATTTTAAAAATTAATAAATTTATCTTTCACCTCAGTCAAGTCCTTAATTTTATAAGAATTAGACATAATAGAGACCACAAGATCACAAAACAGGTTTTCCAAATCTTTAATATTAGCAAAAAAGTTTTTAAATAATTCTTTTTCCACCAACCAAAATTTTGCTTTTATCTTTTAAGCTTAAACCAAAGTCTATTCATCCCTATAATCAAATTATTAGAATGTAAAGGTGCTTTCTAATTGATATCCATAACATTAAAAAAATCAATATGTTGAATCCACATGTTGTGAAATCTAAAAGGAGAGAAATTTTTTAATATATTTGAATTATCTTTAATAGAAACCAAAAGAGGAGCATGATTAGGCAAGGTTTTGCATAAATGATCGACAGAAGTAATATGCCTTTGAGTAATCCAATGAGTTTTAAAAAGAATTTGATCCAACCTTTGTCAAAGTATAGACTTTTTCTAAGTATAATTAGAACCTTTAAAACCAATATCAATCAAATTACAATCAAGGATCATATTAGAAAATTCTTCCATGGAATGAATATTAGGAGAGCAACCACCACTTAGTTTAGAAGTGAATAAAATAGTGTTGAAATCACCATCAACAAACAAAGGTTTATTGATGGGGGTAGCAAAATTCCTCAAATTATCCCAAAGAAGATTTCTACCAGATATAAGCCCAAAACACAATAATCACCCTAAGAGATTTGAGCATTTTTAACTTTTTGAAAATCATCTATAATAGAAACCCTAAAAAGTTATTCCAAAAACACCAAATCTTATTACTAACATTAGAGAAAAATTTATTGAAACTGATCATTCTAGCAACATAGTTAACTTTGTTAGCATGAATAAGAGGCTCTAGAAAAACTAAGTAAAGAAATATTATGTTTACGACAAAGATTTCTAATACGGTTATGAAAAAAGAGGGTACCAATCCCTCTAACATTCAAAATAATAAAATTAAACATAAAGAAATGAAAAGGGGATAAGAAAATGTTAATTAAGAGAGGAGAGGGAGGTCATAGCCGATCTAGTGTTTCTTCGATATTTGGGAGGGAAATTTTTAACATTTTTTTCTTTTTTAAGGATGATAAGTTTGGAAACTTTTTTTATCCCATATAATCATCATCCGAGATGGATATAATAACAATAGTCATAGATTTAAGAGAAATCTCATGATTAAAAATGAGTAATCTATTATCCAAGACATTAGAATTTATTAAAGCCAAATGAGTATCAGGAATAACAAGAGAGGGAATAAAAATAGATTTATTAAGAGTCAAGTGTGATCACCAAGCCCTTCCTCTTCATGAGCCAAATTATTAGACAAAGGAAAATCTTTATGAGAATTTAAAGAATCCTAAATTTGGAAAATAGAATATATTTCTTCGACATGATTATCATGAGCTATTAAAGCCATATTCTCCATTGAATTTTAATGATGCATAACATTAATATCCTCATTTATATTCTCAATCAAAGCTTCATTTTCATCAATCAAAGCCAGCAAGGATGTAGGGATTGAATCGGAGGAAATATAATCAGCATCTAAAAGCTTAGAAAAACTATTATTGTTCACATTAGAAGCCTTCAATTGCATAGAAGAAGTAAAAGGTAAAGAACTTTATTAGGAACATTAAAAAATTCCTTTTTTTTGAAGTAGCTTTTTGATATTTAACAGTGATCGGCCTAGGGTAAGGAATAGAAGTTTCCTTAACAGGGATTTTCTTTTTTAAGTGATGATGAAGAATGAAACTTAAGAATTATCATGCCCATGGATTTTACGGTGAGAACAAAAGATAGGGAGACTTTGAAATTCAAATCTATGCATATAACCATAATTTTTAGATCCCAACCAAATTTCTTTACGGTGTTTCTTCATAGTGTTCAATTCAACAAGTATTCTAGCCATTGAAGGATGAGATTTTGTGGCCGTTGCCTGATCAATTTGCAATGGCCAACCAAATAAAGCACTCCTAGCAAAAAGGAATTGATGGTTAATGAAATGAACGCACATATTAGGGAGACAAATCTAAACTGGAATGTCTTTGAATGATTTCAAAGCAGTCGAAGCCAAGTTAGTTGATGCCCTAGCATGATCCTTAGGATCCATCAGTTTTCCCCAAGGAATCATCGAGGAAGATGCCAAGCCTTGGCATTACTCCAATGAAGACACAAAATAGGCCAGCAGCCATCGATTCAAGAAGGAATCTAGCGAGAATCATGCAAAATAGTTGACAAGCAATAACCATAAAGCTAAAAATGAAAGGGGGAAATGAAAAAAGCATGACATAAGGCAAAAATAGTTTTGGGGTTTGTTTAGGGTTTAGGTTTAGTTTAGTTTAGGGTTTCATGGTTTAGGTTTAAAGTTTAATTTAGGTTTAGGGTTGGGATTTAGGTTTAGTCCAGGTCCAGCCCAGTTTAGTTTAGTTTAGGATTTGGGTAGGGTTTTAGGAGGGCCAGGTTTAGTTTAGAGAATTTAGGGCCAGGGTAGGTCCCAATTTAGTTTAGCCAGGCCCATTTAGTGGTTGGCCTAAGTTTAGTTAGGGCTCAGAGCCCAGGTGTTTAGAGTTTAGGCCTGTTTAGGGCCCAGGTAAGCCTGGGCACAGGGTTTAAGTGAGCCTTTAGGGCTCAGTTTAGATCTTTCTCAGAGTCCAGGCCCAGGGCTCAGGTTTAGTTTGGCCCAGCACAGGCCAGGTCAAGAGCCAGGCCCAGTTTAGGCCCAGTTAAGGCCTGGGCTCATGGCCAGTGGGATAGCCAGGTCAGGTTGGGCCCAGTTTAGTAGGGCCCAGGGCCTCAGATCAGGATGGCCCAGGAGTTTAGTCAGAGAACCAGAGGATCAGGTAGGCCAGGATAGCCCAGTTTAGCCCAGCCCAGTAGGAAGTTTAGGCTCAGTCAGTCAGCCCAGTTTAGGGGGTTTAGGGTTTAGCCAGGGCCCAGTAGACAGGCCCAGGCCCAGGTTTAGGGCCCAGCCTTCAGGGATTTGATTCAGGGCCCAGTAGCCCAGTACAGGCCTGGGGCCCAGCCCAGGTCAGATCAGTAGGTTTGGATTTAGGGCCCAGGGTTTAGCCTAGGGTAAGTTAGTTTAGCCCAGGCCCAGTCAGGCCAGGTTTATGGCCCAGTTTAGGCCAGGTCAGGATTTAAGGGTCAGGCCTAGGGTCATGGGTATGGTTTAGGGTTTAGTGAGAATTTAGGAGGGTTTTAGGTTTGGGGTTTAGGTTTAAGTGGTTTGGGCATTTATTTTATGGTTTAAGGTTTTAGGGTTTATGATTTATGGTTTATGCTTTAAAGTTTTAGGGTTTAGGGTTTTGGGTTCAGGGTCTAAGGTTTATGGTTTAGGGTTTTAGGCTTTAGGGTTTAGGGTTTAGGGTTTAAAGTTTTGTGTATAGGGTTTATGGTTTTTAGGGCTTAGAGTTTTAGGGTTTAGCTTTTAAGTTTAGGGTTTAGGTTTTAGTTTAGGGTTTAAGGTTTAAGGATTTTTTTAATAGCAAACAAGTTCATATTCAACATTTCTTCTTTTCTATTTCAATAACCAAGTAGCGCACCAAGTTTTCCTAGATACAAGTGATGACATAGATAAAAAATAAGCACGGATAGAGAAAATCAGAAATCCTAGACAACTAGAATTGTCTCTACTATAAAAACACAGTTCCATAAGTAGTAGATCGGACTGACCGTCATTTAATTTCTCTAGTTCCCATCAGAACCACCACCGCCTCTCGAGTAGCAAGATCTGCAATAATATTTTTGATCTATCCCTCTACGATCGCCGTAGTTGTAACCTCTATCATCCCTCTCACCTCCATAACCACCACTACTCCAACCACTACCTCCATATCGCATCTCCATCCCCACCACAGTATAATCCCTACCTCGCCCTCCACCACTAGATCTAGATTGAGCCTAGTTGACGTTGATGTTCCTGCCGTCAAGGTTCTGCCCATTATTAGGGTTTAGGTTTAGATTTAGGTTTAGGTTTATTAGGTTTTAGGGCTTAGGTTTATCTTTTATTTATTTAGTTTCCTTAGGTTTTGGTTTAGGGTTTAGGGTTAGGGTTTTTTTTTTTTGGGAAACCCCATATAGGGGGAATTTTATTGCCACAAAAGGAGGGTTACAAGGTCCTTATCAGGGGATAAACTCCAAAACTACTACCCAAAGAGCTACAATCAGCCTAAAGAGTAATTCCCCTATCTAAGTACAACCAAAAGCAAAAAAAAAAAAAGAGAAAAGGAAAGCAAAAGATACAAAATGATTAACAAAGATAAGCCAATGGATAGATCTGGGCCAAAGCTCTTCAGGATGAGAGAATGCATTGAACTAGGGAGCAAACCTGCAAGAGAAAAAGCGAAACGCATTTGCAAAAATGTAGAAAGATAAAAATTAGAACAGTTAAGGCAATACAGACAAAGTGAAAAATTAAAGCAGTATAAACTGAGAAAAATTATAGAGAAGTGTGTGAGAGAAGGCTCAAGCTCAGTCACACCAAATTGGGGCAGATGTAAATATGAGCATCCAAACTTCAGCGGAAGGGTTACATCACAAGTGCTACTACCAAACCAAATAGGAGTGAAATCATCACAGCCATCATAGCCTAAAAACCTGTGGGAAGATAGCAGCCATTTGTTGAAAGTCTTATGAGCTTTAGTACCTGCAAACTTATCAAAGCCATATACACTAAAGAAAAGGAAATAGCAAAGAGCAGAATGGGAGAGGGGATCCCATGTAGGATAAATATCATCAATATAGTCATCATAGCATGAGAATCCCTACACATATGAAAATGAACCATCTTTGCCAGATCCACCTTTTTAATACCAGAGCCAAGGGTATAATTAGGCCAGCATGAAAACCGGCCATAAGAAAATAGCCAAAAAGGCCAAGCAGAGAATAGAAACATTATACAATTGATTGAAAAGCCTGCTAAAATCCTGCTAAGCAAATCAATTAGCATGTAAATAACACCATCCCAAACATATGGGACATATATGAAACTTACAAGCCAGGAGTATAGCTCAGGAATATTGCCCAGAAAAGATACCCATTCAGAATAAGCAATGCAGATGTTAAAAACCCCCTTGTTAATAATCATTGCAGAAGTTAACAAACAACAAATGTAAAGCGAGACAGCATAACCCAAACCCAAAATACAATAAGAAATACAGAAGTCTAATAGAACCAAGATGGGAATGCAGCAGCAGATTAGGTGGACCTGAAGCCACAGGTAATGAGCTACACCCCACTGCAAACAACACCAAATAAAGACAATCAGAGAGACAACCCTAGTAGCAGCTTGCTAGTCCTAAAACCCGATAATCCAGTTCAACCAACAACCAAGATAGCAAATAACAGCTAGTTGGCCTTAAAAGCACTCATTCAGAGTAGACAATGCATAAGTTAATAACCAAATAGGTAATAGTATAATCACAGTGATCTGCACAAGTCTAGCTGAACCAAGATGGAAAATAGTAGCAAATTAAATAGACCACAAACATCAGGTGATAAGCTGTAGCTCGATCGTAAACATCAAAAATAATCAAAAAAATAATCCCAGAAGCATCCTGCTTGACATAAGACCCAAAAATCCAACAACCAACAATTAAAATAGCAAAACAATTATTGCACCCATCATAAGATAATCCAGTAAAAAATAGTGGTACATCATAGACACAAAAGGTGTTCAAAGGAGAGCCATCATTGAAATCCTTCAAGATAAAGAAAAGCAGGCCAACAGCTAAGCCAACATCATCAGTAAAAGCATACTGGAATGAAAATAAAAACTAATTCCAATCCTGCAAAGAGAAATAATAACAAGGGTATTGCGTTTCTCCATAGTTGGGAGGTGAGGTTAGCAAGAACAATCAAAAATAACCCAAGTAGCTTGGACATAAGACCCAAAAATCCAATAGCCAACAATTAAAACAACAAAATAATTATTGCACCCACCATAAGATAATCTAGTAAATAATAGTGGTACAACATATACACGAAAGGGGTTCAAAGGAGAGCCATCATTGAAATCCTTCAAGAAAAAGAACAATAGACCAGCAACTAAGCCAACATCATCAGTAAAAATTGGCTGGAAAGAAATCAAGAAGTAATTCCATTCCTGCAAAGAAACAGTAATAATAATAAGGGTATTGTAATTTCTCTCCTTATAGGTTATGGAGGTGAGGTTAGAGAGCATAAAAGGGGCCACAGCCCTATTAAAGAGAGAAAAGATAGATAAATTAGGGCCTGCCATGAATCTATACAAAAATATAGCACTTAAATAATGAGACAGCAAAGTCATGAGCCCCAGCACAGACTTCCAGAAAAAGGAAAAGAGACAAAACACAGCCTTAATCATAAAATGGAAAATAGATACAGTAAGACCCATAAACAAAATATTGATGGCAAGAAGTCTATCCTTGTTGATCAGCAAGTAAAGTAGAAATTAAAACATCTCCCTCCAATAGATCTAGCTGATAAGGGAAAATATCTCCATCTAGCAGGTTAGAAAAATAGGAAACACCTTACCATTAACAGTGGAAATAGCAGAGGTAGTAAGACCCCAAATAAGGTTAGGGATAACCAAAAAGGGGTATTAGGAAGATGCATCAGCAAAATCTAGAGAAATAATAACACTAAACAGATGTTGGTCATGCAGTTAAATAGGTAATACAACAGGACAAAACAATAGGATGAATTAATTTCTGAGGTAAAGCAGTCCAGTATTGTCCAAATTAACCAAACCACATAAATGTTTAGGTAGTGTTAGTTGATCAAAGAATTTTATGCTATCTAATCTAGCACCCAGATTAACAAGATAATCAGCACATGCATTACCTTCACGCCATACATGAGTGATTTTAAATAGAGTTGAGAAAGGAGAGCACCAGTCTACTTTAGAAGGTAGTATAATTCTATATTGCCCACTTTGGTGGAAGTCAAAAGATCAATCAGCAACAAGGCATCCACCTCAATCCAAATATTGAGTCAACCTTTCTGAAGGCAAATCTCAATAGCTTTGTAAACTGTCATTAGCTCAAAGAAAAGAAAAGTATTAAGGGGGAAAAGCACATAAGACATATTAAGGTTTCTAAAAATGCCACCACAATTAGAAGCATTTTGAGAAACAGAGCCATTAGTGTTAATTTTAATTATATTAGCATGAGGTTTTATTCAATAAATAATTTTGTCATCTTTACAGTTGGGTTGATCCGACAAGTTAAAACCCAATTTATTGGCCAAAAATTTGTAGCCTTTGAATTGATTGTACTTAATTAAATTGACATTAAACAAGACACAGATTTTATTTTTAATTCTAGCAATTATCCTCATATGGTTCATAGGAATCTCACAATATTTTGCATCATTTCTGTCCATCCATATGAACCAAATAAGAGTGGTAGCATTTATCACTTTAATGTGGCCTTTAATAGTGTTTTCAAAATAAACTTCAAGAAGTTGGTATAGAGTTAAATTTGAATTTGACAATAAAAAGCTCATCATACCAAATCCAAAGTTTGGAAGCAATGGCTCAAAAGTACATGATTCACATTCTCAATGTGAAAGTAAAAGAGCATTTTGAAGGTAAGTAAAACCTTTACCCCATATCATGGAGTCAACAAAGTTTTTCAAAATACACAAGTTAATAATAAATAGGAATAGTGTTATTCTAAAGTTTAAAAAACATATTGGAGAAATTATGAGCTTCTTTAATATGAATCCAGACATTTTTAAGGTTGAAATCACCATTTTGGGAAAACTTAAAAAAGTTCTGATCATGATTGCTAGGAATGATAGGAATAATAGTAAGCTTATCTAAAAGAGAGAAAAGAATATAGTCAGTAAGCTTACTATTGTTCCACTTATTATTCTGCCAGAAAGAGTCCACTTTAATAATAGCAGTGGAGTGGGTAGAAATTAATTCATCAATGGACCCACCTCCAATCCAGTTATCTTGACCAAAGAAAGAGGTTCCAGAGTTAATCCCCCATGAGATTAATGATTTCACCTCCCATTTGATGGAACAAAGTCTTTTCCATACAAGAGAGTCTCCCACTTTATAAGGGAAAATGAGAGGGTGCTTATCTTGGCAGTATTTGGCAGTCATGAAATTAGCCCAAAGACTATTGTTGCTCCTAAAATTCCACCAAAGTTTATAGGAAAAAGTAGTGATAGCTTTCCTGGTTAGCTTACAGCCAAGCCCAGCTTCAGCAAGAGTGCCATAGCTTTTATACCAAGAGGTCCAATGCATTCTTTTAGTAGAATTGTTAGAACCCTAGAAGAATTTGTTAAAGAGGCGTTCAATTTGTTAATGGTAGAATTGGTCGGCACAATGGTTTAAATGAGATATAAAGCATGGAATTAAGGGTACTCTTAATCAAAGTGAGCCTACCATCAAATGAGAGTAAATGAAATTCTCAAATAGAAATTTTTTTAGAGATTTTTTGGATTAACTCATCAAAGTGATGTGATCTTTTTTGACCTTTAAAAAGTGGAGCACCAAGATATTTAATAGGAAGTTGTTGTTGCTAAAACTTAGTAATTCTCTAGATTTGGTTGATCCTATTAAGAGAGATTTTAGAGGAAGGAATGAAACAACTTTTACCTTCATTAAGAAAGAGACTCACTTTTGTTACCAAATTTATTTAAAAGATTCTTAATAGTTTTAATGTGATGAATAGAGGCATTGCAAAAGATTATGAAGTCATCAGCAAAGCTAAGATGAGAGACAGGAAGACCACCTTGAGTTCTAAAAAATATGCTAAGAATATTGTTGAAAAGATCATTAAGACTCCTCGAAAGATATTCAACAGCAATAATAAAATGAGAGGGAGATAAGGGATCTCCTTATCTCAATCCATGCATAGAAGGGAAAAAAACCTAGGGACTCACCATTCATGATAATGGAGAACCAAACATAGGTAATACAATTTTTAATGAGATGGATAAAAGAGTCAAAAAACCAAACAAATGAAGAATTTAAAAAAATTCCAAGAGAGGTTGTCAAAAGCTTTAGAGATGTCCAAATTTGAAAAGGATGTTACCACCCTCGTAGAAGCATCATCATGAATCGCCTTTGAAGAATGTGTCGATATATATTTCTACCTTTAACGAAAACCAGCTTTGGTTGGGAAATAATTTTAGGCAAAATGGACTAATTTATTGGCAATTAATTTAGCAATGAGTTTATGAAGGTGCAAAGGTCGATAGGTCTGAAATCACCCCAAGATTCAGGATTATTAATTTTAGGAATGAGAACAATGGAATTGCTAGAAAAATGTCTAGGTAAAGGATTGCCATCGAAGAAATCAACGACAACATCGATAAGGTCAAACTTAATAATAGGCTAACAATGCTGAAAAAATTGAGTCGTGTAGCCATTAGGGCTAGCAACAGAATCAGTGTTCATGCTATTAAGAATACTACCAATCTCAGCTTCCGTAGGATGCATATTAAGCAAGTGGTTGTCATCATTAGTGATTGTTGAGGGAATCAGGTGGGAGTTGGAGAGAGCTTCTAAAGAAGGGTTGTTGTTTTATAAGTTTTTAAAATGATGTATGATAGAATCTTTAATATCGTTATTGTTTGTGATCTAGCTGCCGTTATCATTTTTAATTTTTTTAAAAGAGTCTAAGGCTTTCTTTTTTTTTTTAAAAGAGCATGGAAGTACCTGATATTTCTATCACCATCAGCAATATGTTTGCTAGCAGCCTTTTACCGCTAGTAGGTTTTCTCAATATTTTGATAGTTAACCAAGTTATCTTTAGCTTCATTAAACTCCTCAAGTTTAGTAGAATCAGTCAAAATGGCATCTTCAAGAGAACAAACTAATTGTTTCATATTTTTGATATTGGTAAAATGATTTTTAAAATGATGCTTGTTCCACCAATTTAGGTTTTGTTTAAGCTTAAGCCAGAGGCGAATCATGCCCTTAACTGAATTATCTAGATGAAGAGGAGCCATCTAGTTAATGGATACAATATTGATGAAATCAATGTGTTGGATCCACATATTTTGGAATCTGAAAGAGGTTGGGGAGGGTAATCTATTAGAGGGATTTTGGACAGAAATCAAAAGCGATCATGATCAGACAAAGTTTTGCTCAAATGTTCAACATAAGTAAGGGGCCATTGATTGATCCAAAGAGAATTAAAGAGAGTCCTATCAAGCTGCTGTTAGAGTCTATAGTTATGACATGTATAATCCGAAACTGATTATCCAATATCAATCAGATTGCAATCAAGAATCATATTAGAAAAGTCTTCCATGGAATGAATGTTAGGACATCAACCTCCCCTTCTTTCTGAGGAAGATAAAATAGTAGTGTTCACCCCAACCAACCAGGTTGGTTGGGATGAGGCAAAGGTTCTTAAGTTGTCCCAAAGGATGTTCCTACCCATTTTACAAGAAGCATAAATAAAGGAACCTAGAACAGAAAAATCACCCAATGAGATGTGTACATTAACCAATTATTGAAGATCATCAAGGATAGATATGTTGACTAAATTATTCCAAAAAAAAAATTTTATTGCTAATATTATAAAGGAGGTTTTGAAAGCTAAGCATTCTAGCAACATGGTTGATCTTAGAAGAGTGTATGAATGGTTCAATAACAACAAGTAAGCCTATGTTATGAATACGACAAAGGCTTTTAATACGGTTACGGATAATGAGAGTCCCAATACCCCGAACAATCCAAATTAGTAAGTTGATCATAATAAAATTATAAAAGAAAGAAAAAGAGATAAGTAAAGAAATAATAAAGCAAGGAGAAAAGGAAACTAGAAATAGTTATTTATGGGAAGTTAGAGAAGATCTAGTAGTTCTAGTGGAGCTATTTGTGAACATTCTAGCTTTAAGTGATTTTTTTTAAAATAGTTTGAAAAGGTCTATCATTGTCTAAAGAATCACCATCCGAGAGAGATTGATTTGTGATATTCAGAATAGGACTTATATCAGTCAAAGTATTTTTAATGATAATTTTCCCTTCTTCAGTGTCAAAATTAAGCTGAGAAAGTGGTTTAGCACAGATTTCATGCTTAGTTTCAGAATTAGCATGCGTATCACTCTGAAGAGTAGGAGAAGAAGAGGTTGTGAAGCCATTAATAGCACAGATTTCATGCTCAGTTTCAGAATTAGTTTTCAGATTTTGTTCCATCATCAAATGATCGGTTTCAAATTTTGTTCCTTCATCAAAGGATCAACCTCATTTGTTTTTTTTTGATCAAACCTAAAATTTCCATTCAAATCACCACTAAAGTTCATATAGTCTCCTAGTTCCTTGCCAAAATGGGTAGGTTAGAGTCAAGGTATTGTCTTGAGGAACCAAATTATTACAATTAGAAGAAATGATAATCAAGCTATCATTAGCCTCCTCACAAACCTCATAAGCATTATTTTTAACATGCTCAGATTGCTCTCCAATAGACAAAGCGTGGATAGAAAAGGAGTGGGGTAGGGGAGGTAGGATTCCATTTTGTGACTTTAGGCACATAAGAAAATTTATTGATTTTTTCATTTGATAGAGTAGGATTAGGATCCGACAATTTGTTCTTTTTTAGTTGAAGATGCAATACAAAAAATTCAGAATGATCATGGCCATGAATCTTACAATGTGTGCAAAAAATAGTAAAATTCTCAAATTCAACTTTTTGATTATAATCGAACTTCTCAGAGCCATTCCAAACTTCTTTAGGATGCTTTTTAGTGATATCAATTTCAACCAAAATATGAGCAACAGAAGGTCATGATCTCACAGCGGTGGCCTGATCAATGTGTAGAGGCCAACCAAAGAGAGCCCCAACTACAAAGAGAACTTGATGTGTAACATAATGTATTCTCATATTAGGAAGAGCTAGCCATATTGAAACAATTGGGGATTCCTCTTTTCTATCAAAAAGAGGAGACCATTTCAGAAGTCATATTTGACAATTAAAAACAAAGTAAGAGCGGCGTGCAAAAACTCTTGAATAATCTAAGTCATTAGAGAGCTGAATAAAAATATTCCATGGATCAATCAATTCGATAGTGAAAACACCAAAAAGTTTAAGGCTATGAAAAAATGATCGAATGTTATCAAGAGTTGGCCGATGTAAGAAAAATTTACCAACTAAAGAGAATTCAAAAGGGTTCGCCAACTTTTCAACATCTAGATATGAGCACATAATAGCAGGCATCCCACGAAAGGAGGTCGAGATCAAATTCACCAAAGAATTAGGTGAAAGGTTCTTACCAGATAATGCATCCTTAAAGGACTTAACTACAGGCAGAGTAGTGGATGATTTCGGATCCACAATTTCATGTAAATCTGATGCCCTAGCCAAAGCCTCCGAGATGGATAAGCTCGGCTGCGTGGAAAGAAGCTCCTCCGCCATTGAAAGAGCAAAGGGAAAATCACATTAGAGGCCAATTAGAGACAAATAATCAAAAAATTGATCATGAATGATCAGAAATCGGCCAAGCTGCAAGGAAAATGAAAATGGCGAAAGGAAAATGTAAAAGCTAGAGAGCGCCGCGGCCAAGGGGTTTGGGTTTAGTTTAGTTTAGGTTTAGTTTATTTTTTATTTATTTTAGCTTATTTAATTTTTTATTTTTATTCAGGTTCAATATTATTTTTATTTAGTTTAGTTTAATTATTTTAGCTTTATCTATTTTAGATTAAGCTTTTTATTTAGTTTATTTTTTTAGGTTTAGGTTTAGGTTTAAGATTATGGTTTAGGTTTAGTTTTATTTTTATTTTATTTTTTAGGTTTAGGTTTTCTTTTTTATTTTTAGATTTAGGTTTAGGTTTTTATTTTATTTTTTTATGTTGAGGCTTTAGGTTTGTATTTTAGGTCTATTTTTAGTTTTATTTTTTAGTTTAAGTTTATGTTTACTTTTAGTTTATTTTATTTTATTTAGGTTTAGGTTTAGGTTTGGTTTATTTTAGTTTTAGGTTTTATTTATTTTATTTTATTTTAGTTTAGTTTAGGTTTTACTTTATTTTATTTTAATTTTAGTTTTATGTTTTTTTTAGTTTAGGGTTTAGGTTTTATTTTATATTAATTTTTAGGTTTATTTTTTAGGTTTAGGATTTTATTTAGTTTTATTTTATTTTTTTAGGTTTATTTTATTTTAATTTTAGGTATAGTTTTTATTTTATTTAGTTTTTTATTTTTTAGTTTAGTTTAGGTTTTTATTTCTTTCATTTTAGTTTTATTCTTATTTTTTTAATTTAGTTTCTTTAGGTTTAGGTTTAGGTTTAGGTTTTAGTTTTGGTTTTATTTTATTTTATTTTATTTATTTTATTTTGGTTTAGGTTTATTTATTTATTTTAGCATTTAGGGTTAGTTTAGGGTTTAGGGTTTAGGGTTTCAGGTTTAGGATATTTAGGGTTTAAGGTTTAGGGTTTAGGGTTTAAGTTTTAAGTTTAGGATTCAGGTTTTAGTTTAGGGTTTTTATTTTTTTTTATTTCTTTAAAGCGAACAAATTCATATTCAAAATTTCTTCTATTTGATTTCATCAACAAGTAACACACAAAGTTTTCTAAGACATAAGCGACAACATAGATAAGAAATAAGCATGGATAGAGCAAATAAAAAACCCTAGATAACTAGAACAGTCTCTATTATAAAGACACAGTTCAAAAAATAAGAAGATCAGATCGGCTATTCTTCACTTTCTCCAATTCCCATCAGAACCACCTCGGCCTATCAAGTAGCAGGATCCACCATCATATCCTCGATCTTTCTCTCCACCACCACCACGGCTATGACCTTCTTCTCTCCTCCTGCCTTTATAATCACCCTTTCTACCACCTCCATATCCACCCCCTCTAGATCCCCACTATGATATAACTTCACCTTCACCTCCATCACCCAGATCTAGGCGAGCTTGGTTGGGTGATGCTCACATCAAGGTTGCCCATTCTTAGGGTTTATATTTAGGTTTAGGTTTATTAGGTTTTAAGGTTTAGGTTTCCTTTTTAATTTATCTAGTTACTTTAGGTTTAGGTTTAGTGTTTGGGGTTTAGGGTTTAGGGTTTAGGGTTAAGGTTTAGGGTTCAGAGTTTAGGGTTTAGGGTTTTAAGGTTTATGCTTTTATGGTTTAGGGTTTAGGGTTTAAGTTTTAGTGTTTAGGATTTAGGGTTTAGGGTTTCTCAGGTTTAGGGTTTTTTAAGGTTTAGGGTTAAGGGTTTACAGCTTAGAGTTTAAGGTTTAGTGTTTAGGATTTATGGTTTAGGCCTTTCAGGGTTTAGGGTTTTTAATAAATAAATTTAAGTAAATTGATAGGTTTAGGTTATTTAGTTTATTTAGTTTATTTTTTATTTATTTTAGTTTATTTTATTTTTTATTTTTATTTAGGTTTCTATTTATTGTTATTTAGTTTAGTTTATTTATATTAGATTTATTTATTTTATTTAGGTTTTTTATTTTAGTTTATTTTTTAGGTTTAAGTTTAGGTTTAGGTTTATTTTCTTTAGTTTAGTTTTATTTTTATTTTATTTTTTAGGTTTGGGTTTTATTTTTTATTATTAGGTATAGGTATAGGTTTTTATTTTATTTTTTTTTATTTTTATGTTTTAGCTTTTTATTTTTTGTTTATTTTTAGGTTATATTTTTTAGTTTAGGCTAAGGTTTATTTTTAGTTTATTTTATTTTATTTAGTTTAGTTTAGGTTCAGGTTTAGTTTATTTTAGGTTTAAGTTTAGGTCTTATTTATTTTAGTTTAGTTTATTTTAGTTTAGGTTTAGGTTTTTTTATTTTGTTTATATTTTAGGTTTAGGTTTTATTTTTTTTTTAGGTTTTATTTTTAGGTATATTTTTTAGGTTTACGATTTTATTTAGTTTTCATTTTTGTTATATTATATTTATTTTATTTTTATTTTAGGTTTAGTGTTCATTTTATTTTGATTTTTTTATTTTTGGTTTATTTTATTTTTTGTTTAGTTTAGGTTTTTATTTATTTTATTTTATTTTAGTTTTTATTTTCTATTATATCTTATTTTTAAGTTTAGGTTTAAGTTTAAGCTTAGATTTCAGCTTAGGTTTTTAGTTTATTTTATTTTATTTTTTTATTTAGGTTTATGTTTTATGGTTTATGGTTTAGTGTTTTAGGGTTTAGGGTTTAGGGTTTAGGGTTTAGGGTTTAGGGTTTAGGTTTAGGGTTTAGGTTTTAGTGTAGGGTTTAGGGTTTAGGGTTTAAGGTTTAGGGTTTAAGGTTTTTTTTTAACAGAGTTTAGTGTTTAGGGTTTAGGGTTTAGCATTTAGGGTTTAGGGTTTATGGTTTTAGGGTTTAGGGTTTACGATTTAGGGTTTAGTTTTTAGGGTTTAAGGTTTTGGGTTTTAGGATTTAGGGTTGTACGTTTAGGGTTTAGGGTTTGTTTTAGGGTTAGGATTTTTTTGAAAAAAAATTTAGTAAACTTGTAGGTCTAGCTTTATTTAGTTTATTTTTTATTTATTTTGGTTTATTTTATTTTTTATTTTTATTTAGGTTTATTTTTACTTTTTTTAGTTTAGTTTATTTATTTGAGTTTCGATTTTTTATTTTAGTATATTTTTTGAAGTTTATGTTTAGGTTTAGCCTTATTTTTTAGTTTAGTTTTATTTTTTTTATTTTTTTGGTTTAGGTTTTATGTTTTATTTTTAGGTTTAGGTTTAGGTTTTTATTTTATTTTTTTAGGTTTAGGTGTCTAGTTTTTATTTAAAGTTTACTTTTAGGTTGTATTTTTAAGTTTAGGGTTTAGGATTTTTTTTAAACAAGTAGGTTTAGGTTTAGGTTTTTTAATTAGTAGGTTTAGGTTTATTTAGCTTATTTAGTTTATTTTTTATTTATTTTAGTTTTTTTTATTTAGGTTTATTTATTTTTATTTAGGCTAGTTTATTTATATTAGGTTTATTTATTTTAGTTTAGGGTTTTTTTTCATTTTAGTTTATTTATTATGTTTAAGTTTAGGTTTAAGTTTATTTTTTTAGTTTAGTTTTATTTTTATTTTATTTTTAAAGTTTAAGTTTTAATTTTTATTATTAGTTTTTGGTTAAGTTCTTTATTTTAATTTTTTTGTTTAGGTTTTAGGTTGTTATTTTCAGTTTATTTTTAGGTTTCATTTTCTAGTTTAGGCTTAGGTTTATTTTTGCAATATTTTATTTTATTTAGTTAAGGTTTAGGTTTTGGTTTAGTTTATTTTAGGTTTAGGTTTGAGGTTTAGGTTTAGGTTTTACTTATTTTAGTTTATTTTATTTTAGTTTAGGTTTAGGTTTATTTTATTTTATTTATTTTATTTTTATTTTAGGTTTAAGTTTTTTTTAGTTTAGGGTTTAGGTGTTATTTTTTATTTATTTATAGGTTTATTTTTTAGGTTTAGGTTTTTATTTAGTATTTATTTATTTTTATCTTAGGCTTATTTTATGTTTATTTTAAGTTTAGTTTTTAATTTATAGGTTCTTTATTTTTAAGTTTATTTTTTTATTTAGTTTAGATTTTTAATTATTTTATTTTAGTTTTGTTTTAATTTTCTATTTTATTTTATTTTTAGGTTTAGGTTTAAGTTTAGTTTTAGGTTTAGGTTTAGATTTTAGTTTATGTTTTTAATTTATTTTATTTTATTTTTTTATTTAGGGTTAGGTTTTAGGGTTTAGGGCTTATAGTTTAGGGTTTTAGGGTCCAGGGTTTAACATTTAGTGTTTAGGGTTTTGGGTGTTTATAGTTTAGGGTTTTGGGTTTAAGTTTTAGGTTTATGGTTTAGGTTTTAATTTAGCATTTAGGATTTAGGGTTTAAAGTTTATGGTTTAATGTTTTTGTAAACAGAGTTTAAGGTTTAGGGTTTAGGGTTTAGGGTTTAGGGTTTAGTGTTAGGATTTTTTTTTTAATTTTTTATTTGTTTAAATTAAGTAAATTGGTAGGTTTAGGTTTATTTGTTTATTTTTTTAATTATTTAATTTTTTTTTAATTATTTTATTTTTATTTAATTTAGTTTATTTATTTTAGTTTAGGTTTTTTATTTTAGTTTATTTTTTAGGTTTAGGTTTAGGTTTATTTTTTTATTTAGTTTTATTTTTATTTTATTTTTTAGGTTTTGGTTTTATTTTCTATTTTTAATTTTAGGTTTATGTTTTTATTTTTTATTTTTAGGTTTATTTTTGGGTTTTATGTTTAGTTTATCGTTTAGGGTTTGCTCAAAAAAAAATTAAACTAGTAGGTTTAGGCTTATTTAGTTTATTTAGTATATTTTTTTATTTATTTTAGTTTATTTTCTTTTTTATTTTAATTTAGGTTTATTTTTATTTTTATTTAATTTAGTTTATTTATAGTAAGTTTGTTTATTTTAGCTTAGATATTTTTTATTTTAGTTTATTTTTTAAGTTTAGGCTTATTTTTCAATTTAGTTTCATTTTTATTATATTTTTTAAGTTTTTGTTATATTTTTTAGGTTTAGGTTTTAGGTTATTATTTTAGATTTTATTTTTTATTTTAGGATTAGGTTTATTTTTAGTTTATTTTATTTTATTTAGTTTAGGTTTATGTTTCAGTTTAGTTTAATTTAGGTTTAGGATTTATTTATTTTAGTTTAGTTTATTTTAGTTTAGGTTTAAGTTTATTTTATTTTATTTTATTTATTTTATTTTTATTTTAGGTTTAAGTTTTTTTTATGGTTAAGGTGTTATTTTTAACTTATTTTTTAGTTTTTTATTTTTAGGTTTATTTTTTAGGTTTAGGTTTTTATTTAGTTTTTTATTTTATTTTATCTTAGGTTTATTTTATTTTTATTTTAGGTTTAGTTTTTATTTTATTTAGGTTTTCTATTTTTTGGTTTATTTTATTTTTTTTTTAGTTTAGGTTTTCATTTATTTTAGTTTAGTTTAGTTTTTATTTTACATTTTATTTTATTTTTTGGCTCATGTTTAGGTTTACGTTTTAGTTTGAGTTATTTTTTTATTTTATTTTATTTTATTATTTAGGTTTAGGTTATAGGGTTTAGGGATTAGGGTTTATGGTTTATGGTTCCATAGTTTAGGGTTTAGGGTTTTGTGTTTAGGGTTTAGGGTTTTTAGGGTTTATCGCTTTGGGTTTAGGTTTTAGGTTTAGTGTTTAAGTTTAAGTTTAGGGTTTAGGGTTTAGGGTTTAGGGTTTTGGGAATTATGTTTTAGGGTTTAGGGTTTGGGGTTTAGGGTTTTAGGATTTAGCATTGAAGGTTTAAGGTTGTAGGTTTAGGGTTTAGGGTTATGGTTTTCTCATATTTTTTATTTTTAAATTTTTTTTGTATTAAGTAAAATGGTAGGTTTAGGTTAATGTAGTTTATTTTTTAAATTATTTTATTTTAATTTGAATTTTTTTTATTTAGGTTTATTTTTTTATTTAGTTTAGTTTGTTTATTTTAGTTTAGGTTTTTTATTTTAGTTTATTTTTTAGGTTTAGGTTTAGGTTTAAGTTTATTTTTTAGTTTATTTTTATTTTTATTTTATTTTTTAAGTTTAGGTTTTATTTTTTATTTTTATGTTTAGGTTTAGGTTTTAATTTATTTTTTAGGTTTAGGTTTTAGGATTTTATTTTAGGTTTATTTTTATGTTTTATTTTTTAGGTTAGGTTTATGTTCATTTTTATTTTATTTTATTTTAGTTAGTTTAGGTTTAGGTTTAGATTTTCTTTATTTTAGTTTAGTTTATTTTAGTTTAGGTTTAGGTTTATGTTATTTAGTTTAAGATTTAGGTTTTATTTTTTATTTATTTTTAGGTTTTTTTTAAGTTTTTTAGGTTTTTATTTTATTTTAATTTAGGTTTATTTTATTTTTATTTTAGGTTTAGTTTTTATTTAATTTAGGTTTTTTATTTTTTTTATTTTAGTTTAATTTAGGTTTTTATGTATTTTATTTTAGTTTAGTTTTTCTTTTTCATTTTATTTTCATTTTGGGTTAGGTTTAGGTTTTAGTTTATGTTTTTGTTTTATTTTATTTTTTATTTTATTTTGGTTTATGTTTTTGTATTTATTTTATTTTTAAATTTTGGTTTTTAGCTTTTTAGGGTTTAGGGTTAGTTTAGTGTTTAGTGTTTAAGGTTTGGGGTTTAGGGTTTAGGGTTTAGGGGTATCTTTGCTTTTTGGGTATAGTGTTTACGGTTTAGGGTTTATGGTTTAGGCTTTTGCGTTTAGGGTTTAGGGTTTTTAAGGTTTAGGGTTTAGGGTTTAGGGTCTAGGGTTTAGAGTTTAGGTTTTAGCTTTAGAGTTCATTTTTTGTCAAGCATTTAAGGTTTTTGGTTTTTTTTTCTTAATTGAGAACAAATTCATATTCAACATTTCTTCTTTTTGAATTCATCAACCAAGTAACACACTAAGATTTATAAAACACAAGGGACGACATAGATAAAAAATGACTATGGATAGGGCTAATGAAAAACCCTAGATAACTAGAATTGTCTCTACTGTAAAGATAATATTCCATAAGCAGCAGATCGGATCGACCATTTCTCAGTTTCTCCAGTTCCCATCAAAACCACCTCAGCATCTCGAATAGCAGGATCCACCATCATATCCCTGATCTATCCCTCTGCCACCATCATGGCTATAACCTCCGTCGCTCCTCCCACCTCCATAACCACCAATGCTCTGACCACCACCTCCAAATCCACCAGCACCTCCAGATCCCCCACCACCACTGCGATAATCGCCGCCTCCACCTTCGCCCCCATAGCCAGATCTAGACTAAACCTGGTTAACAGTGATGTTCCTTCTATCAAGGTTCTATCCATTCTTAGGATTTTTTTTTTAAATCAAAAGTGGGAGAATTTTATTGCCAAAAAGAAACGGTTATAAGGTCTTTAAAGGGGATAAATCTCTAAACTACTGCTCAAAGGGCTACAATTAGCCTAAAGAGATAAATCCCCTACCTATTACAAGGAAACCAAAGCAAAAGAAAAAAAGACAAAAACTAAGAAAGAAATAGCACAAAATTCCAAGAAGGGCAGCCAAAGCCATCTATATCCCAAAATCTTCTGAGAGATGCACAAACTATCTACAGCCCTAAAACTTGCCACAAACCTATAAAGAATTTAACATAGAGATAAGTATCTAGAAATAAGGATAAGCTAAGTACACAAAAAGAACAAAATGATAAACCTATTAGATAAGGCTCAGGCTCAGGCACATTCATCTGAAGGGGCAACTGGATATGTGAGCATCCAAACTTCAGAAGAAAGGTTACAATCACATATGGTGCTACCATCCAAAAGGATAATAGGGGAAACATCCTAGCCATCATAGCCAACTTACCTTGATTAAACAAAACAACCAATAGCTAAGATCTAGCCAAGTTCTAGTATCTATCATCAGAATTAAATAAGCATCTAACTAGTAAAACATTTAGCCAAACTAGAGTAAAGCAACCAACCAAATAAGACAACAGCCAAGAAATAGCCACTATCCAAGTCGCCAAAAATAAATAAAGACCAAAGGTAAAGAACCAAAAATTCTACAGATCCACCAACCAACAACACAGCTGTAGCCAGCCATCAAGGCCACCTAGCCAACCATAGCAGTAGGAATCAGCAGAAATAATAATAGAGCTAAGAACAACCAAAACCACATACAAGTTCATCCCATAATAGAAAGAAACAACAATATAATGGGTCATCCAACCAACAGGAAAACACCACAAAAAAATGTCAAAAAAACCACCAAAAATGGGGAATAAAAACTATATGGCAGATAACAGCTCCAGAGAGAGTAACTCAGCCCAGGAAGGACTAAAGCCCATGGGCAGGCACAACCAATAATCATGATGCCAGATAGCCAAAACTAAAAGCAAAAGGCTGGAAAAAAAAACACAACCATCAATCAACCACCAACTAATAAACCCTCACAGGGAAAAAAAGAGGCTAGGAAAAAAGGGAAACAAGTAACCTCTGAAGACTGCCAATCACCAGGCCATCCTAAAACTAATATAACAGGAGACCAACAAGAGGAGAGAGCCACCAAAACTATAGGGCAACCAAAGCTCAGCAGTACCAACAAGAAATAATCACGACCTTTATTAGAAGGAGATACCATTCTTAGGTTTAGGTTTAGTTTAGGTTTAGGTTTATTAGGCTTTAGGGTTTAGGTTTACTTTTAAATTTATTTAGTTTCTTTAGGTTTAGGTTTAGGGTTTGGGGTTTAGGGTTTATGGTTTAGGGTTTAAGCTTTTAGGGTTTAGGGTTTAGGGTTTAGGGCTTTTTAGGGTTTAAGGTTTAGAGTTTAATGTTCTAGGTTTAGGGTTTAGGGTTTACGATTTAGGTTTTACTGTTTATGGTTTTTTTTAAATTAAGTAAACTGGTAGGTTTAGGTTTATTTGGTTTATTTTATTTTTTATTTTTATTTAGGTTTATTTTTTATTTTTATTTAGTTTAGTTTATTTATTTTAGGTTTCTTTATTTTAGTTTAGATTTTCTATGTTAGTTTATTTTTTAGGCTTAGGTTTAGGTTTAGGTTTATTTTTTAGTTCAGTTTCATTTTTATTTTATTTTTTATGTTTAGGTTTTATTTTTTATTTTTAGGTTAAGTTTAGGTTTTTATTTTATTTTTTAAAGTTTAGGATTTAGATTTTTATTTTAGATTTATTTTTAGCTCTTATTTTTTAGTTTAGGTTTAGGCTTATTTTTAGTTTATTTTATTTTATTTAGTTTAGGTTTAGGTTTAAGTTTTATTTAGTTTAGTTTTGGTTTAGGTTTATTTTGATTTCTTTATTTTATTTTTATTTTTGGTTTTTTTTAGTTTAGTGTTTAGGTTTGATTTTAAGGTTTTCTTTTTTAGGTTTAGGTTTTTATTATTATTTTATTTTATGGTTTATTTTATTTTTATTTTATGTTTATTTTTTATTTTATTTAGGTTTTTTATTCTTAGGTTAATTTTAATTTTTATTTTTGTATAGGTTTTTATTTATTTTATTTTAGTTTATTTTTATTAGTTTATTTTATATTATTTTTAGGTTTAGGTTTAGGTTTAGGTTTTTGTTTAGGTTTTCATTTTATTTTATTTTATTTTATTTAGGTTTAGGTTTATTTATTTATTATGCTTTTTGGTTTTATTTAATTTATGTTTAGGTTTTCAGGGTTTAGGGTTTAGGGTTTGGGGTTTGTGGTTTAGGGTTTGGGGTTTAGGGTTTAGGGTTTAGAGCTATAAGTTTTAGGGTTTAGGGATTAGGGTTCAGAGTTTAGGGTTTAGGGTTTTAGGGATTAGGGTTTAGGGTTTAGGGTTTATGGTTTAGGGTTTAGGGTTCAAGTTTTAATTTAGAGTTTAGGATTTTTGGTTTTTTTAATAGAGAATAAATTTAGATTCAACATTTCTTCCTTTTGATTTTATCAACCAAGTAACATGCCAAGTTTTCTAAGACACAAGCGATGACAGATAAAAATGAGCATGCATAAGAGCAAATCCAAAATGCTAGATAACTAGAACCATCTTTATTGTAAAGATAGAGTTCCATAAGTAGTAGATTGGATCAGTTGTTCTTCAGTTTCTCTGCTTCCCATCAGTACCACCCTGGCCTCTCTAGTAGAGGGATCCACCATCATATCCCCAATCGCTCCCTCCACCACCATCGCTCCCTCTACCACCACCATGGATGTAACTTTTGTCGCTCCTCCCGCCTCCATAACCTCCATTGCTCTAACCACCACCTCCATATCCACCAACAACTCTAGATCTCTGACCACCATGATGATAACTGCTGCCTCTGCCTTCACCTCCACTGCCATATCTTGGCTAAGCATGGTTGATGATGATCTTCCTACTGTCAAGGTTTTGCCCATTCTTAGGGTTTAAGTTTGGGTTTTTGTTTAGAAAGTTTTAGAGTTTAGGTTTATTTTTTAATTATTTACTTACTTTAAGTTTAAGTTTAGGGTTTGGGGTTTAGGGTTTAGGGTTTAGGGTTTAGGGTTTAGGGTTTAGGGTTTAGGGTTTAGGGTTAGAGTTTAGGTTTTAGGGTTTAGGGTTTAGGGTTTTGGGTTTAGGATTTTAGGTTTTATACTTTTAGGGTTTAGGCTTTAAGGTTAGGGTTTATGGTTTAGTGTTTAGGCTTTAGGGTTTAGGGTTAGTTTAGGGTTTAGGGTTTTGGGTTTTGGGTTTATGGTTTAGGGTTTTAGGGTTTAGGGTTATTTAGGGTTTAGTTGGGTTTAGGGGTTTTTTTAGGGGAAAGTTAGAATTTTATTACAATAAAAGGAAAAGATACAATGTCCTTAAAAGGGATAAAGCTCTAAAATTCTACTGCTCTCCGAGCTACAAGAAACCTTAAGAGCTAAACCCCCATCTAAGTACATTAGAAAAAGAAAAGTAAACAAAAGAGCTAATACATATCCTAAAAAGCCTAAGAGAAAATGACACAGCTTAAGACTAAATAAATCCTAAAAATAATAAAAGAATGAGTCAACAGTAGTTCATGATTCCTTTGAGAAAGCAAGATAAGCAAGATCCACATCAACAACACTTGGGTTGATTGAGCAACGACCATTCCCTCTGTAAAGTTCCAACCTGTAAAAGAAATCTACAAAACACTACAAAGGAAAAAGTCATAGCTAAAAAGGATAAGGATAAAGAGAGGAAAAGGAGAGAGAGCTGAGAAAGAGAAGGCTCAGGCTCAGTTAGGATCATCTCAAGGGGCAACAATACATATGAACATCGAAACTTCATAAAGAAGGGTTACAATTATATGTAATGCTACCAACTAGAAAGAAGAGGTGAGTAACATCAAAGCCATCATAGCCAGCATACTAGATATAAGCAAACATCCAAGGCTAGCAGTCCATAGAGTTCCATATCTAGTACCATTAAACTAAGAGCAACTAGCCAGCAACTAGTTAGCAGCCAAACCACCAAACAAAATCCCCAACAGACTAATCACAATAACCCAGGGAGAGGCTAGAACAAAGTCAGAACAGTAATAATAGCCATTAACCAAATACCCTTCCAAGCTCCAAAAGATGTAAGTCTGCTACGCCTTCTTCTTAGCACAACCATTGCACATCGAAAGGAAACCCCTTAAGTTGGCTAGCTCTACCCCATGGCCAGTAGACTATCCCTTTGGATTTGTAAATCTGAGATAGGACAAGTCTGATATAGCCCCTACTTGGTGGGTCCATCACACACTGACATGGTCCATAAATTAAATCTATCAATATTGATCGAGCTCACATCCCTAGTAGATATGCCCTCAATTGAAAATCGAACTAAACCAAATAAACCATATCAGATCACAATAAATTAAGATAAAATTAATCCTAGCTACTTTTGAGTTGACATAAGTCCCCAGCAACATTCACTCAGTAGTCTCCCTAGGTCAGATTTGATTTGTTGTGCATCCAACAGGTCACCCTAGTGGTTATTCATTGCTTTGGAAGATGTAAGTCTGCTATGCCTTGTTCTTAGCATAGCTATTGCACATCAAAAGGCAACCCCTTAGGTTGGCTAGCTCTACCCTACAGCCGGTAGACTATCCCTTTGGATTTGTAAACCTGAGGTAGGTCAAGATATAGCCCCTTCATAATAGGTCCATCGCACACCGACAAGGTCCATACGTTAATTCAGAGTAAATTAAACTCAATATGATTTTTTCCAATGGAGTTAAATCACACCCTTCTCCATAGTGGAGCCCCAAATCATATATAAACAAGTCAAGCAAACAAATCAAATTCAAAACCAACCTCCCCAATGGAGCCAAATAAAACCAACTCCCCTAGTAGAGTCTAAATCAAAGAAATCTAACCAAACTCTTATCTTTAGCATATACATCACCAAACAAATCTATGAAATCAAACTCAAATCCCAATCCCAAGCAGATAGCCCGAACCTGCTTCCTTAGTGGAAGGTTCATATACCCGATCCCCAGTGGACTGGAGCCCATATCTCTAACAGATATGCCTCCACATCAACTAAAACAAAACAAATTAAAGACGATTCGATCTTAATCCTTGGTGGATTATAGATTCTTATCTCCAGTGGATCTTCTTTCCATAAATCATATAATCAAATCAAATTCAAGCCTTATCCCCCATAGATTTTCTTCTTCTATGCCCTCAACATAGACCCCTCACATGTCATGTCTAATGCATGTGTGATCCCCTAGTGGATCTCCCTCCATGTCCTTGACATGGAATTCTCATCAAATCTTATTCCTTCTCTTATGCACACCTTTAGTGCTTCAACCAAAAGCCTTATAATGTATTCGTTCAAATTACATCATCTTAACATTGCAATCAACATTTTATATTTGTGATGGTGCCAGTACAAACTAACTATAGAATATCATGCTAAACATATTATAGTGTGAATTAACACACTATATTATATTATAATATATGATGTTATATTATAATTCGCTATAATATGATATATTGTCTAACATTACACCTCATTAGAATCACTTAAAAGAAAATAACAATATTTTCTCAAAATATGAATAATGTTCATTTTGGATGTAAAATTCATATTTTCTATTAGAAATGGTACAAAATAGCATAATTTTTGAGTTGCTTCTTGGTGTGTGCTGTGAATTTGGCCAAATTCTTCCATCTCAACCTTCAAATTAACATTTTTGTGAGTTTTGACCCAATGTATTATAACAAAACTAAAACATGCTAAAATATACAATAATATTTATTAACACACCACCACATTCATATATATATGTGAAGTTATATTGTTATGTTCATTATATTTTAATATGCTTTCATATAATATATTATCTTACATTACACCTCAAAATTAATCACTTGAAGCAAAAAATTTATAAAATTTGTTTGAAAAATGAAAATTTATTTTGGATGCAAAATTCCATTCTTTTGATTAAATGACACACCATAGCACACTCCCAATGATGTTCTCTAAATCTTACCTTAAATTTGGCCAAATCCCATCATCTCAACCTATAAATTAGTATTTTTATAAATTATACCAGTACAAACTCAACTACATCATATTATAACAAACTAAAATATGCTAAACAACACGTAGTAATACACAATAGTATGTTATAATGCATGATGCTACACTATGTTATGGCATCTTATATTATAGTACACTATAACATATTATATTATACTATTTTGCATGTCACATCACAAGGGATTGCTTAAGGTTAAAAATCATAAAAGTAGTCAAAAAAATAAAAAACTATATATTTTAGTCGTATTACTTATATATTTCAAATTGAAATAATATATTATGATGTCATGCTCTACTTATTATGAATTTGGCCAAAATCTATCATTTTAAATTCTAAGTCAACATTATTAAAAATAATGCTAGTGTAGGCTCGATTGCATTATCTGCATGATTGTAAAATACTAAAAGAATTTAAAATGCATAGAACAATATATTATGATATATGACGCTATACTATGCTACAACATATAATATTTATTTTGAACATAAAATCTTACTTTTTTGACTACAAGTGGTGTTGCACAACCTTGGTACTAAAACCTAATTTCCACTTCAAATTTAGCAAATTCCATTATCTGATTTATTAAATCAATATTTTTATTATTTATATTAATATAGACTATAGTGCACAATACCATAATATGCTAAAACATTTCAAAACATCACTACATGCTCAAATATATGGTGCTACATTATACCATAATATATGGTATTATAATAAGATTTAGGGTTAGGGTTTAGGGTATTTAAATCTCTGATAGTCATGGTAAAGCCTCTTGAAGACATATTCTTTAGCTACCATAACTATGCTAGGATTACGTCATTCTTTAGATTAACTCCTAAAGATAACTTTCTTCAAGGTTTAGGTTTTAGGATTAGTTTAAGGTTTAGGGTTAGTTATTGGTTTAGGGTTTGGGATTTAGGGGTTAGGGTTTAGGGTTTAGGGTTTAGGGTTGTATGTCTTAGGGTTTAGGGTTTAGGGTTTTAGGGTTTAGGGTTTAGGATTTAGGGTTTTAGGGTTTAAAGTATAGGGTTTAGGGTTTAGGTTTTAGGCTTAGGGTTTAAGGTTTCGTTAATGGTTTAAGCTTTATGATTTAGGGTTTAGAGTTCAAGATTTTTTTACAAAGAATAAATTTAGATTCAATTTTTCTTCTTTTTGATTTCATCAACCAAGTAGCTCCCCAAGTTTTCTAAAACACAAGCGACGACATAGATAAAAAATGAGCACCCATAGAGAAAATCACCCTAGATAAGTAGAACCATATTTACTATAAAGATATAGTTCTATAAGCAGCAGATCGGATCGACCATTCTTTAGTTTCTCTAATTCCAATCAGAATTACCCCCGCCTCTCGAGTAGCGGGATCCGCCATCATATCCTCGATCCATCCCTCTGCCGCCACCGCGGCTATAACCTCTATCACTCCTCCCTCCTCCATTACCACCCTGCTCCGACCACCACCTCCATATGCACCAGCACCTCTAGATCCCCCACACCATTATGATAATCGACGTCTCTGACTTCGCCTCCACCACTAGATCTAGACTAAGCCTAGTTAATGGTAATGTTCCTTCCTTCAAGGTTCTGTCCATTCTTATGGTTTAGGGTTTAGGGTTAATTTAAGGTTTAGGTTTTCAGGTTTAGGGTTTAGGGTTTGGGGTTTAGAGTTTAGAATTATAGGTTTTAGGGTTTAAGGTTTAAGGTTTAGTTTTTAGGGTTTAGGGTTTTAGAGCTTAGGGGTTAGGGTTTACGATATTAGGGTTTAGGGTTTAGGTTTTAGGGTTTAAAGTTTAGGGTTTATGGTTTAGGGTTTTAGGGTTTAGGGTTTAGGGTTTAGGATTTAGGGTTTAGGATTTTTTTTAATTAAGTAAACTAGTAGGTCTAGGTTTATTTAGTTTATTTTTTATTTCCTTCAATTTATTTAATTTTTTATTTTCTTATTTAGGTTTTTTTTAATTTTTATTTAGTTTAGTTTATTTATTTATAGTTTAGGTTTTTTATTTTACTTTATTTTAAGGTTTAGGTTTATTTTTTTGTTGAGTTTTATTTTTATTTTATTTTTTAGGTTTAGGTTATATATATTCTATTTTTAAGTTTTGGTTTCGGTTTAGGTTTTTATTTTTTTAGGTTTATGTCTTAGGTTTTTATTTTAGGTTTATTTTTAGGTTTTATTTTTTAGTTTAGGTTTAGGTTTATTATTAGTTTAGTTTATTTGATTTAGTTTAGATTTTGGTTTAGGTTTAGTTTATTTTAGGTTTAGGTTTAGGTTTTACTTATTTTAGTTTAGTTTATTGTAATTTAGGATTAGATTTATTTTATCTTATTTATTTTAGATTTAGGTTTTCTTTAGGTTAGGGTTTTGGTTTTATTTTTTATTTATTTTTAGGTTATATTTTTAGGTTTGTTTTTTAGGTTTAGGTTTTTATTTAGTTTTTATGTTATTTAGGTTTTTTATTTACATGTTTATTTTGTTTATTTTAGTTTACTTTAGGTTTTTATTTATTTTATTTTAGTTTAGTTTTGATTTTTTATTTTTTTTATTTATACATTTAGGTTTAAGTTTAAGTTTAGGTTTAGGTCTTTGTATAGATTTTTTATTTTATTTTATTATTTTATTTAGGTTTAGGTTTATTTATTTATTTTATATTTAAGTTTTATTTAGTTTAGGTTTAGGTTTTCTTTAGGGTTTAGGGTAGGATTTAAGGTTTTAGGGTTTAGTTTAGGCCAGGTAATGGTTGGTGTGTTTAGGTTTAGTCTTAATCTTTAGGGTTTTTAGGGTGTAAGGTTTAGGGGGTTTTTTTTAGTTTAGGGTTTAGATTTTAATTTTTTTTATTTTTTGGTTTATTTCTTAGGTTTAAGTTTTTATTTTTTATTTTATTTTATTTTGTTTTAGGTGTTATTTATTTTATTTTATGATTAGTTTTTATTGTATTTAAGTTTTTTATTTTGTGGTTTATTTTTTTTTAGTTTAGTTTAGGTTTTTATTTATTATATTTTAGTTTATTTTTATTTTTTTAATCTATTTTTTTTAGGTTTAGGTTTTAGTTTAAGATTTTTTCTTTTTTTATGTAGGTTTAGGCTTTTTTATTTATTTCATTTTTATATTTTATTTAGTTTAGGTTTTTAGGTTTAGGTTTAGGGTTTAGGGTTTAGGTTTAGGGTTTTAGGGTTTTAGGGTTTTAGGGTTTTAGGGTTTAGGGTTTAGGATTTAGGGTTTAGTGTTTAGGCTTTAGGATTTAGGGCTTTAAGGGTTTATAGTTTAAGGTTTAGGTTTTAGGGTTTAGGGTTTTTTTTTATTTTTTATTTTTTATTTTTTTTTAGCGAAACCCCATGTAGGGGGTATTTTATTGCTACAAAAAGAGGGTTACAAGGTCCTTAAAGGGGATAAACTCCATCACTACTACTCAAAGAGCTACAATCAGCCTAAGGAGTAAATCCCCTATCTAAGTACATCCAGAAGCAAAAGAAGGCATTAAAGAAATCAAAAGATACAATTAGATTAACATAAAAAGCCAAAGGAAGATTAGGGCCAATGCTCTGCAGGATGTGAGAATGCAAGACACTATGGAGCAAACCTGCAAGAGGACAAGAGAGAAGCACCTGCAAAAATATAAACAGAAAGAAATTAGAGCAGTTAAGGTAATATAGACATAATGATAACTGAAAATAGCATAATCTGAGAATGATAGTAAAGAATTGTGATAGAGAAGGCTCAAGCTCAGTCACACCAAGTTGGGGCAGATGCAAATATGCGCATCCAGACTTCATCAGAAGGGTTACATCACAAGAGCTACTACCAAACCAAAAGGAAGTGAAATCATCACAGCCATCATAGCCAATGAACCTGTGAGAGGATAATAGCCAGTTGTTGAAAGTCTTATGGGCTTTATTACCTGTAAACTTAAACAAAAATATATATAATATAGAGAGGAAATTGCAAAGGGCAGAAAGATAAGGGCTCCCATGCAGGAAAATTATCATCAATATAGTCAGCCTGACATGAGGATACTTATACATATGAAATAGGCCAGCATAAAAACAATCCACAAGAAAATAGCATAAGAGGTAGCCTGCTGAAATCCCGCTAAGCAAGTCGATGAGCCTATAAGTAACACCATCCCAAACATATATATCATATATATATATATATATATGAATCTTTCAGACCAGGAGTACAGCCTAGAACCAAAGTCTAGAAAATGAGCCCAATCATAATAATGAGTGCAGATGTGAACAAACCCCTTAATGATATCCATAATAGTAGTTGGCAAAAAGTATTTGTAAAGGAAGGCAGCATAACCCAATACCAAAAACAGTACCAAATAAAGATAGTCGGAACTACAGCTCCGAGAGATCTTGGACAAAAAAATTGGATAATCGGATCAACAAACAACCAAGACAAAGATGACAAAGAACGACGTGTCCAAAGTACCACCCATTCAGAATAGACATTGCATTCCAAGGAGATAGCAACACAAGCCTAACTAAACCCAAATTGGAATAGAAACAACAACAATTAATGTTGATCACAGCTATCAAAAAATGAACAAACCTGCATACAAACAAGAAGTAAATCGAAGGCCAACCCCAATAACAAAATAATTAGTGCAACATTGGAACCCACCAGAGGATAAATCAGAATGGGGATTCAAATTAGGAGCCTCATTAGAATCATGAAAAAACAAGATAGTAGATAACCAAGATAAAAAATAGCAAAGACAAGAAGATAAGATAGCACAAACAAGACAAAGAAGCAAAGATGGCCATCGGGCATCTCAATCAGAGAAGACATTGCAATAGTTAGCAACTAAGTAGATAGAGCATAGAAACATGGATCAAGAAAGCAGCAGCCCAGACACCAATGACAAAAAATAATCAGAACAGCAAAGTCAGAAATAGCTTGCTGAACATAGGACCCTAAAGTCCTACAACCAACAAAGATAGAGCCAACATTAGAATCCTAAGAAACAAGGATAGCAAATATCCAAGACAACAAATAGCCAAGACAACTAAAAAATCGCTAGTGAAGTGAGAACCACCCATTTAATAAATAAAGGTAATAGGATCAAGTTTAACTATAAGAAGATGGAGAAAAGAGCAGCAGATAAAGTAGTCCATAGAATTCAGATGATAAGCATATAATAAACCAATAAGGAGATTCAAATCAAAAGCCACCAAGCAATCAACAATAGAGGCTTCTGAACAAAATAAACCAAAACCCCAGAAATAGCATGTAGAGTATTAGTCCACCAAGCAAAGCTTGCCCAGCAAAAAAATAGTCGATAAACAAAAGGCAAGAAATAGATAATAACCAAAAAGACAAGGGTAGCAATAAAACAAAAATTACACCCACCATATAAAATTTCAATAAAAAATAGAGATGTAAAGTAGCAACAGAAAGGGTTCAAAAGATAATCCACAGAAAAAACTTTCCAGATAAAGATGATCAAGCTAGCAGCTAAACCCATAACCACATTAAAGGAAAATTGAGAAGCCATAAAGGAAATCCAAACCTGCAAGGAATTAATAAAATTGAACAGGAAATTACAAAATCTCTCTTGGCAGATTGAGAATATGAGGTTGGGCAAAATAATAAGCAAGACAACACTGACATCACCCTACTGAACTAGATAAACAACCCCAGCAACAGCTTGCTGGATAAAAGACTCAATGATCCAGACCATCCAACAATCAAGAAAGAAAATAACAGCAGGTTGGCCATAAAACCAACCATTCAAATTATACAATGCATAAATTAAATCCTAGAAAGTTAAGGAAGAAGTTTGGCCAAGACTAGCTGAACCAGCATATAAAAAATAGCATCATCCTAGGTTTTAACAGCACAAACATTCAGAAAAATTAGAGATAAGAAACAGTCAAGTAGAAAAATAAAAGCCATCTTGCAGTCTACAACCTCAATAGAGGACAACTGAACAAAACAAAAGAAAACCCCAGAAGCAGCATGAGGAGCAATAATCCAAATCAGCCAACTTCCAGGACAATAAATACCAACAAGCTAGATTTGCACAATTTTAATAGAGCCAAAAGGTAAAAAACAATAGATTAATTGATTAGCAGTAGCCTGGATGAGAACAACAAAGACAATCAGAAGAACACCAAGCAACAAAAAGCTAACAAACACAAGGTTAGACAGTAGGATAGTGAATCCAGAAATCCAACATCCATAGGTTAAAACAGCACTACAATTATTGCAACCATAGGATAAACCAATAAAAAGTAGTGGGGCAACAGAGCTACCATAAGGGTTCAAAAGGGTATTATTAATGAAATCTATTAGATAAATCAGGCTAGCAGCAGAACTACCCTCCTCAAAGAAGTCAGACTGAAAGGAATTCATTAAATAATATCAAACCTGCAAAGAACCATTAATAATAACAAAGGTATTGCATTTTCTTTCCTTATAGGTATGTAAGCTGGTGTTAGCATATACATTCAACAAATACCTTAAACCAACTCCAAGATCAGCTTGCTGGACAAAGGGCCCAAAAGCCCAACTGCCAATAATTAAACCTTTAACATAGATGTAGCATCCAGAAATAGCAAGACCCCAAACAAGGTTGGGATAATTAAATCAACTAGATGCCACTTAGCTCAAAGAAAAGACCAAGGAGTAATATGATGATGCACCAAAATTCCAAAGAAGCGGACAAGAAAAATAGTGAGGTAGTAAGCTCCCAATTAAAGCTAAGACAATTAACAAAGACGCCACGAGATCAACAAGTAAACAAAGAAGGGATATCAGGTTGATGCATTAGGAAAGACCAAAGAAATAACAATAGCAATTAGAAAATGATCAAGCAATAAAAGAGGTATTGAAATAGGTGAATCCAATAGGTTAGATTAATTTTTGAGATAAGGATACCCAGTATTATCCAGATTAACCAAGTCATGCAAATGTTTGGGAAGGGTTAATTGATCAAATAATTTTATTCCATCCAATCTAGCACCCAGATTGGCCAGATAATCAGCACATGCATTACCTTCATGCCATACATGAGTGATGTTAAAATTAAGTTGGATAAGAAGAGCTCTAGTTTGCTTGAGAAGGTAGTACAATTCAGTGTTGCTCTTTTTGGTGGAAGTCAAAAGATCAATCAGCAGAAGGGCATCCACCTCAATCCAAATATTGAGCCAACCATTTTGAAGGCAAATCTCAAGAGCTTTGTACACTGCCATAAGCTCGAAAAGGAGGAGCAAGAATTAAGGGGTAGGCAAAAGCACATAGGACTTTACCATGAAGATTTCTGAAAATGCCACCACAAACTAAACCTTTATGAGAGACAGAGCCATTAGTGTTAATTTTAATAGTATGATCATGAGGTTTTACCCAATAAACAATCTTGTCATTTCTACAGTTGGGTGGATCTGGTAAGTTAAGACCTGGTTTATTGGCCACAAATTTACAACCTTTGAAATGTTTGTAGTCAATGAGATTGGCATTAAACAAGTCACAAATTTTGTTTTTAATTCTAGCAATTATTCTCATGTGATTCATAGGGATCTCATGATGTTTTGCATCATTTCTGTCCATCCATATGAACCATATAAGGGTGATAGCAATTATGACTTTAATGTGACCTTTAATAGTGTTGTCAAAATAAACTTCAAGAAGTTGGTATAAAGTTAGGGAGCCATTGAAAATGATAATGTTAAAGAGATCATCATACCAAATCTAGAGTTTAAAAGCAATGGCCCTGTTAACAAAGACATGGTTCACTTTCTCAATGTGAAAGCAGCATTGGCATTTTGAAGGTAATTGAAAACCTTTATCCCACAACAAGGAGTCAACAGGGATGAAGTTTTTCAAAATATGCCAAGTAAGAACATAATAAGAAGTAGGGATAGTGATATTCCAAAGTTTGAGAAACACATTGGGAGAAACATGAGTTTCTTTAAAGTTGAAATCACCATTATGTGAGAGCTTAAAAAGGATCTGATCTTGATTAGTAGGAATGATAGGAATAGTAGTGAGTTTGTTCAAGAGAAAAGAAGGAATATAATCAATAAGCTTACTATTGTTCCACATATTATTCTGCCAGAAATATTTCACTTTAATAGCGGCAGTGGAATGGGTGGAGAGTAAGTCGTCAATGGACCCACATTCAATCCAGTTATCTTTCCAAAAGAATGAGGAACTAGAGGTAATCCCCCAAAAAATTAAGGATTCAACATCCCATTTGACGGAGCAAAGTCTTTTCCAAATAGGAGAGTCTCCCGCTTTATAGGGACAAATGAGGGGGTGCTTACCCTAACAATATTTAGCAGTCATAAAATTAGCCCAAAGACTATTGTTACTTCTAAAATTCTACCAGAGTTTATAGGAAAAGGCAGTGATAGCTTCTTTGATTGGCTTATATCCAAGACCACCTTCGGTAAGAGTGCCACAACTTTTAACCCAAGAGGTCTAGTGCATTCTTTTAGAGGAGTTATTAGAGCCCCAGAAAAATTTGTTAAAGAGATGCTCTATTCTGTTAATGATAGAAATGGTCAGCACAATGGTTTGGATGAGGTATAAAGGCATGGAATTAAGAGTGCTCTTAATCAAGGTGAGCCTACCACCGAAATAGAGTAAATGAAATTCCCAAATAGAAATTTTATTGGAGATTTTCTTGATAACATCATCAAAAAGATGAGATCTTTTTTTATCTTTAAAAAGCGGAACCTCGAGATAATTAATAGGAAGTTGATGAAGCTGAAAATTAGTAATTCTGGAGATTTGGTGGAGCCTATTGGTAGGGATTTTAGTGGAAGGAATGAAACAACATTTTCCATCATTGAGAAAGATGCCACTGTCTTTGCCAAATTCATTTAAAAGGTTCTTAATAGTTTTAATGTGCTGAATAGAGGCATTGCAAAAGATTATAAAATAATCAACAAAACTGAGATGAGAAATAGGGATACCACCATGAGTTTTAATAAACATGGAAGGATTTTTATTGAAAAGATCATTCAGGCTCCTCGAAAGATATTCAATAGTAAGAATAAAAAGAGAGGGTGATAGGGGGTCTCCTTGTCTCAAGCCATGCCTTGAAGTAAAGAAACCTAGGGACTTACCATTCATGATAACAAGGAACCAAACATTGGTAATACAATTTTTGATGAGGCAGATGAAATTATCAGAAAACCCAAACAAATGTAAGATTTGAATGAGGAAATCCAATGAGAGTTTATCAAAGGCTTTAGAGATATCCAGTTTGAGGAAGATGTTGCCACCTCTAGTAGGAACATCAATGTCATGAACCAGCTCTTGGGCAAGAAGGATATTGTCGGATATAGCTCTATTTTTAACAAAGCCAATTTTGTTAGGAAAAATAATTTTAGGGAGCAGCGGACATATCCTATTATTAATTAATTTAGCAATGAGTTTTTGAAAGAAGGTGCAAAGGCTGATAGGTCTAAAATCTCCCCAAGAATTAAGATTATTAGTTTTGGGAATGAGGACAATGGAAGTGCTAGAAAAGTATCTAGGTAAAGGGCTACCATCAAAGAAGTCAATAACATCATCAACAAGGTCAGACTTAATAAAAGGCCAACAATGCTAAAAAAAGCATAATTTAAAAAGACTTAAACTGAATCATGCCTTTAACGGAATTGTCCAGGTGAATAGGGGCCATCCAATTAGTGGAAACAACATTAATGAAATCACGATGTTGGGTCCACATATTTTGGAATCTAAAAGGAGAAGGGGAGGAAAGATTACTGGAAGAGGTTTTGATAGAGATCAAAAGAGGAGCACGGTCCGACAAAGTTTTGCTCAAATGCTTGACAGAAGTGAGGGGCCATTGATTGATCCAAAGGGAATTAAAGAGGGTCCTATGAAGCCGCTACCAAAGTCTAAAGTTATGCCACGTATAGTTGGAGCCAAAAAAACCAATATCAATCAGGTTGCAATTGAGGATCATATTAGAGAAGTCTTCCATGGAATGGATGTCAGGAGAGCAGCCTCCCCTCCTTTTTGAAGAAGCGATAATGGTGTTGAAGTCACCCCCAACCAACCATGGTTTGTTAATAGAGGAGGTAAAGGTTCTTAAGTGATCCCAAAGGGTGTTCCTACCAGCTCTATTACAAGAAGACTAGATAACGGAACCAAGATCAGTAAATTCACCCAATGAGATTTGAACATTAACCAATTGTTCAAGATCATCAAGGATAGAAATGTTGATTAAATTATTCCAAAAACACCAAATTTTATTACTAATATTATAAAAGAAATTTTTAAAGCCAGGCATTCTAGCAACATGTGTGATCTTAGAAGAGTGAATGAAAGGCTCAATAACAACAAGTAAGGTTATGTTATGAGTGCGATAAAAGTTCCTAACACGATTGTAGATAGTGAGAGTCCCAATACCCTGAACATTGCAAATAAGAAAATTGATCATAATAATGTAGAAAGAAAAGAAAAGAGATAACTGAAAAATTGAAGGAGAAGAAAAAGAGAGCATGAAGCAATTATTTGTGGGAAGTTAGAGAAGATCGAGTGGTTCTAGTGGAGCTATTGGTGAACATTCTAAATTTTTTTAAGAGATTTTTTTAATAACAAAAGGCCTATCTATGTCCAATGTATCTCCATCAGAAAGGGAGTGGTTGGTGATATTTAGAATAGGAACAGTATCTGTCAAAGCATTCCTAATGGTGATTTCTCCTTCTTCGATATCAGAATTAGGTTGAGGAATTGGATTAGCATGGATATCACTCTAAAGGGTAATAGAAAGAGAGGTTGTGACACCATTAATAGCACAAATTTCATTCTCATTTCCATGATGATTATTTAGATTTTGGTCTGTCACCAAAGTATCAACATTTTTCAGAACAATTCCAGAATTAATTTTGAGATTTTGATCCAAGTTGAGATTTCCATTCAAATCACCATGATGGTTCATATGAGCCAAAGGATTGTCTTGTGATGCCAAATTAATATAAGTAGGAGTAATGTTAAATAAGTTATCATTAGTTTCCTCATAAACCTCAATATCATTATTTTTACCAAGCTCAGATTGTTCTCCAATAGGTAAATCAGTAGATAGTAAAGGAGTAGGGGTAGGAGGGTGAGTTCCATTTTGAGTAGCTTTAGGCACATAAGAGAACTTATTGGTTTTCATTTCTAGAGAGGGTTTAGGATCTCAATTTATTCTTTTAAGATTAGGGTGTAACACAAAGCATTGAGTGATCATGACCATGGATCTTACGCAAAAAAATAAGGAAATTTTCAAATTCCACTTTCTGATTATACCCAAAATTTTCTAAACCGATCCAAACTTCTTTAGGGTACTTTTTGGTAATATCAATCACAACCAAGATACACATAACTGATGGCCGAGATCTCACAGTGGTGGCTGGGTTGATTTGATGGGGCCTACCAAAGAGAGCCCCAACTACAAATAAGACTTGATGGGTAACATAATGTATCCTCATGTTTGGAAAGGCTAGCCATAAAGGAACAATAGGGGATTCCTCTTTGACATCAAAGAGAGGTGACCATTTCAAGAGCCTCATTTAACAATTGTACAGAAAATAGGAGCGATGAGCAAAGACTCTAGAGTAGTCTAAATCATTTGATAACTGAATAAGGATATGCCTAGGATCAATCAATCCTATAGTGAAAACACCCGAGTGCTTTAGGCTATGAAAGAAGGAATGGATATTATCAAGAGTCGGGCGACGTAATAAAAATTTACCCACTAATGAAAACTCAAATGGCTTCGCCAATTTTTCCACATCAAGATCAGAGCAAATTACAGCCGGCATTCTATGGAAAGAAGTAGAAATTTAGTTGACCGAAGCATTAGAGCAAGTATTCTTACTATATAGTGCATCTTTGATAGATTTAATAGCAGCGCAGTAACGGATTGAATCGGGTCCATACTACCTTGTAAATTGGGAGCCATAGCCGACGCCTCCAAGTTTGAAGAGCTCGATTGTGCGAAAGATGGTGCGTCTGCCATTGGAGGTCAAGGTAAACTCACATAAGCGGCCAAACTGAGAGCAAAAAACCTAAAATCCGATCGGGAAGGGCCGAGAAGTAGCCAAACCGTAAGGAAAATGAGAAGGAACATGGAATCGCCAGAGAGAGCCACGCAGGTGAGGAGAGAGGAGAGAGTTTTGGGAGGTTTTAGGGTTTAGGGTTGTAGGTTTTAGGGTTTATGGATTAGGGTTTAGGGTTTAGGGTTTAGGATTTAGGGTTTAAGGTTTTAGGGTTTAGGGTTTAAGTTTTAAGGTTTAGGGTTTAAGGTTAGTTTTAGGGTTTAAGGTTTTTTATTTAATTAAGTAAACTAGGGGTTTAGGTTTATTTAGTTTATTTTTAATTTATTTTAGTTTATTTTAACTTTATTTTTATTTAGCTTTATTTTATTTTTATTTAGTTTAATTTATTTATTTTAAGTTTATTTATTTTAGTTTATTTTATAAGTTAGGTTTAGGTTTTTTTTTTTAGTTTAGTTTTATTTTTATTTTATTTTTTAGGTTTAGGTTTAGGGTCCTTTTTATTTTTTTTTTTTATTTAGGCTTTAGGTTTTTATTTTAGGTTTATTTTTAGGTTTTATTTTTAAGTTTATGTTTAGGTTTATTTTTTCTTTATTTTATTTTATTTAGGTTTTAAGTTTAGGTTTAGGATTAGGTTTAGGTTTTATTTATTTTAGTTTAGTTTATTTTAGTTTAGGTTAAGGTTTATTTCTTTTTTATTTTAGGTTTAGGGTTTTTTTTGCTTAGGGTTTAGGTTTTAATTTTTATTTATATTTAGGTTTTATTTTTAGGTTTATTTTTGACGTTTAGGTTTTTATTTAGTTTTTATTTTATTTTATTTTAAGTTTATTTTCTTTTTATTTTAAGTTTAGTTTTTATTTTATTTACATTTTTTATTTTTTAGTTTAGTATAGGTTTTTATTTATTTTAGTTTAGTCTAGTTTTCATATTTTATTTTATTTTACTTTTAAGTTTACGTTTAGGTTTAGGTTTAGGTTTCTATTTTAATTTAGGTTTTTGTTTTATTTTATTTTTTATTTTATTTTTGTTTATGTTTTTTTATTTATTTTATTTTTAGGTTTTATTTTGTTTAGGTTTATGTTTTTATTTTTTTAGGGTTTAGGGTTTAGGGTTTATAGTTTAGAGTTAGTTGAGGGTTTAGGGTTTAGGGTTTATGGTTTAGGGTTTAGGGTTTAGGGTTTAGGGTTTAGGGTTTTTGGGTTTAGGGTTTAAGGTTTAAGGCTTTTAGGTTCAAGGTTTATGATTTATGGTTTCGGCTTTAGGCCTAGGATTCAGGTTTTCATTTAGGGTTTAGGTTTTTTGGTTTTTTTTAATAGAGAACAAACTTAGATTGAACATTTCTTCTTTTTGAATTCAACCAAGTAAGACACCAATTTTTCTAAGATACATGCGATGACATAGTTAAAAAATTATCATGCATAGGTAGATAATTAGAACCGTCTCAACTATAAAGACAGTTCCATAACCAGCAGATTGGATCAGCTGTTCTTCAGTTTCTCTAGTTCCCATCTGAACCACCATGGCCCGTCGAGTAGTGGGATCCACCATCATATCCCTTCACCACCACCACAGCTGTAACCTCCGTCGCTCCTCCTACCTCCACAACCACCACTGCTCCGACCACCACATCCATATCTACCACAATCTCCATATCCCCCACCACCAATGTGATAATCGTCACCTCCTCCTTCACGCCCACTACCAAATCTAGACTGAGCCTCGTTGATGGTGATGTTCCTGTCATCAAGGTTCTGCCTGTTATTAGGGTTTATGTTTATTAAGTTTTAGGATTTAAGTTTATTTTTTTTGATTTATTTAGTTACTTTAGGATTAGGGTTTAGGGTTATGATTTAAGATTTAAGGTTTAGGGATTATGGTTTAGGCTTTTAAGGTTTAGGGTTAGGGTTTAGGGTTTATTGTTTAGGGTTTAGTGTTTAGGATTTAAGGTTTAGGATTTTGAGGGTTTAGGGTTTAGTGAGGCTTATTTAGGCTGAGGGTCTTGTGGTTTAGGGAGGGTTTGGGGTTTGGGGTTAGGGTTGGGGAGTAGGTTAGGATTTAAGGTTTCGTGGTTTTTGGGTTTAGGGTTTTAGGGTTTAGGTTTAGTTGGGGTTTGAGTTCAGTTTTAGGGTAGGTTTTAGGGTTTTTATTTTAGGAGGTTTAGGGTTTTGTGGATTAGGATTTAGGATTTAGGATTTAGGATTTGGGTTGAGGGTTTAGGATTTTAAAAAAATTAAAAGAGGGAGTTTATTTATTTTAATTTTTATTTATTTTATTTATTATTTTTATTTAGGTTTATTTTTATTTTTATTTAGTTTAGCTCATTTATTTTAGGTTTATTTTTTTTTAGTTTAAGTTTTTTATTTTAGTTTATTTTTTTGGTTTAGGTTTAGGTTTAGGTTTATTTTTTAGTTTAGTTTTATTTTTATTTTATTTTATTTTGTTTAGGTTTTATTTTTTATTTGTAGGTTTAGGTTTTGGTATTTATTATATTTTTTTTAGGTTTAGGTTTTAGGTCTTTATTTTAGGTTTATTTTTATTTTTTATTTTTTAGTTTAGGTTTAGGTTTATTTTTAGTTTAATTTATTTTATTTAATTTAGGTCTAGGTTTAGGTTTAGTTTATTTTAGGTTTAGGTTTAGGTTTTATTTGTTTTAGTTTAGGTTTATTTTATTTTGTTAATTTTATTTTTATTTTAAGTTTAAGTTTTTTTTTAGTTTAGGGTTTAGGTTTTATTTCTTGTTTATTTTGTTATAAGGTTTATTTTTCGTTTATTTCATTTCATTTAGTTTAATTTTATTTTATTAGCAACACGTAACTGAACGGTTTCTTTTATTTTTATTTTAGGTTTTGTTTTTATTTTATTAAGGTTTTTTATTTTTAACTTTATTTTCTTTTTAGTTTTGTTTAGGTTTTTATTTATTTTATTTTAATTTCATTTTTATTTTTTGTTTTATTTTATTTTTAGGTTTAGGTTTAGTTTTAGGTTTTAGTTTATGTTTTTATTTTATTTTATTTTATTTTTTAAATTTGTTTAGGATTAGGTTTTTTTATTTATTTTACTTTTAGGTTTTATTAAGTTTAGGTTTAGTAAAACATATTATTACTTGTAAAAATGTTTCTAGTAAAACACAGATTGATTATTTTCTAATAAGAAAAATAGATGGTTTAGATTTTAAAGATTGTAAGGTCATTCCAAGTGAAATTTTAAGTACTCACATCGATTATTAGTTTTAGATTTTAAGATGAAAGGTTGTAAGAGGAAAAATAAATCAAATTATTGTCCTAGGATTAGATGGGGACTCTTGAAGAACACAAATAAAAATATTTTTAAGAGCAAGCTACAATAGATTAGAATTTGGGATGTTCATAAGGAAGCTAATTTTATGTGAGAAAAAGTAGCAAGTGAAATTAAGCAAGTTGCTAAAGATGTGCTTGGAGAATCAAAAGGAAAAGCTTCTTTTAATAAGAATAGTTGGTGTTGGAGTCAGATTGTACAAGAAAATATAAGAAATAAGAAGCATTGTTATAAAACTTAGTTTAGATGTAAAAACTCAGAGAATTTGGAAAGATATGAAGTGTTCTGTAGAGATTCAAAGAAAGTAATATATGATGCAAAAAATTTTGCTTTTAGTGATTTATACAATAGATTAGATACCAAAGATGGTGAAAGATGTATGTATAAGTTTTCCAACCAAAGAGCTAGGAGAAGTAAAGACATAGTTCAAGTGAGGTGTATTAAGGATGAAAATAATAAAGTGCTTTTCTTAGAAAAGGATATTGAAAATAAGTGGATGAGATATTTTGATAAACTTTTCAATGAAGGGTCTAAAAGTATGATTGATTTTAGCAACCTTAATACCCTAAACAAAAATAGAGAATTACATTTTTATCATCATATTAATAAATCTGAAGTTAGAGAAGCTTTAAAGAAAATGAAATGTGGAAAAATAGTAGGACTTGATAATATTCCAATAGAAGTGTGGAAATGTTTAGGAGATCAAGGAATTTCTTGGCTTACAAATCTTTTTAATATTATTTTAAAGACTAAAAAGATGCCAGATGAGTGGAGAAAGAGTTTGTTGGTTCCTATATTTAAGAATAAAGGTGATGCACAAGAGTGTGCAAATTATAGAAGAATTAAGTTAATGCGTGAGACATTAAAATTATGGGAGAGAGTAATTGAGCTTAGGTTACGATGTGATACAAAAGTTTCTCAGAATCAGTTTGGTTTCATGCCTAGTAGATCTACTATGGTTGTTATACATTTGTTAAGAGGTTTGATGGAGAAGCATAGAGAAAGTAAGGAGGATCTACATATGATATTTATTAATTTAGAGAAAGCTTATGATAAAGTTTCAAAAGATGTTCTTTGGAGAGTTCTAGAATAGAAAGGAGTTAATACTGGTTATATTCAAGTCATTAAGGATATGTATACTAGCGATGTTACTTGTGTCCTAACATAAAAGGGATTGATAAAATATTTTCCTATTTCAGTTGGATTACATCAAGGATCAGCTTTATTCCCTTATCTTTTTTACTTTAGTTATGGATGTTCCGAGAGTAGATGCATTAGATTTTTCTTATGTTAAGAATGGTAGAGGTAGACCTAAAAAGACTTGGTTAAGATGTATTAAAACTGACTTAGTATACTTGAACTAAATGAGAATTTGACACATAATAGGACACAATGGAGACAAAGGATTCATATTGCCGACCCCACTTAGTGGGATTAAGGTTTGTTGTTGTTGTTGTTGTTGTATTAAGTTTAGGTTTAGGTTTTTAGCTTTTTAGGGTTTAGGGTTTAGGGTTTACGTTTTAGTAGTTAGGGTTTAGGGTTAGTTTAGGATTTAGGGTTTAGGGTTCTAGGTTTAGGGTTTAGGGTTTAGGGTTTAGGGTTTAGGTTTTTTTTTTGGGAAAAGTTAGAATTTTATTACCATAAAAAGAATAGATACAATGTCCTTAACAGGGGTAAAGCTCAAAGTTCCATTACTCTCTTAGCTGTAAGAAACCTAAAGAGCTAAACTCCCATCTAAGTACAATAAAAAAAGAAAAGAAAACAAAAGAAAAACAAAAACAAATTTAGTAGCTAAAAAGCATATGAGAAAAAGACATAATAGGACTAGTACATCTCATGAAAGCAGTAAAAGGACTAGTAGCAGCAGCTCTTGATCCTTTTCAGAAAGCAAGATAAGCAAGATCCATAGTAACAATACTTGAGTTGACTGAGTAAAGCTCATTCCATCTATAAAGTTCCAACTTGTAAAATAATTCTGCAAAACACTACAAATGAAATAATCATAGCTCATGGGAAAAGGATAAAGTAAATAATTTTGAAAGAGCTTAGAAAGAGATGGCTCAGGCTCAAATAAGATCATCTCAAGTGGCAACAATACATATGAGCATCCAAACTTCCTGAGAAGGGTTACAGTCATATGTAATGCTACCAACCAGAGAGAAGATATGACGAAACATCAAGGCCATCATAGCTAGAATACCTAATATAAGCAAACCATCCAAGGCAAAATAGTCCATAGTGATCTAAGTCCTGCACCAAATAAATAGAGAAAGCAGCCAACCCACCAACCAAAACTGACAATAGACCAATCACATAAAGCCATCAACCAAGAAGTTATAACAGGATTAGTGACCAAGCTAAAATAACCAAGCAGTCACTCCACCAAAGCCAAAACCAAAAGGAAGAGAAACACAAAAAAGGAGCAATCAGCATGAATAGGGGTAACAACACAACCCAGCAATACAGTCCCAAAGGCATAACAATAACCCAAGACTATCTCCACAGCACTAGAAATCCAAATCCAAGAGCAAAGCTTCCACCCAAATAGAAAAATAGTAGAAGATAAGCAACACTCGAGAGAGGAAAGCCATAGGGAGACCAAGACGACATCCAAAAATTACCATCAAAACCACCATCAAGGCAACATGAAAAAAAGCAAATCCAGCACCACTGACAAAGAGAAAAATATCAAAAAATAAGGAGAGCAAAATAAACCAGAGGGATTCAATACCAATAGCCAACCTAAATCCCAAGACACCAAGCTAGGGCACAAGCATCGGAGGCAAGACAACATCCATTCCTAAGACACCAAGCCAGAGAGACCCATAACCCTCAGAAACACAAGACCAATCCAAATGAGGAGGCTTATCGGTAGTAGGCATAGACAAAAATGAGCCACAATCATCTCCTCCAGTAAATAGAAACCTAGGTCTGGAAGAAAAAAGAACCACAAAGCAGTTGTCCTCATAGCAATGAAGATAGAAAACAACCATAAAAAAGAAAGCACCAACCTAAACCAAGAAAACAACCAAAAACAATTGAAAAAAACCAAAGCTAAAAAAATCCTGAAGAGACCAATAATTGCCACCCAACAACCAACCACAACAATAGAAGTTCCAATTAAGTAAAGGGAGCAACTAGCCAACACAAGAGGTTAACACAATATAGAGTCCAAAATAGAGGGAAAGAACAACAGCATAGCCACAACCCACCTGGAGATCTAAAAAAGAAATCAGAAACAAAATTGGTAGTCACTCAGCCAGACAAAAAACCAAGGTAGAAAAGGCCAAGGATAACCACCCAACCACAAGCAGCAAATCATCGAGGAAAGGAATAAAGAAAGAGGAAAATGAAGCCATTTCCAAACCCTATAGCGAAGACAATCACCATAAAATAAAAAATAGGAAGGCAACAACCAGAAAAAAGCTACCTCCAATCCATAAGGTAGAGGGAAAAACCAACCAGCAGAAGCCCCTAAGAGAAACTAGGAAAGAAGAATAACAACCACCAAAAAGCCCAAAACTAAGCCAAACTAGAAGAGACCAACAGTGACCATGGAAGAAGCAAATAGTAGCATCCAGTAGAACCAACCATAGCAATCAAAAATTCAATTCAAATAAGGTAACAGCTAGCAAAAATTAGAGGCAAACCCAACATCAATTAGTATAAGGGGTAGGCCAAAATCGTGCACAACAGAGACCCAAACATCACTAGTGGTGATAAAAGAAGCATACTATGGGCCATAGAAAGAAAACCACCAGTCTCTAAGATAGGAAAACCAATTACAATAGTACCACTACGTCCCAAATAAGGGTCAGTCAAGCATACAATGGGGTAAAGATGAAGGGGGTTTAAGTTTAGAAATAAACTAAAATCAACAAGACAGCTTTCATATAAAGTGAGATTGACTAGGAACCTAAAGAAAAATAGAAAAAACCACTTCATGGTGAGGGAAGCATAAAAAAATAACCAAAAAATAGACTAAATAAAACCACCATAGCAATATGATCAACAAAATAGCCGAAAGTTAAAATTTGAGGTAAGGCAGTCTAGTGTTATCTAGATTGACCAGACTATGCAGATGCTTAAGTAAGATATGGTTATCAAATAAAGTGAGCTCATTTAATTTAGTTCCCAAACTAGCCAGGAAATTAGCATAAGCTTTACCTTCACAAAGAATGTGATAAATTTTGTAGCAAACTTGAGAAAGAAGCTTTTTACTGTGATTAAGAAGATAAAATAAGCTAGTATTCTCCATTTTATTAGTATTGAGCATATCAAGTAAAAGAAGAGCATCAACTTCAATCCAAATATTAAAGAGGCTTTCCATAAATAAATATCAATAGCTTTATTAACATCCATGAGCTTAGCATAAATAACAGAACAAGCTTTGATGGGGTAGGCAAAAGCACAAATGATAGTACTTTTAGAATCCCTAAGAATTCCGCCATAACCATATTTGTTTGGGGAAATGAAATCAGGAGTATTGATCTTAATAAAATTTTTTTAGGCTTAATCCAATGTATAATCCTAATACGCTTGTAGAAAGAGTCATCATGCAAAGTGATACTCAATTTTCTAGCCACAAATTTATAACCTCTAAAATGAAGATTACTAATTAAATTTGATTTAAACAAAGTATGAATTTTTTCTTTAGTTCAAGTAAGGATCCTTTTATGGTTCATAGGAATGCCTTGATATTTAGCATCATTTATATCCATCCAAATGAACCAAATAAGGGTAATAGCAACTAAAACTTTCATATGACCTTTCACAGTTTTATGGAAGCAAACTTCAAGAAGTTGATATAACGAAAGAGAGCAATGAAAATAGTTAGTGTTAAATAAATCATCATAGCATATCCAAAGTTTAGAAGCAATAGAACCATTGACAAAACATGAGTAACATCAATATGAAAGCAACAATAGCACTTGGAATGTAAAAAAAACCTTTGAGCTAGAGCATGGAATTTACAAGAATGAAGTTATTCAAAATCCTCCAAGTTAGAATAGAATCAAAAATGGAAATGATATTGTTCCATGTTTAATGAAAACATTAGAGGTGTTTTGTTTATTTCTAATAAAATTCCAAACCTCTCTAAGAATGAAATCACCATTGTAAGAGAGCTTGAAAAGAATTTGATCAGGTTTATTAGTAAAGATAAAACTGTTGTCAAAAATAGAAATAGGAATGTAGTTCTCAAGTTTATTTTCATTCCAATTGTTATTAAGAAAAAAAGAGTTAACTTTGATAGTAGCAGTAGAGTGAGTAGATAAAAGGCAGTTAATAGAGTCATTGCTAATCCAATTATCTTGCTAAAAGAAAGAAGAACTCAAATGAATACCCCAAGATATTAAGGATTCAACAACCCATTTAATGGAGCAAAGCCTTTTCCAAATTAGAGAGTCACTAACTTTATAAGCACAGATAAGAGGGTGTTTACCTTGGTAATATTCTTCCATCATAAAATTAGCCCAAAGGCTATTATTCTTTCTAAAATTCCACCAGAGAATATGAGAGAAGATAGTCATAACTTCATGAATAAGTTTGCAACCAAGACCACCTTCACCCAAAGGACCACAACATTTATGCTAAGAAGTCCAATGCATTCTTTTGATAGAATTATTGGATCCCCAAAAAAATTTATTAAGCAAGCAATCAATTCTGATATGAGTAGAATTAGTGGGAACACTAGTTTGAATCAAATAAAAAGGCATATAATTGAGAGTGCATTTAAGAATAGTGAGCCTGCCACCAAAGGAAAGTAAATGGAATTCCCAAAAAACAATTTTATTTAAAATTTTTTGAATTATTTCATAAAAATGATGGGATCATTTTGGACCTTTAAATAGAGGAGAACCCAAGTAGCTAAGAGGTAAGTGTGGATGTTTAAAATTAGTGATTTGTCGGATTTGATTGATTTTATTATTAGAGAAAAATAGCTTTTGTTATCATTGATAGAAAGACCATTTTCTCTACCAAATTTATTTAAAAAAAAATCTCAAGGTTCTTGATATGTTGAAAAGATGCATTGCAAAAAATAATGAAATCATCAACACAGCTTAAGTGGGAAACAGGAAGATCCCCAAGAGTTCTGTAGTACATACTAGGATTGTTTACAAATAACTCATTGATGCTCCTAGATAAGTACTCAACAACAATAATAAATTAAACATGAGATAAAGGATCCCCTTTTCTGAAGCATGGGAAGAAGGAAAGAAGCCCATACCTTCCCCATTAAGCAAAATAGAAAACCATGCATTATTAGTACAATTTTTAATAAGAAAAGTAAATTTATCAAAAAAGATAAATAAATTTAGAATATGGAAAAGGAAATCCCAAGAGATATTATTAAAAGCTTTGGTAATATCTAATTTGAAAAGAATGTTTCCACCTCTAGTCTTAGCATCTAAGTCATTAATTAATTCTTGGGCTAGTAAAATGTTATAAGAAATAGATCTACCTCTAACAAAACTAGTTTGGTTGGGAGAGATGATCTTATGAAGTAAAGGACTAAGCCTATTGGCAAGAATTCTAGAAATCAGCTTATTGAAGAAGGTGCAAAGACTAATAGGTCTAATATCCTTCCAATAGTCCAGATTATCTTTATTAGGTATGAGAACAATAAAAGTGCTAGAAAAATATCTAGGAAAAAGATTACCATTAAAAAAAAATCTACCACAGCCTTAATCAAATTATTTTTAATAATAAACCAATAATTTTGAAAAAATTTAGTGAAACCCTCTAGACCAGTAACTGAGTCTATGTTCATGCTATTAAGAAATTTAAAAATTTCATCTTCATTAGGTATAATAGTAAGCAAATCATTGTATTCATTAGTAATAATAGAAGGAATCAAGTGCGATTTAGAAATAACTTCATTAGAGCAACACTTATTAAACATATTTCTAAAATAATTAATAACCGAATCATTAATATCATTATTCTCCATAATCCATTCTCTAATGTCATCTTTAATTTTATGAATATTATTTAACACTCTCTTTCTATTAACTAAAGCATGGAAATACCTAGTATTCCTGTCACCATCCGCAATATATTTACTAGTAGCTTTTTGATGCCAATAAGTCTATTCCATATTTTGAAAATTAACAAGATTATCTTTTGCCTCAGTGAAGTCCTTAATCTTAGAAGGATCAGACATAATAGAGACCTCAAGATCACAAACCCTTTTTTTCATATCTTTGGTATTAGCAAAATGGTTTTTAAAATAATGTTTGTTCCACCAACTAAGATTCTGGTTAAGTCTTTTAAGCTTAAACCATAGTCTACACATCCCCATAATTGAATTATCAGGATGTAAAGGAGCTTTCCAATTGTTAGCCACAACATTAAAAAAATTAATATGCTAAATCCACATGTTCTGAAATTTAAAAGGAGAGAAATTATTTAATCTATTAGAATTATCTTTAATAGAAACTAAAAGAGGAGCATGATCAGACAAGGTTCAGCTTAAATGATCGACAAAAGTAATATGCCATTGAGTAATCCAATGAGTATTAAAATGAATTTGATCCAACCTTTGTCAAAGTTTAGAGTTTTGCCAAGTATAATTAGAACCTTTAAAACCAATATCAATTAAATTATAATCAAGGATCATATTAGAAAATTCTTTCACGTAATGAATATTAGGAGAACAACCACCACTTCATTTAGAACTGAATAAAATAGTGTTGAAATCATAACCAACAAACCAAGGTTTATTGATAGAGGTAGCAAAATTCCTCAAATTATCCCAAAGAAGATTTTTACTGGATCTAAGCCTAAAATACAATTTTCACCATAAGGGATTTGAGCATTGACAACTTGATCAGAATCATCAAGAATAGAAATCTCTACAAAGTTATTCCAAAAATACCAAATCTTATTACTAACATTAAAGAAAAATTTATTGAAATTGATCATTCTAGCAACATGTTTAATTTTGTTATCATGAATAAGAAGCTCTAGAAAAAATAAGTAAGGAAATATTATGTTTACGATAAAGATTTCTAATACGGTTATGAATATATAGGGTATCGATCCCTCTAACATTCCAAACAATAAAATTAAACATAAATAAATAAAAAGGGGTTAAGAAAAGGTTAATTAATAGAGGAGAGGGAGACCGTAGCCGATCTAGTGTTTCTTGGCAATTTGGGAGGGAAATTTTTAACTTTTTTTTCTCTTCATAGCATGATAAGTTTGGAAAGCATTTTATTTTCCCATATAATCATCATCTGAGAAAAATTTACCAACATTAGTCACAGATTTAGTAGAAATCTCCTGATTAGAAATGAGTTCTCCTTCTTCCAAGACATTAAAATTTATTTAAGCCAAATGAACATCGAGAAAAGAAAGAGAGGGAGCAAAAATAGATTTATTAATAGGCAAGTGTTAACACCAAGCCCTTATTTTTCATGACCCAATTTATTAGACAAAGCCAACTCTTTATGAGAATTTAAATCATCATGAATCTAAAAAATAGAATCAATTTTTTCAACTTTATTATCATGAGGTATTAAAGCCATATTCTCCATTGAATTTGTATGTTGCATAACATTAATATCATCATTTATATTCTCAATGAAAGCCAAAAAGGATGTAGGGATTGAATCAAAGGACACATTATCATCATCCAAAAGTTTATAAAAACTATTATTATTCACATTATATGCCTTCAATTGCACAGACGAAGTAAGAGGTAAAATAGCCTTATTAGGAACATTCAAAAATTCCTTTTTTTTGAAGTAGCTTTTTGATATTTAACAGTGATCATCCTAGGGTTAGGAATAAAAGTTTCTTTAACAAGGATTTTCTTTTTTAGGTGAGGATAAAGAATGAAACATTCAGAATTATCGTGCCCATGGATTTTACATTGAACACAAAAGATAGGGAATTTTTCAAATTTAATTCTTTGTATATAATTGTAACTTTTAGATCCCAACCAGATTTCTTTGATGACCAATTCAACAAGGATTCTAGCCCCTGAAGGATGAGATTTCATAGTAGTTGCTTGATAAATTTCCAATAGTTGACCAAATAAAGCACCCACAATAAAAAGAATTGATGGTTAACGAAATGAATTCACATATTGGGGAAACAAATCCAAACTGGAATGTCTTTGAATGATATCAATGTAGTCAAAGCCAAGTTAGTTGATTCCCTAGCAAGATCCATAGGATCCTTTAGTTTTATGCAAAGAATCATTGGGGAAGATGCCAAGCTACGAAGTTAGCCTAATAAAGACATGAAATAGGCTAGCGGACATTCATTGAAGAAGGAATCCAGTGAGAATCGCACAAAATAGCCGAAAAGTAGTGGCTAGAAAGCTAAAAATGAGAGAGGGAGGAAACTGAGCATGAGGATGGGCTCAGCAATAATTTATTTTATTGGTTTAGTTTAGTTTTAGGTTTAGTTTAGTTTAGGGGTTTAGGTTTAGTTTAGGTTTAGGTTGGGTTTAGGTTTAGGTTTAGGTTTGGGTTAGTGGTTTAGGTTAGGAGGTTTAGGTTTAGTTTAGGTTTAGGTTTAGGTTTAGGGGTTTATTTTATGGTTTATGGTTTACAATTTAGGTTTAGTTTAGTTTGTTAGGTTTAGGGTTTATGGTTTATTTAATTTAGGTTTTAGGTCAGTTTATACTTAAGGGTTTTGGATATAGTTAGTTTTAAGGGCCCAGGCTCAGTAGCCCAGTTTAGGCCTAGTTTAACATTAGCCCAGAGACTCCAGGCCTAGTTTTAGAGTTTAGATGCTCAGGGCCCAGTAGTAAAGATCAGTGTTTAGTTTAGATCAGGTTAGCCCATCATAAGTTTAGAGTAGAGGGCCCAGGGCCCAAGAGTCAGGCTCAGTAAGATGTTTCAGTTTAGGGCCCTTAGGCTGGAGGCTCATCAGTTAGATTTAGTTTTAGCAGTTTAGGTTACAAGTTCAGGAGGGCCCAGTTTAGGCCTTTATGCTCAGTTTAAGTCAGTCAGAGTCAGGTTAGGCCAGCCCAGCTCAGTTAGGCCCAGTAGTCAGGCTCAGTTAGGCCCAGTTTAGACTCAGAGATAGTCAGGCCCAGCTCAGTTTAGCTCAGTTTAGGCCCAGGCCCAGATTTAGTTTAAAAGACTCCAGGCACAGATCAGCCCAGTTTAGCGCTCAGAGATCAGAGTCAGAGTTAATGTTTTAGGAGTTTAGGTTAGGTTTAGAGTCAGTAGGATAGTAGTTCAGGAGAGTTTAGGGTTTAGAGGGTTTGTTTTAGGGTTTAGGAGTTTAGGTTGGGTTATTAGGTTTAGTAGTCAGTGGTTAAAGAGTTTAGGGTGGTGGGGTAGGTGTGGTTGTAGGTTTAGTTTAGGGTAGGTTAGGTTTAGGGTTTAGGGAGGTTTAGAGTGGGTTTATTATTAGGTGGTTTAGGTGGGGTTTAGGGTTTATTTTAGGGTTTAGTTTAATGTTTAGATTTAGATTTTAGTTTAGGGTTTAGTGTTTGAGGTTTTTAATAGAGATCAAATTCGTATTCAACATTTCTTCTTTTTGATTTCACCAACTAAGTAATGCATCAAGTTTTCTAAGACACAAGTGATGGCATAGATAAAAAATGAGCATGCATATAGCAAATCAGAAACCCTAGATAACTAAAACAGTCTCTACCATAAAGACACAGTTCCATAACTAGTAGATCAGATCGATCATTCTTCAGTTTCTCCAGTTCCCATCAGAATCAACACCACCTCTCGATAACCTCCGCTTCCATATCCACCAGCACCTACAGATCCCTCACCACCACTATGATAACCGTTGCCTCCACCTTCACCTCCACCACCAGATATCGACAGAGTCTAGTTGATGCTGATGTTCCTGCCATCAAGGTTCTGGCCATTATTAGGGTTTAGGTTTAGGTTTAGGTTTAGGTTTGTTAGGTTTCAGGGTTTTTGTTTATCATTTTATTTATTTAGTTCCTTTAGGTTTAGGTTTAGGGTTTAGGGCTAGGGTTTAAGGTTTAGGGTTTAGGGTTTAGGGTTTACCATTTTAGGATTTAGGGTTTAAGGTAATGTTTAAGGCTTAGGGATTAGGGTTTAGAGTTTTGGGTTTTGGGTTTTTAAGGTTTAGGGTTTAGGGTTTAGGGTTAGCTTAGGGTATTGTTAGATTGAGTTTAGGTTAGGGTTTAGGTTTTAGGGTTTAGTGTTAAAACCTTTGGGTTTTGGTTTATGGTTTAGGGTTTAGGGTTTAAGATTTATGGCTTAGGGTTTAGGGTTTAGTGTTTATGGTTTTTTTTTTAAATTAAGTAAATCAGTAAGTTTAGTTTTATTAAGCTTATTTAGTTATTTTTTATTTATTTTAGTTCATTTTTTAATTTTTATTTAGGTACAATTTTATTTTTATTTATTTTAGTTTATTTATTTTAGGTTTATTTATTTTAGTTTAGGTTATTTGTTTAGTTTAGTTTTTATGTTTATGTTTAAGTTTTAGTTTAGTTTTATTTTTTATTTTATTTTATAGGTTTAGGTTTTATTTTTTATTTTTAGGTTTAGCTTTAGGTTTTTATTTTAGTATTATTTTAGGTTCTATTTTTTATTTTAAGTTTAGGTTTATTTTTAGTTTATTTTATTTTATTTAGTGTAGGTTTAGGTTTTGGTTTAGTTTATTTTAGGTTTAGGTTTTATTTATTTTAGTTTAGGTTTAAGTTTATTTTCTTTTTATTTTTAAAATTTTTAGGTTTATTTTTTAGGTTTAGGTTTTTATTTGGTTTTTATTTTATTTTAGGTTTATTTTATTTCTATTTATTGTATAAATTTTTTTATATACATTTTTTATTTGTATTTTTTAGTTTAATTTAGGTTTTTATTTATTGTATTTTAGTTTTATTTTTATTTTTTATTTTATTTTCTTTTTAGGTTTAGGTTTAGGTTTTAGTTTAGTTTTTTAATTTATTTTATTTTTTATTTTATTTCGGTTTAAGTTGTTTTATTTATTTTATTTTTAAATTTTATTTAGTAAATATTTAACTTTTTAGCTATTTAAGGTTTAGGGTTTAGGGTTTAAGGTTTAGCATTTTGGGTTTTTAGGGTTTAGGGTTTTGAGTTTAGCCTTTAAGTTTTAGGTTTAGGGTTCAAGTTTTAGTTTAGGGTTTAGGATTTTTGGTTTTCCTTTTTTTTAGAAAAAAGAGAACATATTCAGATTCAACATTTTTTCTTTTTGATTTCAGCAACCAAGTAACACACAAAGTTTTCTAAGACACAAGTGACAACATAGATAAAAATTAGCATGCATAGAGCAAATTAAAAACCCTAGATAACTAGAATCATCTCTATTATAAAAACACAATTCGATACATAGTAGATCGGATCGGCCGTTCTTTAGTTTCTCTAGTTCCCATCAGAACCACCCTGACTTCTCGAGTAGCGGGAACCACCATTATATCCTCGATCTCTCGCTCCTCCACCACCATGGTTGTAACCTTCGTTGCTCCTCCTACCTCAATAACCACCATTGGTCTAACCACCAACTCCATATCCGCCAGTATCTCTAGATCCCCCACCACCACTTGGATAATCGTCACCTATGCCTTCACCTCCACCACCAGATCTGGACTGAGCCTAGTTGACTGTGATGTTCCTACCATCAAGGTTCTACCCATTCATAGGGTTTAGGTTTATTAGGTTTTAGGGTTTAAGTTTCTTTTTTAATATATTTAGTTACTTTAAATTTAGGTTTAGGGTTTGGGGTTTAGGTTTTAGGGTTTAGGGTTTTGGGGTTTTGGGTTTAGGGTTTTAAGTTTTATGCTTATAAGGTTTAGGGTTTAGGGTTTAGGGTTAGTTTAGGGTTTATGGTTTAGGGTTTATGTTTTAGGGATTAGGGTTTTTAGGGTTTAGAATTTAGGATTTAGTGTTTACAATTTAGGGTTTGGATTTAGGATTTAGGATTTTGGGTTTAGGGTTTAGGGTTTTAAGGTTTATGGTTTAGGGTTCTAGGAGGCTTAGAGTTTAGGGTTAGTTTAAGGTTTAGGATTTAAGTTTAGATTTTATGATTTAGAGCTTTTAAAGTTTAGGGTTTAGGGTTTAGGGTTTAGGGTATGGTTATAGGGTTTAGCGTTAAGGTTGTAGGTTTATTGGCTTTATGGTTTAGCATTGTAGGTTTGGTTGTGGTTTAGAGTTTAGGGTTTAGGTTTTAAAAAAAAAATAAAACCCAGCATGTTTAGTTTTTAGTTTATTTTTTATTTATTTGAGTTTATTTATTTTTTATTTTTATTTAGGTTTAATTTATTTTTATTTAGTTTAGTTTATTTATATTAAGTTTATTTACTTTTGTATAAGTTTTTTTAAGTTTGTTTTAGGTTTAGGTTTATTGGTTTATTTTATTTTATTTATTTTTTATTTTATTTATTAGGTTTAGGTTTAGCTTTTTATTTTATTTTTTAGGTTTAGGTTTTAGGTTGTTATTTTAGGTTCATTTTTAGGTTTTATTTTTTAGTTTAGCCTTAGCTTTATTTTTAGTTTATTTTATTTTACTTAGTTTAGGTTTAGGTTTATTTTATTTTTATTTTAGGTTTTGGTTTTTTTTTTAAATTTATGGTTTAGTTATTATTTTTTATTTATTCTTATGTTTTATTTTTAGGTTTATTTTTTAGATTTAGGTTAATATGTAGTTTTTATTTATTTTATCTTAGGTTTATTTTCTTTTTAATTTACCTTTAGTTTTTATTTTATTTATGTTTTTTATTTTAAGGTTTATTTTATTTCTTTGTTTAGTTTAAGTTTTTATTTATTTTATTTTATTTTCTATTTTATTTTATTTTTAGGTTTAGGTTTAGGTTTAAGTTTAGGTTTAGGTTTTAGTTTAGGATTTTAGCTTATTTTATTTTTTTTTATTTAGGTTTAAGTTTTAGGATTTAAGCATTAGGGTTTATGGTTTTGGGATTTAAAGTTTAGGGTTTATCATTTTAGGTTTTAGGGATTAGGGTTTAGGGTTTAGGGTTATAGTTTAGAGTTTAAGTTTTAGGTTTAGGGTTTAAGTTTTAGGGTTTAAGGTCTAGGGTTTAAAGTTTTTTTTAATAGAGTTTAGGGTTTTAGGGTTTAGGGTTTAGGGTTAGGGTTTACTGTTTCTTTATTTATTTATTTATTTATTTTTTTTAAATTAAGTAAACTAGTAGGTTTAGGTTTATTTAGTTTATTATTTTATTATATTAGTTTATTTTATTTTTTATTTTTAATTAGGTTTATTTTTCTTTTTATTTATTTTATTTTATTTATTTTCGTTTAGGTTTTTTATTTTAGTATATTTTTTAGGTTTACATTTAGGTTTAGGTTTATGTTTTAGTCCAGTTTTATTTTTATTTTATTCTTTAGGTTTAGGTTTTATGTTTTATTTTTACATTTAGGTTTAGGTTTTTATTTTATTTTTTTAGGTTAAGGTTTTAGGTTTTTATTTTAGATTTATTTTTAGGATTTATTTTTTAGTTTAGGGTTTAGGGTTTTTTTAAAGAAAAAATTTAGTAAATCGGTAGTTTTAGGTTTATTTAGTTTATTTTATTTTTATTCTTATTTAGATATATATTTGTTCTTATTTATTTTCTTTTACATTAGTTCATTTATTTTATATTTTTTCATTTTAAATTTATATTTTAGTTTCAGAAAGCACACGTAACCGAACGAAGTGTTTATTTTTTAGTTTAGTTTTATTTTTATTTTATTTTTAAGTTTAACTTGTATTATTTATTATTTGGTTTAGGTTTAGGTTTTTATTTTTATTTTTTAGGTTTAGTTTTTAGGTTTATTTTTTAGGTTTTATTTTTTAGTTTAGGCTTTGGTTTATTTTTAGTTTATTTTATTTTATTTAGTTTAGGTTCAGGTTTAGGTTTAGTTTATTTTAGGTTTAGGTTTTATTTATTGTAGTTTAATTTATTTTAGTTTAGGTTTAGGTTTTTTCTTTATTTTGTTTATTTTATTTTTATTTTAAGTTTTGTTTTTTTAGCTTCGAGTTTAGGAGTTATTTTTTTAGGTTTACTTTTTAGGTTTAGGTTTTTATTTAGTTTTTATTTCATTTTATCTTAAGCTTTTTTTTATTTTAGGTTTAGTTTTTATTTTACTTATATATATATATATATATATATAGGTTTATATAATTTTTTTTATCTAGTTTAGGTTTTCATTATTTTATTTTAGTTTAGTTTTTTATTTTCTATTTTATTTTATTTTTAGGTTTAGGTTTTGGTTTTAGTTTATGTTTTATTTTATTTTATTTTATTTTTTATTTGGGTTTAGGTTTTAGCATTTAGGGTTTATAGTTTGGGGCTTTAGGTTTTTTAGGGTTTAAGGTTTAGGGTTTAGGTTTTAGGTTTAGGGTTTAGGTTATAGTTTAGCGTTTAGGGTTTACAGTTTAAGGTCTAGGGTTTAAGGTTTTTATTTTTAATTGAGTTTAGGGTTTATGTTTTTATGGTTAAGGGTTTAGGGTTAGTTTTTGGGTTGAAGGTTTAGGTTTAGGGTTTTTTATTTTATTTATTTATTTTTAAATTAAGTAAATAAGTAGGTTTAGGTTTATTTAGTTTTTTTTCATTTTAGTTTATTTTATTTCTTATTTTTATTTAGATTTATTTCTATTTTTATTTAGTTTAGTTTATTTATTTTAGTTTATGTTTTTTATTTTAGTTTATTTTTTTAGGTTTAGGTAAAGGTTTAGATTTATTTTTTACTTTAGTTTTTTTATAATATTTTTAGGTTTATGTTTATTTTGTATTTTTTAGGTTTAGGCTTTATATTATTTTTTTTAGGTTTAAATTTTATGTTTTATTTTAGCTTTATTTTGGGTTTTTTAGTTTTAGTTTATGGATTAATTCTTTTAAATAAAATTAGGTTTAGGTTTATTTGATTTTAGTTTATTTTTATTTTATTTTATTTATTTTATTTTTTTATTTTTTTTATTTAGGATTATTTTTATTTTTTTTTAGTTTAGTTTATTTATATTAGGTTTATTTATTTGAGTTTATGTTTTTTATTTTAGTTTATTTATTAGGTTTAAGTTTATGTTTAGGTTTATTTTTTAGTTTAGTTTTATTTTATTTTATTTTTTAGGTTTAGGTTTTATTTTTTATTAATAGGTTTAGGTTTAGGTTTTTATTTTATTTTTTTAGGTTTTTGTTTTAGGTTGTTATTTTAGGTTTTTTAAGGTTTTAATTTTTAGTTTAGGTTTAGGTTTTTTTAGTATATTTTAATTTATTGGGTTTAAGTTTAGGTTTAGTTTTAGTTTATTTTAGGTTTAAGTTTAGGTTTTATTTATTTTGGTTTACCTTATTTTAGTTTAAGTTTAGGTTTATTTTATTTTTTTTATCTTATTTTTATTTTAGGTTTAAGTTTTTTTTTATTTTAGGGTTTATGTGTTATTTTTATTTATTTTTAGGTTTATTTTTTAGGTTTAGGTTTTTATTGAGTTTTTATTTTATTTTATCTTAGGCTTAATTTATTTTATTTTTTGTTTAATTTAGGTTTTTATTTATTTTATTTTTGTTTAGTTTTTATTTTCTATTTTATTTTATTTATAGGTTTAGGTTTAGGTTTTAGTTTAGATTTTTATTTTATTTTCTTATGTAGGTTTAGGTTTTAGGGTTTAGGATTTAGGGTTTAGGGTTTTGGGATTAGGGTTTTAGGGTTTTGGGTTTTGGGTTTTAGGTTTAGTGTTCAGGGCTTAGAGTTTTTAGGGCTTAGGGTTTAGATTTTAGGTTTTAGGTTTAAGGTTTAGGTTTTAGTTTAGGGTTTAAGGTTTAGGGTTTAATGTTTTTTAGCAGAGTTTATGGTTTAGGATTTAATTTTTAGGGTTTAGGGTTTCAGGGTTTTGGTTTTAGGGTTTAGGGTTATAGGTTTTGGGTTGTAGGTTTAGGGTTTAGGGTTAAGGTTTAGGGTTAGGGTTTTTCTTAAGAATTTTTATTTTTTATTTTTTTAATTAGGAAAAATGGTAGGTTTAGGTATATTTTTCATTTTATTTTATTTTTTAGGTTTAGGTTTTTTTAGGTTTAGGTTTAATTTTTATTTTATTTTTTTAGGATTTTATTTTAAGTTTATTTTTAGGTTTTACTTTTTAGTTTAGGTTTATCTTTATGTTTAGTTTATTTTCTTTAGTTTATGTTTACGTTTAGGTTTAGTTTATTTTAGGTTTAGGTTTAGGTTTTGGTTTTTTTTATTTTCGTTTAGTTTAGTTTATTTTAGGTTTAGGATTTTTTTTTTAGTTTAGGATTTAGGTTTTAATTTTTATTTGTCTTTATGTTTTATTTTTAGGTTTATTTTTAGGTTTATGTTTTATTTAGTTTATTTTATTTTATTTTATTTATTTTATTTTATTTTAGGTTTAGTTTATTTTATATAGGTTTTTTATTTTTTAGATTTATTTAGGGTTTTATTTATTTTATTTTAGTTTAGTTTATGTTTTTTTATTATTTATTTTTTTTCTTTTTAGGTTTAGGTTTTGGTTTTGGTTTTAGTTTATTTATTTATTTTATTTATTTATTTATTTTAATTTGGTTTAGGTTGGTTTTATTTTATTTTTAAGTCTTATTTAGTTTAGGTTTAAGTTTTTAGCTTTTTAGGTTTTGAGTTTTGGGTTAGTTTAGCATTTAAGGTTAGTTTAGGATTTAGGGTTTGGGGTTTAGGGTTTAGGGTTTAGGAGTTTTTTTTTGGTGTAAGGTTTGGGTTTTAGGGTTTACGATTTAGGGTTTAGGGTTTTAGGGCTTAGGGTTTTTGGTTTTGTGTTTAGGGTCTAGTATTTTTTGGGTTTGGGGTTAGGGTTTAGGGTTTAGATTTTAGGTTTAGGGTTTAGGTTTTAGTTTAGGGTTTAGGCTTTTTGGTTATTTGTTTTAACAAGAGCAAATTCAGATTCAACATTTCCTCTTTTCGAATTCATCAACCAAGTAACACACCATATTTTCTAAGACACAACAGCGACATATAAAAAAGCACATGAGCAAATCAAAACCCTAGATAACTAGAACCATCTCTTATAAAGACATAGCTCCATAGCAGAGATATTAAGATTTTTAATTTCTCCGGTTCCCATCAAAACCACCGGCCTCTCAGTAGCGAGATCCACCATCATATCCCGATCTCTCCTCATACCACCAGTAACCACCATTGCCTCTCCTGCCTCCATAACCACCACTACTCTGACCACCACCTCGATATCCACCACCACCTCTAGATCCCCCACCACCACTGTGATAACCACCACCTCCGCCTTTGCCTCTACCACCAGATCAAGACAGAGCCTGGTTGACAGTGATGTTCATGCCGTTAAGGTTCTTCCCATTCTTTGCAATTTTTTTAAAAAAAATTAAAATTGGGAGAATTTTATTACCAAAAAGAATGGGATGCAAGGTCCTTAGACGGGATAGATCTGTAAACTACTGTTCAAAGAGCTACAATTAGCCTAAAGAGATAAATCCCATATCTATTATAATAAAACCAAAGCAAAAGAAAAAAAAAAGACAAAATCGAAGAAAGAAATAGCACAAAATTCCAAGAAGGGCAGCCAAAGCCATCGATATCCCAAAATCTTCTAAGAGATGCATAAACCACCTATAGTCCCAAAACCAACCACAAACCTACAAAGAACTTAAGATAGAGATAAGTTTCTAGGAATAAGGACAAGTTAAGTACACAAAAGGAAAAAATGATAAAAATCTTAAATAAAGCTCAGGCTCAGTCACATTCATCTCAAGGGGTAACATGATATGTGAGCATCCAAACTTCAGAAGAAGGGTTTCAATCACATATGATGCTACCAGCCAAAAGGATAATAGAGAAAACATCCCAGTCTTCATAGCTAACTTACCTAGATTAAACCAAATAACCAACAGCCAAGAGCTAGCCAAGTTTCAGTATCTATTATCATGATTAAATAGGCAACTAAGAAACATCTAGCCAAACTAGGTAAAAGCAACCAACCTAACAAGGCGGTAGCCAAGAAATAATACCATCAAAGCCACCTAAAACAAACAAAGGCCAAAGGTAAAGAACCAAAAATTATGTAGATCCACAAACTAATAGTACAACTGCAACTAGCCATCAAGGCCACCCGGCCAACTATAGTAAGTGGAATTAGTAGAAATAGCAACAGAGCTAAGAATAGCCAAAACAACATGTAGGTTCATCCCATAATAGAAAGAAAGGGCAAGCCAATGGGCCATCCAGCCAATAGGTGAACACCACAAAAAAATTTTAAAAAAGCCACCAGAAAAGGGAATAAAAACTAGATGGCACGTAATAGCTCCAGAGAGAGTAACTCAGTCCAGAAAGGAACAAAGCCCATAGCCAGGCTCAACTAATAATCACAATGCCATATAGCCAAAATCGAAAGCAAAAGGCTGGAAAAAAGCACAGCCATCAAGCAACCACCAACCAATAAACCCTCATAAGGAAAAAAATAGGCTAGGAAAAAAGCCAAACAAGCAAGCTCTGAAACCTGCCAATCACCTGGCCATTCTAAAACCAACATACCATGAGACCAACAAGAGGAGAGAGAGCCACCAAAACTAGAAGGCAACCAAAGCTCAACAATACCAACCAAAAATAATCTTGACCTCCATCAGAAAGAGATACCATTCTTGGTGTAGGTTTATGTTTATTAGGTTTTAGGGTTTAGGTTTATTTTTTAATTCATTTAGTTATTTTAGGTTTAGGTTTAGGGTTTAGGGTTTAGGGTTTAGGGTTAGGGTTTTGGGTTTTAGGTTTTGGGTTTTGGTTTTCGGGTTTAGAGTTTAGGGTTTTAGAGTTTATGCATTTAGGGTTTAGGGTTTTGAGTTTAGGATTTAGGTTTATGGTTTTTTTGTTAAATTAACTAAACCAGTAGGTATATGTTTATTTAGTTTATTTAGTTTATTTTTTATTTATTTTAGTTTATTTTATTCTTTATTTTTATTTAGGTTTTTTATATTTTTTGGTTAATTTTATTTATTTTAGTTTAAGTATTTTACTTTAGTTTCTTTTTTAAGTATTTTACTTTAGGTTCAAGTTTATTTTTAGGTTAAGTTTTATTTTTATTTTATTTTTTAGGTTTAGGTTTTATTTGTTTACTTTTAGGTTTAGGTTTAGGTTTTTATTTTATTTTTTTAGGTTTAGGTTTTAGGTTTTTATTTTAAGTTTACTTTTAGGTTCTCTTTCTCAATTTTGGTTTAGGTTTATTTTTAGTTTATTTTATTTTATTTAGTTTAGGTTTAGGATAAGGTTTTATTTATTTTAGTTTAGTTTATTTTAATTTAGGTTTAGGTTTATTTTATTTTATTTTATTTTTATTTTTATTTATTTTAGGTTTTTTTTTGTTTTAGGGTTTAGGTTTTATTTTAATGTTTATTTTTAAAGTTTAGGTTTTTATTTTATTTTATTTTAGGTTTATTTTATTTTTATTTTATGTTTAGTTTTTATTATATTTAGGTTTTTTATTCTTAGGTTTATTTTATTTTTTTAGTTTAGTTTATTTTTTATTTATTTTATTTTAGTTTATTTTTATTAGTTTATTTTATTTTATTTTTAGGTTTAGGTTTAGGTTTTCATTTAGGGTTTTATTTTATTTTATTCTATTTTATTATTTTATTTGGGTTTAAGTTTTTTATTTATTTTATTTTTAGGTTTTATTTAGTTTATGTTTAGGTTTTTTGGTTTTTAGGGTTTAGGGTTTCGGGTTTGGGGTGTAGCATTTAGGGTTATAGGTTTGAGGGTTTAGGGATTAGAGTTTAGGGTTTAAGGTTGTAGGGTTTAGGGTTTAGGGTTTAGAGTTTACGGTTGTAGGTTTAGGGCTTAGGGTTTAGGGTTCAGGGTTTAGTTTAGGGTGTAAGGTTTTTGTTTTAGTTTTTTCAATAGAGAAAAAATTTAGATTCAACATTTCTTCATTTCGATTTCATCAACCAAGTAACACACCAAGTTTTTTGGACTCAAACGATGACATAGATAAAAAATAAGCACACATAGAGCAAATCAAAAACCATAGATAACTAGAACCATCTCTACTGTAAAGACATAGTTTCATAAGCAACAGATTGGATTGGCTGTTCTTTAGTTTCTCTAGTTCCCATCAGAGCCACCCCGGCCTCTCGAGTAGCGAGAACCACCATCATCTCCAGATCTCTCCCTCAGCCACCACCACGGTTATAACCTTTATCGCTCCTCCTGCCACCATAACAACCTTGCTCTGACCACCACCTCCATATCCACTAGCACCTTTAGATCCCCCACCATCACTGCGATAGTGCTTTGCCTCCACCCAGGATCTTGATTGAGCCTGGTTGATGGTGATGTTCTTACCGTCATGGTTCTGCAGACTCTTAGGATTTAGGTTTATTATGTTTTAGGGTTTAGGTTAATTTTTTAATTTATTTTGTTACTTTAGGTTTAGGTTTAGGGTTTAGGGTTGAGGGTTTATGGTTTAGCTATAGGGTTTAGGGTTTAGGGTTTAGGGTTTAATGTTTAGGGTTTTAGGTTTGCTTTTAGGGTATAGGGTTTAGGGTTAAGGTTTAGGGTTTAGGCTTTAGTGCTTAGGCTTTAGGTTTTAAGATTACTTTAGGGTTTAGGGTTTAGAGTTTAGTATTTAGGGTTTAGAGTTTTGGTTTAGGGTTTAGGTGTTAGGGTTAGGGTTTTAGGGTTTAGGGTTGTTTAGGGTTTAGGGATTAGGGTTTAGGGTTTATTTTGGGTAAAGTTAGAATTTTATTACAATAAAAGGAGAAGATACAATGTCCTTAAAAGTGTAAAGCTCTAAATTTCTACTCTTAGAGCTACAAAAAACCTCGAGAGCTAAACCCCCATCTAAGTACATTAGAAAGAGAAAAGAAAACAAAAGAGCAAATATAGTGCCTAAAAAGCATAAGAGAAAAAGTCATAGAGTAAGAATAAAATAAATCTTGAAAATAGTAAAAGGATGAGTCAACAACAGTTCATGATTCTTTTGAGAATGCAAGATAAGCATGATCCACAGCAACAACACTTGGGTTGGCTGAGCAATGACCATTCCTCTATAAAGTTCCAACCTATAAAAGAAATATGAAAAATAATACAAAGGTAAAAGTCATACCTGAAAAGGATAAGGATAAGAAGAGGAAAAGGAGAGAGCTGAGAAAGAGAAGGCTCAAGCTTAGTTAGGACCATCTCAGGGCAAAAATACATATGATCATCAAAATTTATAAAGAAGGGTTACATTCATATGTAATGCTACCAACCAGGAGAAGAGGTGAGTAACATCAAATCCATCATACATACACGATAAGAAAACATCAAGGCCGACAATCCATAGAGTTCTAGATCTAACACCATTAAATAAAGCAACAGCAATAACAACCTAGCGACACCAAAAGAAAACCACAACTAATTACAATAACCCAGAGAGAGGCTAGAACAGAGTCAGAACACCAACAATAGCCATTAACCAAACACCCTTGCAAGATCCAAACCAGAGAAAACAAGAACCAACCATCAGCAAGCACTAGACCAATGCCAAATTAATAGAGAAATAGCCAACAAAACCAAGATAGGAGCCGTCAAGCCAATGTCACAAAAATAAGCAGTCACCAAGCTAAACCAGGGTGAGTAGCCACAAATGATTAAACAACTCAAAAATGAAACCATCAACTGAAGGAAACATAAGCTGCAGCTAGTGCAAATCTTAAGAAGATAAAACAACCACACAAAAGGTGGCCAAAGGTAGGAACCAACCACCAAAAATCAAAAAGTCTAATATAAATGGATCAACAAAGGTTCAGCCAGCACAGTAAAAGTCACTAACAAATTGTCGGGTTTAGGTTTTAGATTTCAGGTTTAGGTTTTAGTTTAGGTTTAAGGGTTTTTATTATTTTTTTATTTTTTAACAAAGAACATATTCAAATTCAACACTTCTTATTTTCAATTTTTTCAACTAAGTAACATACCAAGTTTTCTAAGACATAAGTGGCGACATAGTTAGAAAATGAGCATGGATTGAGAAAATCAAAAACCCTAGATAACTAGAACCGTCTCTACTATAAAGATATAGTTGCATAAGTAGTAGATCGGATCGACCGTTCTTTAGTTTCTCTAGTTCCCATCGAAAACACCTTGGCCTCTTGAGTAGTGGGATTTATTATTATATCCTTGATCTCTCCCTCTACACCACCATGGATGTAACCTCTATCACTCGTCCCACCTCCATAACCACCACTGCTCTAACCACCACCACCATATCCACCAGCACCTCCAGATCCCTCCCTATCACTGCGATAACTGCCACCTCCACCTTCGCCTCCATTACTAGATCTAGACTGAGCTTGGTTGATAGTGATGTTCCTACCATCAAGGTACTACCTATTCTTAGGGTTTAGGTTTAGGTTTAGCTTTATTAGGTTTTAGGGTTCAGGTTGATTTTTTGATTTATTTAGTTACTTTAGGTTTAGGTTTAGGGTTTGTGGTTTAGGGTTTAGGGTTAAGGGTTATGGTTTAGGGTTTAGGGTTTAAGATTTAGGATTTTAGGGCTTAGGGTTTAGGTTTAGGGTTTAGGGTTTAGTGTTTAGGATTTAGGGTCAAGGTTTTTTTTTAAAATTAAGTAAACCGATAGGTTTAAGTTTATTTAGTATATTTGGTTTCTTTATTATTTATTTTAGTTTACATAATTTTTTATTTTTATTTTGGTTTACATATTTTTTAATTTAGTTTTTTTATTTTAGTTTAGGTTTTTTATTTTAGTTTATTTTTTAGGTTTAGGTTTAGGTTTTTTTTAGTAGAGTTTTACTTTTACTTTATTTTTTAGGTTTAGGTTTAGGATTTTATTTGATTTTTTTTTACGTTTACATTTTAGGATTTTATTTTAGGTTTATTTTTTGTTTTTACTTTATAGTTTAGGTTTAAGTTTCAATTTAGTTTATTTTAGGTTTAGGTTTAGGTTTTGTTTATTTTAGTTTAGTTTATTATAGTTTAGGTTTAGGTTTATTTTATTTTATTTATTTATTTTTATTTTAAGTTTAGGTTTTATTTTAGTTTACTGTTTAGGCTTTATTTTTTATTTATTTTTAAGATTTCTTTTTTAGGTTCATTTTTTAGGTTTAGGTTTTTATTTAGTTTTTATTTTATTTTATTTTTATTTTACATTTAGTTTTTTTTATTTAGGTTTATTATTCTCAGGTTTATTTTATTTTATTTAGTTTAGTTTAAGATTTTATTTATTTTATGTTTGTTTATTTTTATTTTTTATTTTTAGGTTTAGGTTTAGGTTTTAGAGTAGGTTTTTATTTTATTTTATTTTATTTTTTATTTAGGTTTATGTTTTTAATTTATTTTATTTTTAGGTTTTATTTAGTTTAGGTTTAGGTTTCTAAGTTTTTATGTTATAGGGTTTAGGGTTTAGTGCTTAAGGTTTAGGGTTTAAGGTTTACGATTTAGGATTTTAGAGTTTTAGGGCTTTAAGGTTTAAGGTCTTAGGTTTTAGGGTTTAAGGTTAGGGTTTAGGGTTTAGTGTTTAGGGTTTAATGATTAGGCTTTAAGTTTAGGTTTTAGGGTTTAGGTTAGGGTTATAATATTATAGTTTAAGTTAACAGGGTTAGGTTATATTATGGTTTAGGGTTTAGGTTTTAGGCTTTAGGCTTTTGGGTTTAGGGTATTTAGGGTTTAGGGTTTAGGGTTTAGGGTTAGTTTAGGGTATAATGTTTAGGGTTTTAGGGTTTAGGGTTTAGGATTTAGGATTTAGTGTTTCAGTTTTAGGGCTTAGGGTTTAGGGTTTAGGGTTAGTTTAGGGTTTAAGGTTTAAGGTTTAAGGTTTTTTAGGGATTAAAGTTTAGGGTTTAGGTTTTAGGGTTGTAGGTTTAGGGTTGTAGGTTTAGGGTTTAGGATTTATGGTTAGTTTTAGAGTTTAGGGTTTAGGATTTAGTGCTTAGGGTTTAGGGTTTAGCATTTATGGTTATTTTTAATTAAGTAAACTGGTTGGTTTAGGCTTATTTAGTTCATTTAGTTTATTTTTTATTTTTATTTAGGTTTACTTTTTTATTTAGTTTACTTTATTTATTTTATGTTTATTTATTTTAGTTTAGGTTTTTTATTTTTGTTTATTTTTTTAGGTTTTGGTTTAGGTTTATGTTTATTTTTTAGTTTAGTTTTTTTTTAAGTTTATTTTTTATCTTTAGATTTACGTTTAGGTTTTAAATTTTTATTTTAGGTTTATTTTTAGGTTGTATTTTTTATTTTAAGTTTAGGTTTATTTTTAGTTTATTTTATTTTATTTACTTTAGGGTTTAAGATTATTTAATGATTAAGTTTAGGTTTTATTTATTTTAGTTTAGTTTATAATAATTTAGGTTGACATTTATTTTATTTTGCTTATTTTGTTAATTTTAGGTTTAGTTTTTTTTAGTTTAGGGTTTTAGTTTTATTTTTTAATTTTTTTAAGTTTTATTTGTAGGTTTATTTTTTAGGTTTAGATTTTTATTTTATTTTATTTTTGGTTTATTAGGTTTTTATTTTACGTTTAGATTTTATTTTATTTAGGTTTTTTATTTATTTTAGTTTAGTTTATTTTTATTAGATGACTTTTTATTTAGGTTTTTTAATAAATTTTAGTTTTAAGTTTTTAGAGTTTAGGGTTTAGGGTCTATGTTTTAGGGTTTATAGTTTTAGGGGTAAGGTTTTTAGGGTTTAGGGTTTAGGGTTTAGTGTTTAGGCTTTAGGGTTTAGAGTTTTTAGGGTTTAGGGTTAGGGTTAGCTTAGGTTTAGTTTTGTTTTTAAAATAAGTAAATCGGTAGGGTTTAGGGTTTGATTTCTTATTTAGTTTATTTTCAATTTATTTTAGTTTATTTTATTTTTTATTTTTATTTATGTTTATTTTTATTTTTTATTTAGTTTAGTTTATTTATTTTAGTTTAGGTTTCTTATTTTAGTTTATTTTTTAGGTTTAGGTTTATGTTTAAGTTTATTTTTTAATTTAGTTTTATTTTTATTTTATTTTCTAGGTTTAGGTTTTATTTTTTTAAATTTATGTTTTGCTTTAGGTTTAGGTTTTTATTTTATTTTCTTAGGTTTATGTTTTAGGTTTTTATTTTTGGTTTATTTTTAGGTTTTATTTTTTAGTTTAGATTTAGGGTTATTTTTAATTTATTTTATTTTATTTAGGTTAGGTTTATGTTTAAGTTAGAGTTTAGATTTTATTTATTTTCATTTAGTTTAATTTAATTTATGTTTAGGTTTATTTTATTTTATTTATTTCAACTTTATTTTAGGTTTTGGCTTTCTTCCAGTTTAGGGTTTAAGTTTGCTTTTTTATTTTTAAACTTTATTTTTTAGGTTTAGGATTTTACTTAGTTTTTTAAATTTTATTTTAATTTTATTTTAGGTTTATTTTATTTTTATTATGCATTTAATAGTTATTTTATTTAGGTTTTTTATTCTCATATTTTTTTTAGGTTATTTTATTTTAGTTTAGGTTTAGGTTTACTTTATTTTATTAATTTTAGGTTTAGGTTTTTATTAGTTTAGGGTTTATGTTTTATTTTTAATTTATTTTAGGTTTAGATTTTTATTTAGTTTTATTTTATTTTATTTTTACTTTATGTTTAGGTTTTATTTTATTTAGTTTTTTATTATTTTTAGGTTTATTTTATTTCTCTAGTTTAGTTTAGGTTTTTATATATTTTATTTTAGTTTAGTTAATATTTTTATTTTATTTTATTTTATTTTTAGGTTTAGGTTTAGTTTAGGTTTTAGTTTATGTTTTTATTTTATTTTATTTTTTATTTTATTCTAATTTGGGTTTTTTTATTTATTTTATTTTTTAGTTTTATTTTATTTAGGTTTAGGTTTTTAGGTTTTCAGGGTATGGTGTTTAGGGTATAGGGTTTAGGGTTTAGGGATTAGGGTTTAGGGTTGCAGGTTTAAGGTTTAGGGTTTTGGGTTTATGGTTTGGGTTTTTTTATTTTTTTTTATTTTTTATTTTTATTTTTTAAAAAATTAAGTAAACATGCAGGTTTATGTTTATTTAGTTTATTTATTTATTTATTTTATTTTATTTTTATTTTTATTTTTATTTAAGTTTATTACTATTTTATTTAGTTTAGTTTATTTATTTTAGGTTCATTTATTTTTGTTTAGGTTTTTTATTTTAGTTTATTTTTTTTCAATTTAGGTTTAGGTTTAGGTTTATTTTTTAGTTTAGTTTTATTTTTTTTATTATTTTGTTTAGGTTTTACTTTTATTTTTAGGTTTAGGTTTAGGTTTTTATTTAATTTTTCTAGGTTTAGGTTTTAGGTTTTTATTTTAGGTTTAATTTTAGGTTTACTTTTTTAGTTTAGGTTTAGGTTTATTTTTAGTTTATTTTATTTTATTTAGTTTAGGTTTAGGTTTAGGTTTAGTTTCTTTTATGTTTAGATTTAGGTTTTATATATTTTAGTTTATTTTATTTTATTTTAGGTTTAGGTTTATTTTATTTTTATTTTAGGTTTAGATATTTTTTTTAGTTTAGGGTTTAGGATTTATTTTTTTTATTTTTAGTTTTTAGTTTTAGGTTTATTTTTTAGGTTTATTTTTAATTTAGTTTTTATTTTATTTTATTTTTGTTTTATTTTATTTTTATTTTAGGTTTAGTTTTTATTGTATTTATGTTATTTTTTTAGTTTTGTTTAGGTTTTTATTTACTTTATTTTACTTTAGTTTTTAATTTTTATTTTATTTTCCTTTTAGGTTTAGGTTTATGTTTAGGTTTTAGCATATATTTTTATTTTATTATATTTTTTTATTATATTTTCGTTTAGGTTTATTTATTTATTTTATTTTTATGTTTTATTTAGTTTAGGTTTAGGTTTTTAGCTTTTTAGGGTTTAGGGTTTATTTATTTATTTATTTAAGGTTTAGGGTTAGTTTAGGATTTAGGGTTTAGTGTTTAGTGTTATCGGTTTAAGGTTGTAGGTTTAGGGTTTAGGGTTTAGGGTTAGTTTTAGGTTTAGGGTTTAGGGTTTAAAGTTAGTTTTAGGGTTTAGGGTTGGGTTTTTTTTTTCATTTTATTTTATTTTATTTTAAATTAATTCAACTAGTAGGCTTAGGTTTATCTAGTTTATTTTTTATTTATTTTTGTTTATTTTATTTTTTATTTTGATTTTTGTTTATTTTTATTTTTACTTAGTTTAATTTATTTAATTAAGGTTTATTTATTTTTGTTTATTTTTTAAGTTTAGGTTTAGGTTTATTTATATTTTTTACTTTAGTTTTATTTTTATTTTATTTTTTAGGTGTAGTTCTTTATTTTTTATTTCTAGGTTTAGGTTTTAGCTTTTTATTTTAGGTTTATTTTTAGGTTTTATTTTTTAATATAGGATTAGGTATATTTTTGGTTTATTTTATTTTATATAGTTTAGGTTTATGCTTAGGTTTAGGTTTTATTTATTTTAGTTTAGTTTATTTTAGTTTATGTTTAGGTTTATTTTATTTCTATTTTTGGTTTAGGTTTTTTTTAGTTTAAGGTTTAGGTTTTATTAATTATCTATTTTTAGGTTTAGGTTTTTATTTAGTTTTTATTTTACTTTATTTTAAGTTTATTTAATTTTTCTTTTAGGATTAGTTTTTATTTTATTTAGGTTTTTTATTTTTTAGTATTGTTTAGGATTTTATTTATTTTATTTTAGTTTAGTTTTTATTTTTTATTTAATTTACTTTTTGGGTTTAGGTTCAGGTTTAGGTAGTAGTTTATGTTTTTTTTATTTATTTAGGTTTAGGTTTAGGTTTTTTTTCTTTTTTTTAGGGCTTTGGGTTAAGGACTGTAGGTTTAGGGTTTAAGGTTTAGGGTTAGTTCTAGGGTTTAGGGTTTGGGTTTTTTAAATTTTTTTATTTTTGTTAAATTAAGTAAACTAGAAGGTTTATGTTTATTTTGCTTATTTTTTATTTATTTTAGTTTATTTTATTTTTATTTTTATTTTTATTTAATTTAGTATATTTATTTTAGGTTTATTTTTTTGTTGAGGTTTTTTATTTTAGTTTATTTTTTAGGTTTAGGCTTAGGTTTAGGTTTATTTTTTAGTTTAGTTTTTTTATTTTATTTTTTAGGTTTAGGTTTTAGTTTTTATTTTTAGGTTGAGGTTTAGATTTTTATTTTATTTATTTTAGGTTAAGGTTTTAGGTTTATTTTTAGGTTTTATTTATTGGTTTCGGTTTAGGTTTATTTTTAGTTTATTTTATTTTATTTATTTTGGGGTTTAGGTTTAGTTTATTTTAGGTTTATTTTTAGGTTTTATTTATTTTAATTTAGGTTTAGGTTTATTTTATTTTGTTTATTTTATTTTATTTTAGGTTTAGGTTTTTTTTTTGTTTAGGGTTTTGGTTTTAAATTTTATTTTTTAGGTTTTATTTTTAGGTTTAGGTTTTTATTTAATTTTTATTTTATTTTATTTTATTTTTATTTTACGTTTAGTTTTTAATTTATTTTTGTTTTTTATTCTTAAGTTTATTTTATTTTATTTAATTTATTTTAGCTTTTTATTTATATTATTTTAATTTATTTTTATTTGTTTATTTTATTTTATTTTTAGGTTTAGGTTTTTTTATTAATTTTATTTATAGATTTTATTTAGTTTAGGTTTAGGTTTTTAGGTTTAATGGGTTTTGGGTTTAGAGTTTTAGGTTTAGGTTTTAGGGTTTTAAGATATAGGGTTTTAGGGTTTAAGGTTTAGGGTTAAGGTTTAGGGTTTAGGGTTTAGGGTTTAGTGTTTAAGCTTTAGGGTTTAGGGATTTTAAGGTTTAAGGTTTAGTGTTTAGGGTTTAGGGTTAGCTTAGAGTTTAAGGTTAGTTTAAGGTTTAGGGTTTAGGCTTCAGGATTTAGGGCTTTAGGGTTTAGGGTTTATGATTTATGGTTTGGTCAAAGTTTAGGGTTTAGGGTATTAGAGTTTAGGGTTTAGGGTTTACAGTTTAGGGTTAGGGTTTAGGGTTTAGGTTTTAAGGTTTATGGTTTTAGGTTTAGGGATTAGATTTTTGGTTTTAGGGTTTTTTTTTAGTTTAAGGTTTAGGATTTAATTTTTTATCTATTTTTATGTTTTGTTTGTTAGGTTTATTTCATTCTTCTCTTAGGTTTAGTTTTTATTTTATTTAGGTTTTTTATTTTTAGTTTAATTTAGGATTTTATTTATTTTATTTTAGTTTAGTTTTTATTTTTTATTTTATCTTCCTTTTGAGTTTAGGTTTAGATTAAGGTTGTAGTTTATGTTTTTTTTTGTTTTTAGGTTTAGGTTTTTTTAGGGTTTAGGGTTTAGGGTTTAGGGTTTAAGGTTTTAGGTTTAAGGTTTAGGGTTTAGGGTTAATTTTAGGGTTTAGAGTTTGGGTTTTTTTTTTTTTTTACTATTACTAAATTAAGTAAACTAGTAGGTTTATGTTTATTTAGTTTATTTTTTATTTATTTTACTTTATTTTATTTTTATTTTTATTTTTATTTAGTTTAGTTTATTTATTTTATGTTTTTGTAATTTTTTTTATGTTTTTTATTTTGGTTTATTTTTTTAGGTTTAGGCTTAGGTTTAGGTTTATTTTTTAGTTTAGTTATATTTTTATTTTATATTTTAGGTTTAGGTTTTACTTTTTTTTTTAGGTTTAAGTTTTGGCATTTATTTTATATTTTAGGTTAAGGTTTTAGGTTTTTATTTTAGGTTATTTTTAGGTTTTATTTTTTATTTTAGGTTTAGGTTAATTTTTAGTTTATTATATTATATTTAGGTTAGGGTTTAGGTTTAATTTATTTTAGGTTTAGGTTTAGGTTTTATTTATTTTATTTTAGTTTATTCTAGTTTAGGTTTAGGTTTATTTTATTTTGTTTATTTTATTTTGTTTAGGTTTAAGTTTTTTTTTTAGTTTAGGGTTTAGGTTTTATTTTTAGATTTATGTTTTTATTTAGTTTTTATTTTCTTTATATTTATTTTATTTTATATTTATTTTATGTTTATTTTATTTTTATTTTTCATTTAGTTTTTATTTTATTTAGATTTTTAATTCTTAGGTTTATCTAATTTTTGTTTAGTTTAGGTTTTTATTTATTATATTTTAATTTATCTTTATTATTTTATTTTATTTTATTTTTAGGTTTCAATTTTTTTTATTAATTTTATTTATAGGTTTTATTTAGTTTTGGTTTAAGTTTTTAGGGTTTAGTGTTTAGGGTTTAGGTTTTAGGGTTTTAGGGTTTAGAGTTTGAGGGTTTAAGGTTTAGGGTTAGGGTTAGGGTTTAGGGTTTAGTGTTTTTTTAGGGAACCTCATATAGAGGAATTTTATTGCCACAAAGGAGGGTTATAAGGTCCTTAAGACAAGATCTCCTGCTCAAAGAGCTACAATCAGCTTAGAGAGTGAATCCCCTATCTAAGTACAACCAAAAAAGAGTTAGAAAAATTAAAGAGAAAGGAAAAATAGTAAGAGAAATAAAAATAGCCAAAAGGAGAAGCTAGAGGACAACCTTCAGCAAAAAGTTCTGAGGATTAGAGAAGCATATGCCACCTCTAGAGAAGGAATCTGCAAGGAAATAAAATAAAACTTGCAAACAGCTAGAAGAAAGAATTAGCACAAGTAGAGAGTTGCAAGCAAAATTAACTGAAAAAACAAAGGAGAGTGAGAGAAAAATATAGAAAAATGTGAGAGAAGGCTCGCTCAGTCCACCTGAGAGGTAGCATGAAACATGAGCATCCAATCTTCAAAGGCAGGGTTACATCACAAATGCTACTACCATCCAAATTATGAGTGAAATCATCCCAGTAGGTATAGGTTTATTTAGTTTATTTAGTTTATTTTATTCTTTATTTTTATTTAGGTTATTTAAATTTTTTTGGTTAATTTTATTTACTTTAGTTTAAGTATTTTACTTTAGTTTCTTTTTTAAGTTTATGTTTAGGTTCAGGTTTATTTTTAAGTTAAGTTTTATTTTTATTTTATTTTTTAGGTTTAGGTTTTATTTGTTTACTTTTAGGTTTAGGTTTAGGTTTTTATTTTATTTTTTTTAGGTTTAGGTTTTAGGTTTTTATTTTAAGTTTACTTTTAGGTTTTCTTTCTCAGTTTTTGTTTAGGTTTATTTTTAGTTTATTTTATTTTATTTAGTTTAGGTTTACGATAAGGTTTTATTTATTTTAGTTTAGTTTATTTTAATTTAGGTTTAGGTTTATTTTATTTTATTTTATTATTATTTTTTATTTATTTTAAGTTTTTTTTAGTGTAGGGTTTAGGTTTTATTTTAATGTTTATTTTTAAAGTTTAGGTTTTATTTTATTTTATTTTAGGTTTATTTTATTTTTATTTTATGTTTAGTTTTTATTATATTTAGGTTTTTTATTCTTAGGTTTATTTTATTTTATTTAGTTTAGTTTATTTTTTATTTATTTAATTTTTTATTTATTTTATTTTAGTTTATTTTTATTAGTTTATTTTATTCTATTTTTAGGTTTAGGTTTCGGTTTTCATTTAGGTTTTTATTTTATTTTATTCTATTTTATTTTTTTATTTGGGTTTAAATTTTTTATTTATTTTATTTTTAAGTTTTATTTAGTTTATGTTTAGTTTTTTGGTTTTTAGGGTTTAGGGTTTAGGGTTTAGGATTTAGTGTTTAGGGTTTAGGGTTTCGAGTTTGGGGTTTAGCATTTAGGGTTATAGGTTTGAGGGTTTAGGGATTAGAGTTTAGGGTTTAAGGTTGTAGGATTTGGGGTTTAGGATTTAGGGTTTACGGTTGTAGGTTTAGGGCTTAAGGTTTAGGATTCAGGGTTTAGTTTAGGGTGTAAGGTTTTTGTTTTGGTTTTTTCAATAGAGAATAAATTTAGATTCAACATTTCTTCATTTTGATTTCATCAACCAAGTAACACACCAAGTTTTTTTGGACTCAAATGATGACATAGATAAAAAATAAGCACACATAGAGCAAATCAAAAACCATAGATAACTAGAACCATCTCTACTATAAAGACATAGTTTCATAAGCAACAGATTGGATTGGCTGTTCTTTAGTTTCTCTAGTTCCCATTAGAACCACCCTGGCCTCTCGAGTAGCGAGAACCACCATCATCTCCAGATCTCTCCCTCAGCCACCACCACGCCTTTATGGCTCCTCCGCCACCATAACAACCCCGACCACCACCACCATCCCATATCCACTAGCACCTTTAGATCCCCACCATCCTTTGTGATAGCCTTAGCCTTCTCCACCACCAGATCTTGAGTGAGCCTGGTTGATGGTGATGTTCCTACCGTCATGGTTCTGCCCACTCTTGGGGTTTAGGTTTATTAGGTTTTAGGGTTTAGGTTACTTTTTTAATTTATTTAGTTACTTTAGGTTTAGGTTTAGGGTTTGGGGTTGAGGGTTTAGGGTTTAGCTATAGGGTTTAGGGTTTAGGGTTTAGGTTTTAATGTTTAGGTTTTTTGGTTTTCTTTTAGGGTATAGGGTTTAGGGTTAAGGTTTAGGGTTTAGGCTTTAGTGCTTAGGCTTTAGGTTTTAAGGTTAGTTTAGGGTTTAGGTTTAGGTTTAGGTTTAGGCTTTAGTGCAACCAGGCAAAGGGATGCCACCAAACCCTTGGAGTAATAGCACCACCTAAGTATTCCAACATAACATGTGAAAGAACAACCAATAGAAAACTCCTACCTAGATTACTCATTAAGGCAATGAAAACACCCCCATAGTGAACAGGAACAACAGCCCAGGTGTTAACATCCACCTATTGAAGGCAAGATCACAAGAATAATTATAAAGGTCTAATAGAGATAAGAGTAGCCTCAGCCAACAGATATAACCATACAACAAAAGCATAAGTAATGAGGCTAATTGAACGATAATCATCATAACAAAGGGGGACACAAAAATCCAACAGAAAGATACATCCTATGCACTATGGCTCGATAACCCATTACAATAGTGATAGAAGCAATAGTGTAACCAACATAGGAAAAATAAAATTATCATTAGAATAGAGCCATTGTAGGAATCCAAAAATATACAGCCTAAGAATCCATCATATGTAGGGAAAATAGCCCAACTGCTAAGTAAACAGCAACAACAATATCAAAAAGGAAAAGAGACAAAAAGAAAGCCCAACCGAGCAGGGATGTAGCAGAAAATACAAAATAAAGAGGAGAAAGAGAGACAGAAAACAAAAATAACATCAATAATAAAATAACTAATTAATCCATGAATGATGAGAAAAGGAGTAGCAGAGCCTAGCAAATCCATTGTAACAGGCGACAGACCCATGAAAGAGGGCTATCAGCAAATAAAAAATAGAACCCAACATGTTAAGAAATAAATAGCAGGTAAGCAATAGATGAGGAAAAAGAGCTAAATACTACAGATAACCATTAAAATGCAATTAGTGTAGTAGAAAACCGAGAAAGGAGATCAAGGAAATAGAAAGAGGAAATATAGATAGAACAAACAGTTAAAAGAGTAGACAACAACATAATGAATATTAGTATCTGAGGTAAGGTAGACCAGAGTTATCCAAATTAACCAAACCATGCAATTATTTAGGAAGATTAGAATGATCAAAATAGTTGAGCACATCTATTCTAGCACCTAGATTAGCAAGATAGTCAGCACAAGCATTTCCCTGATGCCAAATATGTGTGATTTTAAAAATGACTTGAGAGAGGAGAGCTCTAGTATGATTAAGGAGATAGTATAAATCTGTGTTTCCCACCTTGGTGGAAGTCAACATATCAATGAGCAAAAGAGCATCCACTTCAATCCAGATATTGAGCCAAACTTTTTGCAAACAAATCTGAATATCTTTATTAATAGCCATTAATTCAACAAAGATAACAAAACAAGCTTTAAGGGGATAGGCAAAAGCACAAGTGAAAATACCTTTAAAATTTTTGAAAAAACCACCACAGCCAAAAGCATTTTGAGAGACAGAGCCATTAGTATTAATTTTGATAGTATTGTTATGAGGCTTTCTCCAATAGATAAGCTTATCTTCTTTCCAGTTGGGGATCTCAAGCTAGCTAAGACCTAGCTGGCTGGCCACAAATTTGCACCCTTTGAAGTGGTTGTTAGTAATTAAGCTAGCATTAAATAAAACATAAATTTTTTCTTTAGTTCTAGAAATAATCCTCTTATGATTCATAGGGATACCATGATGTTTGGCATCACTTCTGTCCATCCATATGAACCATATAAGAGCGATGTCAGTAATAACTTTAATGTGCCCTTTCATAGTTTTATGAAAATAAACATCAAGAAGTTGATATAAGGATAAAGAACCATGAAAAAGATTAATATTGAAAAGTTCATCATACCAAACCCAAAATTTGGAGGCAATAGCTCCATTCACAAAGACATGGTTAACATTCTCAATGTGAAAATAGCAATAGCATTTGGAAGGCAAATGAAAACCTTTACCCCACATCAAGGAGTCAACAGGAATAAAATTTTTCAGAATTCTCCAAATAAGGATAGAGTAGGAAATAGGGATAATGTTATTCCAAATTTTAAATAACACATTAGAGAAGCCATGGGCTTCTCTAATATGATTCCACACCTCCTTAAGGATAAAATCACCATTATGAGGACAAAAAAGAATCGTCGCTTGTTAGAAATGATAGGAATGTTAATTAATTTATCTAAAAGAGAATTAGGAATATAATCAGTGAGTTTACTATTATTCCAATTATTATTAATCCAAAAAGAGTTAACTTTAATAGTAGTAGTAAAATGTGTAGATAAGAAATCATCAATAGAACCACTGCCAATCTAGTTATCTTGCCAAAAGAAAGAAGATCCAGAGTTAACTCCCCAAGATATAAGGGATTCAGCTTCCTGTTAGATGGAATAAAGTCTTTTCCAGATAGAGGAGTCACCACTTTATAAGGGCAAATAAAAGGATGCTTACCACAGATTTGGCGTCATGAAGTTTGCCCAAAGACTATTATTACTCCTAAAATTCCACCAAAGTTTATGAGAGAAAGTAGTAATAGCTTCACGAATAGACTTATAGCCAAGCCTACCCTTAGCAACGGTGCCACAACTTTTATACTAAGAAGTCCAATGCATCCTTTTAATAGAATTGTTAGAGCCCTAGAAAAATTTATTAAGGAGACATTCTATTAAGGAAACATTCTATTCTATTTAAGGTAGAGTTAGTAGGGATGATGGTTTGAATAAGATAAAGAGGCATGGAGTTAATGGTACTCTTGAGAAAAGTTAGCTTGGCACCAAAGAAAAGTAAGTGAAATTCCCAAATAAAAATTTTATTAGCAATTTTTTCGGTTAGATCATCAAAGAGATGTGATCTTTTTTGACCCTTGTATAGAGGGGCACCAAGATATTTAATAGGGAGTTATTGTTCTTTAAAATTAGTGATTCTCAAGATTTGATTGATTTTGTTACTGGAGATTTTAGAAGAGGTAATGAAGAAACTTTTGCCTTCATTGATAGAAAGACCACTTTCTTTACAAAAATTATTTAAGAAAATATTGATGCATTTAATGTGATGGATGGAGGAATTACAAAAAATAATGAAATCATCAGCAAAACTAACATGGGAGACAAGTAAACCACCAAGAATTCTAAAATACATGCTAGGATTATTATTGAAAAGATTGTTTAAGCTCCTAGAAAGATATTCCATAGCAATAATAAAAAGAGAAGGAGACAAGAGGTCACCTTGCCTCAAACCATTAGAAGAAGGGAAAAAACCTAAGGCCTCATCATTAAGAATAACAGAAAACCAAGCATTGATAATGCAATTTTTAAATAAGTAGATGAAATTTTTAGAAAAACAAAATAAATGAAGGATGTGTAATAGAAAATCCTAAGAGATGTTTAGATGCTCTAATAGAGCATCCAAGTCATGAATCAACTCTTGAGCAAGAAGAATGTTATCAGATATGGCTCTACCTCTAAGAAAATTAGTTTGGTTGAGGGAGATAATTTTTTGAAGAAGAGGACTAAGTCTATTAGCAAGCATTTTAGCAATCAATTTATGAAAGAAACTGCAAAGACTAATAGGTCTAAAATCACTCCAAGATTTAGGATTCTCAATTTTAGGTATAAAAATAATGGAAGTACTAGAAAAATATCTTGGGAGGAGATTATCAGTAAAGAAATCAGTAATAACATCAACTAAAACATTTTTAATAATAGGCCAACAATGCTGGAAAAATTGGGTTGTACAACCTTCAAGACCAGCAATAAAATCAATACTCATGTTATTAAGAACTTTACCAATCTCCTCTTCTGTAGGCAACCTAGTAAGCAAATGATTATCATCACTAGTAATGGTTTAGGGGATCAAATGAGAGCTAGAAATAGCATCTAAAGTGTGATTCTTATTAAGAATATTTCTAAAATGATTAACAATAGAGGCTTTAATCTCATTAGTGTTAGTGATCCAATCTCTAGTATCACTTTTAATTTTCTGGATGGAGTTTAAAGCTCTCTTTTTATTGAATAATGAATGAAAGTACCATGTATTTTTGTCCTCATCAACAATATGCTTACTAGCAGTCTTTTTTTGCCAATAACTTTCTTCCATATTCTGATAGTTAACAAAATTATATTTGGCTTCATTTAAATCCTTCTGCTTAGAAGAGTCAGTCAAAACTACATTTTCAAGACTACAAACCAAAAGCTCCATATTTTTGATAATAGCAAAGAGATTTTTAAAACAATGCTTGTTCCACCAAATTAGGTTTTATTTAAGCCATTTAAGTTTAAACTAGAATCTAATCATACATCTAACCAAATTATCAGGGTGTAAAGGGGTAACCCAATTGGTGGAAACAACTTTTAAAAAATTGAAGTGTTGAATCCACATATTTTGAAATCTAAAAGAGGAGGAGGATAATCTTTTAGAGCTATAATATAAATTAAAAGAGGAGCATGATTTGACAAAGTTCTACGTAAATGTTCAACAGAGGTAAGAGGCCATTGATTAATCTAATGAGTGTTAAAAAGAATTCTGTCAAGCCATTGCTAGAGTTTAGAGTTATGCTAAGTGTAATTAGAACCAGAATAACCAATGTCAATAAGATTGTAATCAAGAATCATATTAGAGAATTCTTCCATTGAATGAATATTAGGAGAGCAACCTCTCCTTCTTTCAGAAAAAGAGAGGATAGTGTTGAAATCACCCCCCACCAACCAAGGTTTATTAACAGCTAAAGCAAAACTTCTTAAATTATCCCAAAGGATGCTCTATTATAAGAAGCATAAACAAAAGAGCCTAAAGCAGAAAAATCAGCACATGAAATATGAACATTAACAACTTATTGGAGATCATCTAAAATAGAAACATTAAGTAAAATATTCCAAAAACACCAAATTTTATTAATATTAGAAAAGAAGTTATTAAAATTGAGCATTCTAGTAACATGATTAATCTTAGAAGCATTTATGAGAGGTTCAATGACCACAAGTAAAGATATATTGTTAATACGGCAAAGACTTCTAACACGATTACGGACAGTGAGGGTTCCAATCCCTCGAACATTCTAAATAAAAGAGTTAAACATAAAGAAAATGTTAAATAAGCAAAATAAGCATTAGAAAGGGAGCAACCACTCCGGTGTGTTATGAGATGAAGAACCAGATCTAGTAGATCTAGTTGAGTTATGAGGAAACATTTTAGCTTTAAAAGATTCCTTTTTATTACAATTTGAAAAGCTCTATTTTTATCCAATGTATATCATCGAAGAGATTAGAGGTGTTAAGAATAGGAATCAACAAAACATTTCTAATCACAACTTCCCTTCTTTAGTCTCGGTGGAAAGGTGGGATTAGAATGAATGTCAATCATGGGATTTGATGAAGGAGGTAGTAGTAATACCATTAAGAACACAAATACTAGTATCGATTCGAGTTTTGTTCCTAATTTTAGCCATCTTCATCATTAAATTCCACATGCTCATTCTCATGCACAACATTTACAAGAGGTAAAGAAACCTAAATAGATTCATTAGGAAAAGAAGTTGCATATTTGTCAACCTCATGAATAATAGAGTTATCATGGGAAAGTATGTTATCATGAAGGGATGGATTAATTAACAAACCATCATAATCAACATTAGTGCTATCTTTGACCACATTAGATTGAATAATGGGACTATCAATATTGAGCACATCAGTGAATTCGAATGAAGCAGTAATAGTATTTCCATTTAGGTTAGCTTTAGGTACATAAATAGGATTATGAACTTTATCATTTGGATTAGTAGAAATAGGATCATTTGAGTTTTTCTTTTTAAGTTGTGGGTGAAACACAAAGCACTCAGAGTTATCATGCCCATGAATTTTACAGTGCGAACAAAAAGTAGAAAAGTTTTCAAATTCAACTTTTTGAAAATAACCAAACTTTTCAGAACCAATCCAAACTTCCTTAGGATATTTTTTAGAAATATCAAGTTCAAGTAGTATACAAGCTACAAATGGATGGGATCTCATAGCGGTGGCCTGATCAATTTGAAGAGGTCGACCAAAAAGAGCCCCAATAGCATATAGAACTTGATGAGTGACATAGTGAATCTTCATATCGAAAAAGCCAACCAAATAGGAATGATTGGTGATTCCTCTTTTATATCAAAAAGAGGAAACCACTTTAAAAGATGCATTTGATAATTGTAAACAAAGTATGAACGACGTGAAAAAACCCTTGAGTAGTCAAGATCATTTGTAAGCTAAATCAAAACATGTTTAGGATCGATCAAACCCATAGAGAAAGGACCAGAGAGTTTAAGATTGTGAAAAAAAAGAATAAATATTATCCAAATTTGGATGACTCAATGCAAATTTTCCAACCAAAGTAAACTCATACGACTTAGCCAGCTTCTTAACATCAAGATTCGAGCACATGATCACAGGGATGCCACAAAATGAAGTCAATATTGAATTCACTGAATCAGTAGGGGAAAGGCTCTTACCAGAGAGAGCATCCTTAAAGGATTGAGCAACATGCATAACAGTAAGAGCTTTTGAATCCATCAATCCCATTAAATTTGATGACCTAGCTATTGCCTCTATGAAGGAAATGCTCGGCTACATGGCCAAAGGATCCACCTCCAGCAAAATGAACTACAGGAACATCAAGCATGTGGCCAGAGCTAAGAAAAACAAAGAAAATCTGATCGATAATGGTGAAGGATCACCAAAATTGTAAGGATAAGAAGAACCAAAAAGGGGAAATCACAATTGCCAGAGAGTGTCGTAGGGAGGAGGAAGATTTTTTGAGGTTTTTGAGTTTGTTGTATTATGAGTTTAGTTTAGTTTAGTTTTAGTTTAGGGTTTAGTTTAGTTTTTAGTTTATTTAATTTATTTTTAGGGTTTAGGTTTAGGTTTATTTTAGGTTTAGGTTTAATTTATTTTTAGTTTAGTTTAGTTTAGTTTAGTTTTTTAGTTTAGGTTTATTTAGTTTATTTTTTAGGGTTTATGTTTATTTTTAGGTTTACTTTACTTTAGTTTAGTTTATTTTATTTATTGTTTAGTTTTAATTTTATTTTAGTTTATTTTTAGTTTATTTTAATTTATTTTTAGTTTTTAGTTTAGTTTAGTTTAGTTTAGTTTATTTAGTTTTTAGTTTAGTTTATTTTTAGTTTAGGTTTTTTAGTTTATTTTTTTTAGGTTTAGTGGTTAAGCTCTTTTATTTTCTTTTATTTTAGTTTATGTTAGTTTAGTTTAGGTTTAGTTTATTTTATTTTAGTTTAGCCTAGTTTATTAGTTTAGGCTCAGTTTAGTGGTATTTTTAGGTTTAGGGTTGTAGGGTCTGTTTAGGGCTCAGGTATAGGGTTGGTTTAGGCTCATGGCTCAGCTCATGGTGGGTTTTAGGGTTTAGGGTTTAGGATTTATAGTTTAGGCCGGGTAGGGTCTAGGTTGTGAGCCTTTAGAGCCAGAGCTCAGGTCACTGCTGTGGTTGGGTTTAGGCCTATGGCTTGTGGTAGGGTTGCAGGTTTGGGTTTATAGTTTAGGTTTTAGGATTTTTTTAGAGTTTAGGTTTAGGTATATTTAGATTGTTTTTTATTTTTTTTATTTAATTTTTTATTTTTATTGAGCCTTATTTTTTATTTAATTTAGTTTGTTTATTTTAGGTTTATTTATTTTAGTTTAGGTTTATAAATTTAGTTTATTTTTTACTTTAATTTTTTTTATTTTATTTTTTAGGTTTAAGTTTTACTTTTTATTTTTAGGTTTAGGTTTAGGTTTTATTTTATTTTTTTAGGTTTAGGTTTTAGGTTTTTATTTTAGGTTTATTTTTAGATTTTGTTTTTTAATTTAGGTTTAAGTTTATTTTTTAGTTTATTTTATTTTATTTTGTTTTGAGTTTAGGTTTAGATTTAGGTTTTATTTGTTTTATTTAGTTTATCTTAGTTTAGGTTTAGGTTTATTTTATTTTGTTTATTTTAGGTTTAGGTTTTTTTTATGTTTATGGTTTGGGTTTTATTTTTAAGTTTCAATTTTTATTTAATTTTTAGTTTATTTTATTTTAGGTTTATTTTATTTTTATTTTTATTTTATGTTTAATTTTTATTCTATTTTTGTTTTTTATTTTTTTGGTTTATTTTATTTTTTAGTTTGGCTTAGGTTTTTATTTATTTTAGTTTAGTTTTTACTTTTTATATTATTTTATTTTTAGGTTTAGTCTTAGGTTTAGGTTTTGGTTTAGGTTTATGATTAGGTTTAAGTTTTAGTTTAGGTTTTTATTTTATTTAGGTTTTAGCTTTTTATTTATTTTGTTTTTAGGTTTTATTTAGTTTGGGTTTAGGTTTTCAATTTTTTAGGGTTTAGGGTTTATGATTTTAGGGTTTAGGTTTTAGGGTTAGGGTTTAGGGTTAGGGTTTAGGGTTTAGGGTTTTGAGTTTAGTGTTTAGGCTTTAGGGTTTAGGTTTAGCTTAGGGTTTAAGGATTTGTTTTTAAAGTTTAGGTTTATTTAGTTTATTAAGTTTATTTTATTTTTTTTATTTTTATATATGTTTATTTTTTAATTTTATTTAGCTTAGTTTATTTATTTTAGTTTATGTTTTTTTTAATTTTTTTATTTAGGTTTAGGTTTAGGTTTTTTTTTAGTTGAGTTTTATTTTTATTTTATTTTTTTAGGTTTAGGTTGTATTTTTTATTTTTAGGTTTAGGTTTATGTCGACCACCACCTCCATATCCACCAGCACCTCCAAATCCCCCACCACCACTGCAATAACCGCCACCACCACCTCCATAGCCAGATTTAGACTGAGCCTTGTTAATGGTGATGTTCATGTCAACAAGGTTCTTCCCACTCTTAGGGTTAAGGTTTAGGTTTATTAGGTTTTAGAGTTTAGGTTTTTTTTTTATTTTGTTTACCACGTAGTTTAGGTTTATGGTCTGTAGCAGGGTTTTACATTTGAGGGTTTAGGTTGTCAGGTTTAGGTTTAGGGTCCAGAGTTTAGGTTTAGGGTTTAGGGCTGTGGTTTATACATTTAGGATTTAGGTGTTAGAGTTAGGCTTAATGGTTTAAGATTTTGTGGTCTTGGTTGGTAAGGTTTTAGTTTAGTGTTGGGTTTAGGTCATGGTAGGGTTTGTGCCTAGGGTTTAGGGCCTAGGGTTTAGGTTTAGGGTTTAATGTTACTTTAGGGTTTAGGATTTTGGGTTTACAGTTTTTTAGGGTTTTGGGTTTATGCTTTTTTAGGGTTTAGGGTTTAGGTTTTTTTTTCTAAAATTAAGTAAACGATAGTTTAAAATTTATTTAGTTTATTTTTTTTATCTATTTTAGTTTATTTTTTTATTTATTTAGTTTATTTATTTTAGTTTAGTTTTTTTAATTTTAGTTTATTTTTTAGGTTTAGGATTTAGTTTATGTTTATTTTCTAGTTTAGTTATATTTTAGGTTTATTTTTAGTTTATTTTATTTTATTTAGTTTATGGTTTAAGTTTAGTTTATTTTAGGTTTATATTTTAGGTATTATTTATTTTAGTTTAGTTTATTTTTGTTTAGGTTTATGTTTATGTTATTTTGTTTATTTTAGGTTTAGGTTTTTTTTAGTTTAGGGTTTATGTTTTATTTATTATTTATTTTTAGGTTTACTTTTTAACTTTAGGTTTTTATTTAGTTTTTATTTTATTTTATTTTAAGTTTATTTTATTTTTATTTTACATTTAGTTTTTATTTTATTTAGGTTTTTTATTTTTAGGTTTATTTTATCTTTTAGTTTAGTTTAGGTTTTTATTTATTTTATTTTATTTTAGTTTTTATTTTTTATTTTATTTTATTTTTAGGTTTAGGTTTTAGGTTTTGGTTTAGGTTTTAGTTTGGGTTTTTAATATATTTTTATTTTATCTTATTTAGGTTTACGTTTTTTTATTTATTTTATTTTTAGGTTTTATTTAATTTAGGTTTAGGTTTTTAGTGTTTAGGGTTTAGGGTTTAGGGTTTTTAAGGTTTAGGATTTAGGTTTTAGGTTTAGGGTTCAGGTTTTAGTTTAGCCTTTAGGGTTTTTGGTTAAATTTTTTTTTTTAACAGAGAACAAATTCAACATTTCTTCTTTTAAATTTCATCAACCAAGTAGCAAACCAGGGAAGTGGGGTAATCAAATGAAGTCTCATTTTCTGAGATGTCTAGATTATATACCCATTAGCATTCAATCTTATATAAATCAACACATGGATAGAGGAAAGAGAACTCAACATTCATACACATAAGCTATAAGCACATGCATTTCTTATGTATTTATAACCATCATCATAATACATATTATTATTCATTTGTAAGCTTCTGAAAAATACATTTGGATTTAATAGTGACAATAGCCTCACATATATTAAATTAAATCAACACATGCAAGCTTAGATAAAGAAAATCCATTTAATTTTACTTGATTTTGAAAAGATGGATGCATGAATTTAAATGACATACCAAATTTAACATGATTGGAAAGAGGACAATCAAAATATAAACATGTGATTCATTCAACCAAACTAGTTGTTAAGGATAATCAAATCAAATAAGATTATTTAAAACAAACCAAAGCTTCTTTATTAATTAAGTTTTGGATTTGATTTAATTTTAAGAGGTGAAGAGAAATCATCACTTGTTATTTTAAACCCATTCCCACAATAGTGATTTCATTTAATTTAACAAAATGTAATTAAGTTGATTTTATGGGTTAATTAAGTTGAACACTTAATTAGATGAATTAATTACCCTTATCTATGTCACCTTAAAGTAATTAACTAAATAATTATGAGCCAACATGATATGCATGGAAATTACACTTGCAATGATCCTAAGAAATAAAAGTGGCCTAATGCAATTGGCTAATGATTAATAGTTAATTTGATTAAGGGACTTAATTAATTACTCTTATAGTTTTCCCATACATGTGGACTAACCATAATTTCATTAAACTCCTTTAGGTTATTAAACACCTAAAGATCTACCCCATGATTTAATTAATTAAGGTTTGATGTGATTATGATTTCAATTTGATTAAGTGATCTAATTAATTAGTTAAATCTTAATTAATTTCATTTTAAAAAAGGGTGAAATGAACTTAGTGAAAGGGGTTCCAACCCTATTCCTTAGTTCACTTACTATTGAACAATGATTAATAAACTTAATTAACCAATTTATTACTGTTTATGGGATTAATTAATCATGAATTAACTTAAAAGAGTAATTAATGTTTAATTAGTCAATTTTCTTAATTAAGTGAGCAATAAATCCCAAGAAAATCATGGGAGGCAAAGGTCATCCCATTAAATAAACCCACAAAAGTTGGGATTAATTGCTCAAGTAATTAAGCTAATTAATTTTGCAATTAAACCTTAATTACTGTTCAAAATTAGTTAAGATCATTTTTAATTAATTCTCCTCTGAAATACCTTTAAAATGAGTATTTATTTGAATTTTTTATTTCTCTATGATTTTTTATGATTTTAAGAACCTTCAGCAATTAAAAATAATTAATTAAGCCTACTAAAAATTAACTCTCGCCATGTGGTGCCGATGCGCTTTCCACTTGTCGCCGCAGGATTGGCTGCTTAAAACTTATGCGACTCAGCGGCTATGTGGCGGCGAAGGATGAACTTTCTCGTCCATTATCCAATTTAAGATCGAACGGCTATGATTAATCCCATAGCTTAATAGAATTAAATCAGATTGATCTAGTGGATCTAATCATGGCCGTTCATTCCAATCATGTGGAACAGACGGTGTGTGAACTAACATCAAGTGAGTGAGGGAGAATGGAGTATGTCCACCATTACTCACTTGATCCGAACTTACCTAAGCTCGGATCAACTCCAAAATGATCCCACGCCTTCATGACATTGATCAGATGGGATCCAAAGGTCAAGATCACACGTGATGCAAGTTTTCTTCAAAAAGCTCCAACCCATTTTTTTCCTAAGGTTCAGTTTTGGAAGCATACCTTGCCGGAGCTCAGGATTGGCGGCTCAAATGATTAAAGAAGCTTCATCTAGTGGAGATTAAGTTCTATTGAGCTGCCATTAGATCAATTCCTCGATATTTGCTCAAAAGGCCATGAGCCGATGATTTGGAGCTCGACTTTGATCGAAGTCCCACCTATGGTGCTCCAAAAGCTTGGGAGATGATTCATTCTTGCTTGATGAGGCCTTGGGAAGGTGTGTGTAAAGTTAATTTGAGTTTGATGGAGAAATGGGGAAGTTAGGTCAGAAATGGAAGTTTCCTACTTCAGGATGGATAGGAAAGGCATTTTTTGATTAAGGAATGAGCTTGGGAGCTTAGGGAGTGGCTCAAGCAGCTCGTCTTGGGTAGCTAGGGCACTGAGGAATGATTTTGTGTGTGTTTGAGTGGAAATGAGAGGGTGTATACCCCGCTTCATCATGATCAAATGGTGGGATTAGGTTTAGCTTCTAGTGACTGTTCGACCATCTCAGGGAGCCATGGGTTGCAGGGAGGAGGTGAGTTGGCTCAGCTTGATTAGTTAAAGGTGTGGAGGTGGCTGCCAAGGAGGAATCATGGGTGTACTATGGGTTTAAAATGCTCCAATGGGGACGGTGAGGTGATTTCACCACCCATGGGTCATGGCCGACCCAACCACCTCAGTCGCAAAGGTCTTAAGTGCCTAGGTGGACCATTGAGAGAGTACCAAGTGGCCAAAGAATGGAAATGACCACTTACCTGGCTGATTTGTCTCATGTGATACCCTTAACCCAAGGGTTGAATGATCATTTGGCATTAGATTTGATTTGGACAGATTTAAAATGAGCCAAAAGTGGGTTAGCCAAAATTTCAAGTCAATTGGAGTTGATTTAGTTAGGTTCAGCTTAATTTGACACATTTAGGGCAAATTGGGTTAGGTTGGGTCAAGTTGACCAATTGGTCTAATTGGGTCAAACCAAGGGTTGGGTCAAGTTCATATGATCATTTGGGATGTTTTGGTTCAATTGGTTTGGTTTAGTTTGGCTTAGATTTGATTTTGGCTCGTTTGAATTCATTTGAGTCAAATGAGTTAAGTTGACCAATTTGACCAAATTGACCAAATTGGCTTGGGTTGGGTGTTGGTTTTGGTTTAGTTGACCAGTTGAAGATAATTGCAGGAATTGGTTTCAATTAATTTGGATTTGGTTTTGATTTTGGCCAACTTGAACCTTTAGGTCACTTTGGACTAAGTAGGTCAATTGGGTTCAATTGGGTCCAATCATGGCTTTGGTCAAGTTCAATAATCAATTTGGAATGAACTTGAGTTATTAGTCACAATCAATTTGGTTTCTATTTTAATTTGACCCAATTTGGTCTTTTAGGTCAATTTGGGTCAACTTGGGTCAAGAGGGTCAATTGGGTTTAGTTTGACTCAATTGAAGGTTAAGTCATATTCAAATATTGATTTTGATTTAGTATGAATCATTGGTTTCAAGGGATTTATCTTAGGTTGTAATTTGGCTAGTTTGGGTTCATATGGGCTAAGGGGTTGACTTGGTCAAATGACCAAGTTGACTTGGTTTGACCTAATTTGTGACAACTGATCAACCTAGGGTGATGAACAATCATGATGGGAGGTTTTCATAGGCTTACTACAATCCAATTTGGACAGGATTAGAACTTGGCTCAAATAGATCAAATTGCCCACTTTGGGTCAAGTGGACCAATTGGGTTTAGTTGGCTTGATGTTGGGTTGAGTTTGATTTAGTTGAGTTTATATATGGATTTGGGATTGATATATAAATTCAATTGCAATTGGCTTGGTTTCAAATGGGTTTTGGTTCATTTGAACATTTCAAGTCAAAAGGGTTTAGTTGGGTTTGACTTGGGTTGATTTTGGCTTCGCTAGATGATTGTATATTTCATTTATATTGGTGAATATGATTGAAGGTATGATTGATTCATGAGAAAATCAATTGAATTTGGATTTTGGAATGAAGGAATTTGGCTAAGTCCATGGAGTTGGGTCAAGTGGCTTAAGTTTGGATGTTGATTTGGTTTGATTTAGTTTTGTTGATTTAAATGTATATTTTTCTTAAATTTATGATGATGACTAAAATATGATTGATTTGTGAAAAAATCAATTGAGTTTGACTTGATTTGGATTAAGGTTTGGCTAAGTCCATGGGATAGGTCATATGGCTTAGGAAGGGATTTGATTTAATTTAATTTAGTTTGATTTAGTTTGATTTAGTTTTGATCATTTGAATGTAGATTTGATTTATATTTAAGAAGATAATTTAAGATTTAAATTGATTATGACAAAATCAATTGATTTTGGATTGATTTGGATTAAGATTTGGCTAAGTCCATGGGATAGGTCATATGGCTTAGTAAGGGTTTCAAGTTTGGATTTGATTATGGGATTCAATCATTTGGTTTTGGAATTTGGGTTTGGATTTGGATTTGAATTTGATGTTTGAATTGAACTTGAGGTTTGGTTTGAGAAGGTGGACATGGATTGGATATGGGTTGTAGGGTAGGTGGATTATCCTAATCCCTAAAGCATAACCTAATCCTATGGTTAACCCTTCTAAGTCTTTAGGCTTAGGTTAAGTGTTTACCTAATTATTAGAAGTGTCTTATGACTAGAGAAGTCTTAGTATCTAGAAAACTCCTAAGAATTCACACTCGAAAAGTGTGGGCAACAGGCCTTAGGCTCCATATTATTTCCCTTGGAGATAGATGATTGGAAAACTGAAGCCAAGTTTCCCATTATAAACTCAGATACATCTTTCAACACTTTGCTTTGGAGACCATGGATACATAGATTCATCCTTTCTACATCAGTGTATGAAGTTTGTGAGAGGTGGGATCATCTACTGTGTCAATGGATATCTCAAGCGATTTATAGTTCACGAGGTCACCATATATGAGGATGCGGCTTACTATCTTCTTCAAAATCAACAAGTCTATTTTGCAAACTTGGCCAAAGTTTAAAAATAAAAGAAAACTAAAAAGATAAGGAAAAAGAAGGAGAAAAGGAAAAGAAAAAAAAAAGAGAAAATGAAAAAGAAAATAAAAGAGAGAGCAATTAGACTTGGAGGAGGAAGTGGAGCCTGACATTAAATTCCACCCATAGTTCATTACTCCGTTCGAACAAATGGGCAAGATGACCTAACCTCCACTAGGCAGAGGAAGACACCAGTTCAAAGGTAGTCAATTAAATGAGAGATGGTGATGATTTAGAGCCATTTAAAGCACAAGTAGTAAAATCCAGATCAAAAATGTTTTCAGCATGCTAGACATCATTTAAATCCTCATTAAAAGCTTAATTTTCATCGATCAAAGCTGACATAGATGCAAGAAAAGAATCAGAGGAAATATAATCATCTTCTAATAACTTATAGAATTTATTATTCTCTAAATTAAAAATATTCAAATTCAAAGAAGGAATAAGAGGTAAATCATCCTTCCCATTTTTAGTATCTGCTGAATCCCTACCAACATTAGAAGCTGAAACATGTTCAATAAGATTAACCCCTATATCCAAGGAATCAACCTCAATAACAGCCTTCATACCATTCTTAGGATCCGAGGCTAATTTCTGAACATAAGTAGGAATCAGCTTATGTGGAGAGACAACATTTTCCTTAGGAGGAATTCATTTTTTTTTAAGTGGGGATGGAGAATAAAACATTTTGAAATGTCATGACCATGTATTTTATAGTGGAAACAAAATTTGGAAGGTCCTCCAATTCAACCTTTTACGAATAGCCATATTTTTAAGAGCAAATCCAAACTTCCTTAGGGTATTTTTTAATTATGTGTAATTCCATGAGGATCCGAGCCACAGAAGCGCGAGATCGCTCAGCAGTCTCTCGGGCGAGTTGCAAAGGCCAACCAAATAAAGCCCCAATAATAAAAAGCACATGATGGATAACAAAATGAATGCTCATATTAGAAAGAGATAACCACACAGTGATAATGGGAGATCCCTTCTTAATGCTAAAAAGTGGTGACAACTTCAGTAAATGATTTGATAATTAAAGATGAAATAAGAATGACGTGAAAAAACACATGAATAATCTAGATCAGTAAAAAGTTGAATCAGGATATGCCAGGGGTCAATAAGACCAATTGAGAAGGCACCCATAAGCTTGATATTATGGAAAAAGGAGTGGATCTTATCCAAATTCGGATGACCCAAAGCAAATTTATCAGCAAGAAAATTTAAATTGGGATTGGCAACTTTTCAATAACCACATCAAAGCATATTATTGCTAGCAAACCTCTAAATGATGTCAAAATGACATTAACCAAATCAATAGAGGGAGAAATATTACCAGAGAGAGCTTCCTTCAAAGATTTAGTAGAAGATGCTGCATTAGGGCCTTTAATCCCCAAAATGTTAGATGCCAATGCTGAAATATTCATATTTTGAGGTGGAACCCAAGGAATAGAACTCACTGCAGTAATGGTCAATGACAAAACATCACGCAAACTGCTAGATGCCATTCAAGCCTTTGAAATTGGTCATTATCGAAGACAGAGCCATAGAAATCCCTAGTCGAGGGCACCCCACCAAGAGGATTCAAAAATCACTAGAGAATGAGAGAATGCTTGGGGGAGGAGAGTTCTGGGTTTAGGGTCTTATCTATTTTTATTTTTTCCACTTTTTTTAAATTAAGTAAACTAGTAGGTTTAGGTTTATTTAGTTTATTTAGTTTAATTTATATATATTTTAGTTCATTTTATTTTTTATTTTAATTTAGTTTTATTTTTACTTTTATTTAGTTTAGTTTATTTATTTTAAGTTTATTTATTTTTGTTTATTTTTTAAGTTTAGGTTTAGGTTTAGGTTTATTTTTTAGTTTAGTTTTATTTTTATTTATTTTTTTAGGTTTAGGTTTTACTTTTTATTTTTAGATTTAGGTTTTTTTTCATTCTTTTAGGTTTAGGTTTTAGGTTTTTATTTTAGGTTTATTTTTAGTTTTTATTTTTTAGTTTTTGTTTAGGTTTATTTTTCATTTACTTTATTTTAAATAGTTTAGGGTTTTAGTTTAGTTTATTTTAGGTTTAGGTTTAGGTTCTTTTAGTTTAGGTTTAAGTTTATTTTATTTTATTTTTTTTTTGGTAAAGGTTTTTTTTAGTTTAGGGTTTAGGTTTTATTTTTTATTTATTTTTAGGTTTTCTTTTTATGTTTATTTTTTGGTTTAGGTTTTCATTAAGTTTTTATTTTATTTTAGATTTATTTTATTCTTATTTTAGGTTTAGTTTTTATTTTATTTGGATTTTTATTTTTTTTAGATTTAGATTAAGTTTATTTTATTTTATTTTAACTTAGTTTTTTTTTAGGTTTCACGTTTAGGTTTAGGTTTTAGTTTATGTTTTTATTTTATTCTATTTTTTCATTTTATTTTTGTTTAGGTTTTTTATTTATTTTATTTATTTATTTTATTTAGCTTAGGTTTAGGTTTTTAGAATTTTAAGGTTTAGGGTTTAGCTTTTAGGTTTTTCTTTTAGGCTTATTTTTAGGTTCTATTTTTTTAGTTTAGGTTTAGGTTTAATTTTTGTTTATTTTATTTTATTTAGTTTATGGTTTAGGTTTAGGTTTATTTTTTATTTATTTTAGTTTAGGTTCAGATTTATTTTAGTTAGTTTATTTTATTTTTAATTTAGGTTTAGTTTTTATTTTTAGTTTAGGGTGTTTATTTTATTTATTTATTTCAAGTTTTATTTTTATGTTTATTTTTTAGGTTTAAGTTTTTATTTAGTTTTTATTTTGTTTTAGGTTTATTTTATTTTTATTTTACGATTAGTGTTTATTATATTTAGGTTTTTTATTTGCAGGTTTATTTTATTTTTTAGCTTAGTTTAAGTTTTTATTTATTTTATTTTTGTTTATTCTAATTAATTTATTTTATTTTATTTTTAGGTTTAGGTTTAAGTTTTAGTTTAGGTTTTAATTTTATTTTATTTTTTTATTATATTTAGGTTTAGGTTTTTTATTTATTTTACTTTTAGGTTTCAATTAGTTTAGGTTTAGGTTTCTAGGTTTTTAGGCTTTAGGTTTTCAGGGTTAGGGATTAGGGTTTAGAGTTTAGGGTTTTTGGGCTTAGGGTTTTAGGATTTAGTGTTTAAGGTTAGGATTTAGGGTTTATGGTTTAATATTTAGGCTTTAGGCTTTAGGGTTTTTAGGGTTTAGGGTTTAAGGTTTAGGGTTTAGGCTTTAGGGTTTAGGGTTTTTAGGGTTTAGGTTTTATGGTTTATGATTAGTTTAGGGTTCTAGGTTTAGGGTTTACAGTTAGAGTTAGGGTTCAGGGTTTAGGGATTTGGGTTGTAAGTTCAGGGTAGTAGGTTTATGCTAAGTTTTAGGGTTTAGGCTTTAGGGTTTAGGCTTTAGGATATAAGGTTTAGGGTTTAAGGTTTAAGGCTTAGGCTTTTTAAAAAAATTAGGTAAACTAACGGGTTTAGTTTTTTTTGGTTTATTTAGTTTATTTTTTATTTATTTTATTTTATTTTATTTTTATTTCTATTTTGGTTTGATTTTTTAATTTTATTTAGTTTATTTTAGGTTTGTTTATTTTAGTTTAAGTTTTTCATTTTAGTTTAATTTTTATGTTTAGGTTTAGGTTTTTGTTTATTTTTTAGTTTAGTTTTAGTTTTATTTTATTTTTTTATGTTTCGGCTTTTTTTAGGCGATGTTTAGGCTTTTGTTTTATTTTTTTCAATTTAGGTTTTATGTTTTATTCTAGGTTTCTCTTTAGGTTTTATTTTTTAATTTAGGTTTAGGTTTATTTTTAGTTTATTTTATTTTATTTAGTTTAGTGTTTAGGTTTAAGTTTAGGTTTTATTTATTGTAGTTTAGTTTATTTTAGTTTAAGTTTAGTTTTTTTTAGTTTAAGGTTTAGGTTTTATTTTCTATGTATTTTTAGATTTATATTTTAGGCTTAGGTTTTTATTTAGTTTTTATTTTATTTTATTTTATGTTTATTTTAATTTTATTTTTCATTTAGTTTTCATTTTATTTTTTTTTAGATTTTTATATTTATTTTGATTTTTAGGTTTTATTTAGTTTACGTTTAGGTTTTTAGCTTTTTAAGGCTTAGGGTTTTGGGTTTAGGTTGTAGGTTTTTAATTTAAGTTTTATTTTTTAGTTTAGGTATAAGTTTATTTTTAGTTTATTTTTATTTTATTTAGTTTAGGGTTTAGGCTTAATTTATTTTTCATTTAGGTTTATGTTTTATTTATTTTAGTTTGATTTATTATAGTTTAAGTAGATTTTATTTTGTTTACTTTATTTTTATTTTAGTTATACTTTTTATTTTTAGTTTAGGGTTTGGGTTTAATTTTTTATTTATGTTTAGGTTTATTTTTTAGGTTTATGTTTTTATTTAGTTTTTATTTTATTTTATTTTAAGTTTATTTTATTTTAATTTTATGTTTAGTTTTTATTTTATTTAGGCTTTTTATTCTTAGGTATAATTTATTTTTTAATTTATCTTTGGTTTTAGTTTATTTTATTATATTTTACTTTTTGGTTTAGGTTTAGGTTTCAATTTAGGTTTTTATGGTTTAGGGTTTAGGGTTTAGGGGTTAGGGTTTAGGATTTAAGGTCTAAAGTTTAGGGTTTTAGGGTTAAGGTATTGGGTTTAGTGTTTAGGTTTTAGGGTTTATGGTTTTATGTTTTAGGGTTTAGAGTTTAGGGTATAGGGTTAGTTTAGGGTTTTGGGTTTAGGGTTTTTAGGGTTTAAGGTTTATGGTATAAGGTTAGTTGTTTATGGTTTAGTTTAAGTTTTGATCGAGTTTAGGTTTAGGAGTTAGATGCATTTAGTTTAGGTTTAAGGTTTGGTTTAGTGGTTTATAGTGTATAGTTGGTTAGATTTAGGTTTAAGGACTTTAGGGTTTTAGGTTTAGGTTTAGTGTTATAAGTTTAGGGTTATAGGTTTATAGTTCAGGTTTAAACTTTATTAAATAGTTTAGGTTTAGGGTTTAGAGTTTAGTGTGTTCAGGTTTAGTGTTTAGGTTTATAGTTTAGGGTTTAGTTTAGCTTTAGGTTTAAGTTTTTAGTTTAGATTCTGATTTAGGGTTGGCTTAGGGTTTAGGTGGTTTAGTGTGTTTAGTGTTTAGGGTTTGGTTTAACTTTAGGGTTTAGTATTTTGAGGCTTTAGGGTTTTTGGTTTAGGGTTAGTTTAGGGTTTAGAGTTTTACAGTTTAGGGTTTAGGTTTAGGGTTAGGGTTTAGCATTTACAGTTTAGGGTTTAGGGTTTTGGGTTTAGGGTTTAAGGTTTAGGTTTTAGGGTTTTTCATGGAATAGGCTTTGGGGGTTAGGGTTGTCGGTTTAGGGTTCAGGGTTCAGGGTTTAGGATAAATTTTAGGGGTTTAGGATTTAGGCTTGAAGGTTTACAATTTTTTTAAAAGAAAAAATTAGGTAAACTAGTAGATTAAGGATTTTTTTTAGTTTATTTAGTTTATTCTTTATTTATTTTAGTTTATTTTACTTTTTATTTTTATTTTTTATTTTCATTTAGTTTATTTTATGTATTTTAGGTTTATTTATTTTAGTTTATTTTTTAGGTTTAGGCTTAGGTTTTGTTTATTTTTTAGTTTAGTTTTATTTTTTATTTTATTTTTTTAGGTTTAGGTTCTATTTTTTATATGTAGGTTTAAGGTTAGGTTTAGGTTTTATGTTTTTATTTTATGTTCATTTTTATGTTTTATTTTATAGTTTAGATTTAGGTTTATTTTTAATTTATTTTATTTTATTTAGTTTAGGGTTTAGGTTTATGTTTTACTTATTTTATTTTAGTTTAATTTAGTTTAGGTTTAAGTTTATTTTATTTTATTAATTTTAAGTTTAGGTTTTTCTTAGTTTAAGGTTTATGTTTTATTGATTATTTATTATTATGATTTATTTTTAGGTTTATATTTTTGGTTTAGATTTTTATTTAGTTTTTATTTTATTTTATTTTAGGTTTATTTTATTTTTATTTTTTATTTAGTTTTTATTTAATTTTGGTTATTTATTATTATTATTTAGTTTAGTTTAGATTTCTATTTATTTTATTTTAGTTTAGTTTTTATTTATTTTATTTTATTTTAATTTTAGGTTTAGGTTTAGGTTTAGGTTTAGGTTTAGTTTAGGTTTTTATTTTATTTTATTTTATTTAGTTAGGTTTAGGTTTTTTACTTATTTTATTTTTAGGTTTTATTTAGTTTAGGTTTAGGTTTTAGGTTTTTAGGATTTAGGGATTAGGGTTTAGGGTTAGGGTTCAGGGTTTTGGGTTTAGGGTTGAAGGGTTTAGGGTTTAAGGTTTAGGGATTATGATTTAGGGTTTTAGAGTTTAGGGTTTAGGGTTTAGGGCTTAGGGTTTAAGGATCAGGGTTAGTTTTATAAGGTTTAGGGTTAGGGTTTATTTATTTAATTATTATTTTTTAAGGTTTTAGGGTTTAGGGTTTAGGTTTTAGGTTTCGAGTTCAGGTTTTAGTTTAGGGTTCAAGGTTTTGGGTTTTTTTAACAGAGAACAAATTTAGATCCAACATTTCTTATTTTCAGTTTCATCAACCAAGTAACAAACCATGTTTTCTATGACATAAGTGATGACATAGATAAAAATTGATCACGCATAGAGCAAATCAAAAACCCTAGATAACTAGAACTATCTCTACTATAAATACATAGTTTTAGTAAATAGAATAAGATCGCCATTCTTTGGTTTCTCCGGTTCCCAGAACCATCACATGGCCTCTCAGTAGCAGATCACCATCATATCTGATCTCTCCTGCATCACCACCATGGGCTGTAACCTTTGTCTACTCTCTCACCTCCATTTTATACCTCCATATCCACCAGCACCTCCAGATCACCCACCATAACTATGATAAACACCACCTCCTCCTTCACCTCCATCGCCAGATCTAGACTAAGCATGGTTGATGGTGATGTTCCTACCATCAAGGTTCTACCCATTCTTAGGGTTTAGGTTTATTAGGTTTTAGGGTTTAGGTTTATTTCTTAATTTATTTAGTTACTTTAAGTTTAGGTTTATGGTTTGTCGTTTAGGGTGTAGGGTTTAGGGTTAGGGTTTAATGTTTAAGGTTTAGGGTTCAAAGTTTAGGGTTTAGGGTTTAGGGTTTGGGGTTCACGGTTAGTTTACAATTTAGGATTTAATTTTTTATAGGGATTAGGGTTTAGGGTTTACTATTTTATGTTTATGGTTATAGGCTTAGGGTTCAAGGTTTAGGCTTACTTTTAGGGTTTAGGGTTAAGGGTTTTAGAATTTATGGTTTTAGGGTTTAGTGTTTAGAGGTTAGGGTTTAAGATTTAGGGTTTACTATTTTATGTTTATGGTTGTAGGCTTAGGGTTCAAGGTTTAGGCTTAGTTTTAGGGTTTAGGGTTTAGGGTTTTAGGTTTATGGTTTTAGGGTTTAGTGTTTAGGGGTTAGGGTTTAGGGTTTAGGGTTTACAGTTAGTGTTTAGGCTTTAAGGTTTAGGTTTTTTTAGTTGAGGGTTTAGGGTTTATATTTTAGGGTTAGTTAGGGTTTAGTGTTAGTTTAGTGTTTAGGGTTAAGGGTTTAAGATTTAGGGTTTTAACGCTTTAGGTTTAGTTTAGGTTGTTTAGGGTATAGGTTTGGCTTAGGATTAGTTTAGGTTTATAGTTAGTTAGGGGTTAGGAGTTTAGTTTGTTAGGGTTTAAGTTTGATTAGGTTAGGTTAGGAGGTTTAAGTTAGGGTTATGTTTAGGATTAGGATTAGGTTTAAGATAAGTTTAGGTTTAGGTTTATCTTTTAGGGATTAGGTTAATGGTTTAGTGGGTTTAGGGTTTAGGGTTTTAGGGTTTTGGGGTTTGGGTTAGGGTTTAGGGTTTAGGGTTTAGGATTTTGTGTTTATGCTTTAGGGTTTAGGGTTTAGGGTTTAGGGTTTGGGTTTTTTTTTTAAATTTAATAAACTAGTAGGTTTAGGTTTATTTAGTTTTTTATTTATTTATTTTAGTTTATTTTATTTTTTATTTTTATGTAGGTTTATTTTTTATTTTTATTTAGTTTAGTTTAGTTATTTTAGTTTAGGTTTTTTATTTTAGTTTATTTTTTAGGTTTAGGTCTAGGTTTTTGCTTATTTTTAAGTTTAGTTTTTTTTTTAATTTTATTTTTTATGTTTATGTTTTATTTTTTATTTTGAGGTTTATGTATAGGTGTTTATTTTATTTTTTTAGGTATAGATTTTAGGTTTTTATTTTAGGTTATTTTTAAGTTTAATTTTTTATTTTACTTTATGTTTATTTTTATTTTATTTTATTTTATTTAGTTTAGGTTTAAGTTTAGCTTTAATTTTTATATTAGTTTAGGTTTAGGTTTTTTTTTTTTAGGTTTAGGTTTTTTTTAGTTTAGGATTTAGGTTTTTTATTTTTAGGTTTATTTAATTTTAAAGTTTAGTTTAAGTTTTTATTTATTTTATTTTAGCTTAGTGTTTTTCTTTGTTTTATTTTATTTTTACGTCTAGGTTTAGGTTTAGGTTTAGGTTTTAGTTTAGTTTTTTCCTATAATATTTTATTATTTTATTTAGGCTTATGTTTTCTTATTTATTTTATTTATAAGTTTTATTTAGTTTAGGTTTTGGTTTTTATGTTTTTAGGGTTTAGGGTTTGTGGTTTAGGGTTTAGTGTTACACGTTTTAAGGTTTAGGGTTTAGAGTTAACGGTTTAAGGTTTAAGGTTTAGGGTTTAGGGTTTAGGGTTTAGTGTTCAGGGTTTAGGGTTTAGAGTTCAGGGTTAGGGATTTTTTAATTTTTTTTAATTTATTTTTTTAATTAAGTAAACTCATTGGTTCATTTTATATTTGTTTTAGTTTATTATATATTGTATTTATATTTAGTTTAGTTTATTTATTTTTTATTAGGTTATTTATTTTAGTTTATTTTTTAGATTTAGGTTTAGGTTTAGGTTTATTTTTAGTTTATTTTTTATTTTTATTTAATTTTTTTGGTTCAAGTTTTATTTTTTATTTTTAAGTTTAGGTTTAGATTTTTATTTTATTTTTTTAGGTTTAGGTTTTAGGTTTTTATTTTAGGTTTATTTTTAGGTTTTATTTTTTTAGTTTTGGTTTTGGTTTATTTTTAGTTTGTTTTATTTTATTTAAGGCTTAGGTTTAGGTTTAATTTATTTTAGGTTTAGGTTTAGGTTGATTTATTTTAGTTTAGTTTATTTAAGTTTAGGTTTAGGTTTATTTTATTTTTATTTTAATATTAAGTATTTTTATCTTTTTTTTAAGTTTAGGGTTTAGATTTTCTTTTTTATTTATTTATAGGTTTTATTTTTAGGTTTCTTTTTTAGGTTTAGGTTTAATTTTAGTTTTTATTTTATTTTATTGTAGGTTTATTTTTTTTAGGTTTAGTTTTTATTTTATTTAGGCTTTTTATATTTTAGTTTTGTTTGGGTTTTTACTTATTTTATTTTAGTTTAGTTTTTTATTTTTATTTTATTTTCTTTTTTAGGTTTAGGTTTAGGATTAGGCTTAAGTTTTTATCATATTTTATTTTATTTTATTTTGTTTAGTTATTTTATTTATTTTATTTTTAGGTTTTATTTAGTTTAGGTTTAGGTTTTTAGCTTTTTAAGGTTTAGGGTTTAGGGTTTGTGGTTTGGGGTTTAGGGTTTAGGGATTAGGGTTTAGGGATTAGCTTTTAGGTTTTAAGGTTTAGGGATAAGGGTATTAGGGTTTGGGGTATATGGTTTAGGGTTTAGGGTAGGGTTTAAGGTTTAGGGATAAAGGTATTAGGGTTTAGGGTTTAGGGTTCAGGTTTTAGTTTAGGGTTTAGGGTTTTTAGTTTTTTTAATAGAGAACAAATTTAGATTCAACATTTCTTCTTTTCAATTTCATCAACTAAGTAATAAACAAAGTTTTCTAAGACTCAACCGAGGACATGGATAAAAAATGTGCGTGCATAGAGCAAATCAAAAACCCTAGATAACCAGAATTGTTTCTACTATAAAGACACATTTCCATAAGCAGTAGATCGGATCGTTGTTCAGTTTCTCCAGTTCCCATCGAATCACCGCTCTCAGTAGCGGATACACCATCATATCCCCGATCTCTCCCTCCGCCACCACCACGGTTGTAACCTCCGTCGCTCCTCCCACCTCCATAACCACCACTGCTCCGACAACCACCTCCATATCCACCAGGACCTAGAAATTCCAAACCACCATTATGATAATCGCCGCCTCCGCCTTCGCCTCCACCGCCAGATCTAGACAAAGCCAGGTTGACGGTGATGTTCCTGTCATCCAAGTTCTACCCATTCTTAAGGTTTAGGTTTATTATATTTTAGTGTTTAAGTTTATTTTTTTAAAATTTATTTAGTTACTTTAGGTATAGATTTAGGGTCTACAGTTTAGGGTTAGGGTTTAAGGTTTAGGGTTTAAGGTTTAGAGTTTATGATTTAGGATTTATGCTTATAGGGTTTAGGGTTTAGGGTTTAGGCTTAGGGCTTAGGGTTTAGGGTTTTAGGGTTTAGGGTTTTAGTGTTTAAGGATTAGGTTTAGGGTTTAGGGTTTAAGGTTTAGTGTTTAGGCTTTAGAGTTTAGGGTTTTGAGGGTTTATTGGTTAGGGTTAGTTTAGGGTTTAGTGATTCGGGTTTAAGGTTACGATTAGGGTTTACTATTTAAGGTTTAGGGTTTAGGGTTTAGGATATTTTAGAGTTTAGGGGTTTTTTTAGGTCTTACCGTTTAGAGTTTTATTTTTAATGGTTTTTTTAAAACTAAGTTAATTAGTAGGTTTAGGTTTATCTAGTTTATTTAGTTTATTTTTTATTTATTTTAGTTTATTTTACTTTTTACTTTTATTTAAATTTATTTTTTTTATTTGGTTTAGTTTATTTATTTTAGGTTTATTTATTTTAGTTTAAGTTTTTTATTTTATTTTATGTTTTAGGTTTAGGTTTAGGTTTATGCTTATTTTTTAGTTTAGGTTTATTTTTATTTTATTTTTTAGGTTTAGGTTTTATTTTTTATTTTTAGTTATAGGTTTAGGTTTTTATTATATTTTTCAGGTTTAGGTTTAGGTTTTTATTTTCAATTTTCGGTTTAGGTTTTAGTTTTTTATTTTTGGTTTATTTTTAGGTTTTATTTTTTAGTTTACGTTTAGGTTTATTTTAGTTTATTTTATTTTATTTAGGGTTTAGGTTTAGGTTTAGGTTTACGTTTAGTTTAGGTTTAGGTTAAGGTTTTATTTATTTTAGTTTAGTTGATTTTAGTTTAGGTTTAGGTTTATTTTATTTTTATTTTAGGTTTAGTTTTTTTTTAAAGTTTTGGGTTTAGGTTTTATTTTTTATTTATTTTTCGGTTTAGGTTTTTATTTAGTATTTATTTTATTTTATTTTAAATTAATTTTATTTTTATTTTAGGTTTACTTTTAATTTTATTTTTCTTAAACTTGTCGAAATAATAATGACATGAATCCTTCAAAATATTGTGTTAATGCTACGGCATCCACTAGAAGCGGCTATGTAATGCAAATGAATAATGTGCAAGGGTTTTGCATCGATGCCTGCGGTTAAATAAGTGAGCGTTCCGACATTATGGACAGATGTGGGCAAAGAAGTTAGTCCATGAAACTAGAATTAGGTTAGGAAATTGGAATCTAAGTACCCTTACAGGTAAATTAATATAATTAATAGATATTATGGTTCATAGAAAGATAAATATTTTATGTGTTCAAGAAACTAAATGGGTTGGGGAGAAAGCGATGGAGATTGATAGTTTAGGTTTTAAACTTTGGTATTCTAGTAGAAGTCGAATTAGAAATGGCGTAGGTGTGATTATAGATGAAAGTTTGATGGATAATGTTATAAATATTAATAGATGCGGAGATAGAATTATAGCTTTAAAGATTATTGTTGTATTAAGATTATCAATGTTATAAGTGCTTATGCTCCTCAAGTAGGTTTGGATGTAGGCTCAAAAGAAAAAAAATTTGGAATGAATTAGAGGGATTAATATGACAGATACCTCTTGAAGAAAATGTATTTATTGGTAGAGATTTAAATGGACATGTTGGTAGAGTGGCAGAAGATTTTAAAAGTATTCATGGTGGTTATGGATTTGGAGTGCCTAATGAAGAAGGTATGAATATATTAGATTTAGCTTTAGCCTATGATTTTGTAGTTGCTAATACTTTATTTAAGAAAAGAAATGAGCATATTATTACTTATAAAAATGGATCTAGTAAAACACAAATTGATTATTTTCTGCTAAGAAAAATAGATCATTTAGATTGTAAAGATTGTAAGGTCATTCAAAGTGAAAATTTAAATACCCAATATCGATTATTAGTCTTAGATTTGAAGATGAAAGATTGGAAGATGAAAATAAATCAAATTATTATCCTAGGATTAGATGGGGGCACTTAAAGTACTGTAATAAAAATATTTCTAATAGAAAGCTACAAGTGCTTAGAATTTGGGATGTTCATAAGAAAGATAATGTTATGTGGGAAAAAGTAGCAAGTGAAATTATTTAAGTTGCTAAAATTGTGCTTGGAGAATCAAAAGGAAAAGCTTCTTTTAATAAAAATAGTTGGTGGTAAAGTCATAAAAAATAAGAAGTGTTGTTATGAAACTTATTTTAGATGTAAAACTCAAAGATTTGGAAAAAATATAAAGTGGCATGTAGAGATTCTAAGAAAGCAATATATGATGCAGAAAACTTAGCTCTTTCAGTGATTTATATAATATATTAGATACCAAAGAAGGTGAAAAATGTATGTACAAGTAAGCTAACCAAAGAGATAGGAGAAGTATAGATCTAACTCAACTGAGGTGTATTAAGGATGAAAATCAGAAAGTTCTTTTCTTAGAAAGGATATTGAAAATAGGCGGGTGAGGTATTTTGATAAACTTTTCAATGAAGGATTTGAAAATATTATTGATTTTAGCAACCTTAATACCTTAAAGAAAAATAGATAAATTTATTTTTATCACCGCATTAGTAAATCTGAAGTTAGAGAAGCTTTAAAGAAAATGAAATGTGGAAAAATAGTAGGACTTGATGATATTCCAATAGAAGTGTAGAAATGTTTAGGAGATCAAGGAATTTCTTAGCTTACAAATCTTTTTAATCTTATTTTAAAGACTAAAAAGATGCCAGATGAGTGGAGAAAGAGTTTATTGATTCTTATATTTAAGAATAAAGGTGAGTCATAAGAGTGTGCAAATTATAGAAAACTTAAGTTAATGTGTCACACATTAAAATTATGGGAGAGAGTAATTGAGCATAGGTTACGAAATGATGGTGAAATAGATGGAGTTATTATTAGTATAATTCAAGTTGGATGGTTGAAGTGGAGGAATGCATCTGCCCTGTTGTGTGATAGAAAAGACTGCCTAAAATTAAGGGAAAATTTTATAAGATGGTGGTAAGACCTGCAATGATTTATGGTGTAGAATGTTGGCCAATAAAAGAGAAGCATGAGACTAAGTTAAGTGCTGCAGAGATGAGGATGCTTAGGTGGATGAGTGGCTTTACTCTTAGAGATAAAATGCAAAATGAGTATGTTCAGGAAAAAGTTGGAGTAGCTCTAATGGCAGATAAGATTAGAGAGAGTCACCTTATATGGTTTGGCCACATAAAGTGTCGGTCGTCCAATGAGCCGGTTAGGAGAGTAGATACATTAGATTTGGATTATGTTAAGAAAGGTAGAGGTAGACCTAAAATTACATGGTTAAGATGTATAAAAATGACTTTAGTATACTTTAATTAAATAAGAATTTAACACATAATAGGACACAATGGAGATGAAAGATTCATGTAGAAATTAATTGATAAAGGCTTATTGTCGTTATTGTTGTTGTAGGCCTTTTATTTTTCAGTTTAGTTTAGGTTTTTATTTATTTTATCTTAGTTTAGTTTTTATTTTTTATTTTATTTTCTTTTTAGGTTTTAACATTAAGTATAGGTTTTTTTATTTATTTTATTTTTATGTTTTATTTAGTTTAAGCTTAGATTTTTGGCTTTTTAGGGTTTAGGGTTTTTTTTGGGTTTAGGATTTAGGGTTTAGGGTTTATGGTTTTGGGTAGGGTTTAGGGTTTAAGGTTTTTTGGGTTTAGGGTTTAGGGTTTCGGGTTTAGGTTTTAGGTTTAGGGTTCAAGTTTTAGTTTAAGGTTTAGGGTTTTTTGTTTTTTTAATAGAAAACAAATTTAGATTCAACATTTCTTCTTTTTGATTTCATCAACCAAGTAACACACCAGGTTTTCTATGACACAAGCGATGACATAGATATAAAATGAACACACATTGAGCAAATCAAAAATCCTAAATAACTAGAATCGCCTCTACAATAAAGACACATTTCCATATGCAGCAGATCAGATCAGTCATTCTTCAGTTTCTCTAGTTACCATCAGAACCATCCTTACCTCTCGAGTAGCAGGATCCACCATCATATCCTCAATCTCTCCCCCCACCACCACCACAGCTGTAACTTTCACCGCACCTCCAACCTCCATAATCACCACTGCTCCAACCATAACCTCCATATCCACCATCACCTCTAGATCCCCCACCACCACTGTGATAATCGCCGCCTCCGCCTTCTCCTCAACTGCTAGATCCAGATTAAGCCTAGTTGATAGTAATGTTCCTGCCATTAAGGTTCTGTCCATTCTTAGGGTTTAGGTTTATCAAGTTTTAGGGTTTAGGTTTATTTTTAAATTTATTTAGTTACTTTAGGTTTTGGTTTAGGGTTCGGGGTTTAGGGTTTAGGTTTTAGGGTTAGAGTTTTGGGTATAGGGTTTAGGGTTTAGGGTTTAGGGTTTAGAGTTTAGGGTTTAAAAATTATAATTTAGGGTTTAGGATTTTAGGTTTTAGGGTTTAGGCTTTTAGGGTTTAGAGTTTAGGGTTAGGGGTTTAGGGTTTTTCATAGTTTAGGGTTTAGGGTTTAGGAATTAGGGTTTAGGGTTTAGGATTTAAGGTTTATGGTTTTTTTATTTTTTTTAAAATTAAGTAAACTGAAAGGTTTAGGTTTATTTACTTTATTTAGTTTATTTTTTTCTTTTTATTTAGTTTAATTTATTTATTTTAGTTTATTTTTTAATTTTAGGTTTATTTTTCACTTGAGTATTATTTTTATGTTATTTTTTATTTTCAGGTTTAGGTTTAGGTTTTAGGTTTTTATTTTAGGTTTATTTATCAGTTTTATTTTTTAGTTTAGGTATAGGTTTATTTTTAGTTTAATGTATTTTATTCAGTTTAGGTTAGTTTAATGTATTTTATTTAGGTTTATGTTTTATTTATTTTAGTTTAGTTTAGGTTAGGTTTATTTCATTTTTATTTTAAGTTTAGGTTTTTTTAGCCTAGGGTTTAGGTTTTATTTTTAGGATTATTTTATAAGTTTAGGTTTTTATATAGTTTTTATTTTATTTTTATTTTAGGTTAATTTTATTTTATTTAGGTTTAGTTTTATTTTATTTAGGTTTTTTTTTATTTTAGTTTAATTTAGCTTTTTATTTATATTATTTTATTTTAGTTTTTATTTTTATTTGATTTTTTTAGGTTTAAGTATAGGTTTAAGTTTTAGCTTATGTTTTATTTTATTTTATTTATTTATTTTATTTTTATTTAGGTTTCTTATTTATTTTATTTTTAGGTTTTATTTAGATTAGGTTTAGGTTTTAGTTTTTTAGGGTTTAGTGTTTTTTTCTTTGGTTTTATGGTTTAGGGTTTTGGGATTAGGGTTTGGGGGTTAGGGTTTACGCTTTAGGGTTTCGGGTTTAGGGTTTAAGGTTTTAGAGTTCAGGGTTTAGGGTTTAGGGTTTAGAGTTTTTGGGGTTTTGGGTTTAGGGTTTAGGGTTTAGGTTTTAGGTTTAGGGTTCAGGTTTTTGATTAGGGTTTAGGGGTTTTATTTTTTTTAATAGAGAATAAATTCAGGTTCAACATTTCTTATTTTTGATTTCATCAACTAAGTAACACATCATGTTTTCTAAGACATAAGTGACGACATAGATAAAAAATGAGCATGCATAGAGGAAATCAAAAATCCAAGGTAATTAGAACCATCTCTATAGTAAAGACAAAATTCCATAAGTAGTAGATCAGATCAACCATTCTTCATTTCTCCAGTTCCCATCAGAACCACCCCGGCTTCTCTATTAGCAAAATCCACCATCATATCCCCGATCTCTCCCTCCACCACCACCACAACTATAACCTCTATCACTCCTCTTGCCTCAATAATCACCACTACTCTGTCCACCACCTCCATATCCAACAGCACCTCCAGATTCTTAACCACCACCACGATAACCACCGCCTCCACCTTGCCTCAACCGCCAGATCTAGACTGGGCCTGGTTGATGGTGATGTTCCTGCTGTTAATGTTCTGCCATTCTTAGGGTTTAGGTTTAAGTATAGGTTTATTATGTTTTAGGATTTAGGTTTATTTCTTAATTTATTTAGCTACTTTAGGTTTAGGTTTAAGGTTTTGGGTTAGGGTTTAGGGTTTAGGGTTTAGTGTTTAGGGTTTAGGGTTTAGGGTTTAGGGTTTTAGGGTTTATGCTTTTAGGGTTTAGGGTTTAGGGTTATGGTTTAGGGTTTAACATTCATTGTTTTTTAGGGTTTAGCATTGTAGGTTTAAGGTTTAGGGTTTACGGTTTAGGGTTTAGGGTTTAGTGTTTAATGTTTAGGCTTAAAGGTTTAAGGTTTTTAGGGTTAACGGCGTAGGGTTTAGGGTTTAGGGTTTCGATTTAAGCTTTAGGATTTAGGATTTTTAGGGTTTAGGGTTTAAGGTTTAGTGTTGGTTTTTTTTTTAAATTAAGTAATTGATGGGTATATGTTTATTTAGTTTATTTAGTTTATTTTTCTATTTATTTTAGTTTATTTTATATTTTATATTTTTTATTTATTATTTTTATTTTTTATTTATTTTGTTTATTTTAAGGGTTAACTTATTTTAGTTTAGGTTTTATTTTAGTTTATTTTTATTTATTATTTTTTTTTAATTGAGTTTTATTTTTATATTACTTTTTAATTTTAGGTTTTTTGTTAATTTTTTTTGTTAAGGTTTAGATTTTTGTTTTATTCTTTTTATATTTAGGTTTTAAGTTTTTATTTAGGATTTATTTTTAGTATAGGATTTAAGTTTTTTTTTTATTTATTTTTAAGCTTTATTTTTAGGTTTATTTTTTAGGTTTAAGATTTTATCTTATTTTTATTTGATTTTATTTTAGGTTTATTTTATTTTTATTTTACATTTAGTTTTTATTTTAGTCAAGTTTTTAATTCTTATGTTTATTTTATTTTTTTTGTTTAGTTTAGGTTTTTATTTATTTTCTTTTAGTTTATTTTTATTAGTTTATTTTATTTTATTTTTAGGTTTAGATTTAGGTTTTAGTTATATTTTTATTTTATTTTAATTTTTTATTTTATTTAGGTTTAAGTTTTTTTAATATATTTTATTTTAGGTTTTAATTAGTTTAGGTTTAGGTTTAGTTTTTTAGGATTTTTGGTTTTAGGGTTTATGGTTTAGGGTTTAGGGTTTAGGGTTTAGTGTTTAGTGTTTAGGGTTTAGGGTTTTGTGTTTTAGCTTTAGGGTTTAGGGTTTAAGGTTTACGGTTAGCTCAGGGTTTAGGATTTAGGGTTAGGTTTAAGGTTTAGGCTTTAGGGTTTAGGGTTTTCAGGGTTTAGGGTTTAGGGTTAGTTTGGGGTTTAGGGTTTAAGGTTTAGGGTTTTAGGATTTAGGGTTTAAGATTTAGGGTTTAGGGTTAGGGTAAGGGTTTAGGGTTTAGGGTTTAAGACTTAGGTTTTAGGGTTAGTATATGGTTTAGAATTTAGGCTTTAGGGTTTTTTGGTGCTTAGATTTTAGGGTTTAGGGTTTAAGGGTTTAGGGTTTAGGGATTAGGTTTGGGTTGTAGGTTTAGGGTTTAGATTTTTTGATTTAGGATTAGTTTTAGGGTTTAGAGTTTAAGGTTACAATTTTTTTATTTTTTTATTTTTTTTAAATTAAGTAAACTAGTAGGATTAGGTTTATTTATTTAATATTTATGTTAGTTTATTTTATTTTTTATTTTGATTTACGTTTATTTTTAGTTTTATTTAGTTTAGTTTATTAATTTTAGGTTTATTTATTTAGTTTAGGTTTTTTATTTTAGTTTATTTTTTATGTTTAGGTTTATTTTTTAGTTTAGTTTTATTTTTATTTTATTTTTTAGGTTTAGGTTTTATTTTTTATGTTTAGGTTTAGGTTTTTTTTTTTTTTAGGGTTAGGTTTTAGGCTTTAATTTTAAGTTTATTTTTAGATTTCATTTTTTAGTTTAGGTTTAGGTTATTTTCAGTTTATTTTATTTTATTTATTTTATGTTTAGGTTGAGGTTTTATTTATTTTAGTTTATTTATTTTAGTTTAGGTTTAGGTTTATTTTATTTTGATTATTTGATTTTTATTTAAGGTTTAGGTTCTTTTTTTAATTTAGGGTTTAAGTTTTATTTATTATTTATTTTTAAGTTTTATTATTCGAATTATTTTTTAAGTTTAGGTAGTTATTTAGTTTTTATTTTATTATATTTTAGGTTTATTTTATTTTTATTTTACATTTAGTTTTTATTTTAGTTAAGTTTTTTATTCTTAGGTTTTTTTTATTTTTTAGTTTATTTTAGGTTTTTATTTATTTTATTTTAGTTTAATTTATTTTATTTTTAGGATTAGGTTTATATTTTAGTTTAAGTTTTTATTTTAATTTATTTAGGTTTTTAGGTTTTAGGGTTTAGGGTTTTAGGGTTTAGGGTTTTAAGGTTTAGCGTCTAAAGTTTAGGGTTTAGGGTTTAGTGCTTTTTTAGTTTGGGGTTTTAGGGTTTTAGGTTTAGGGTTTTGGGTTTAAGGTTTAGGGTTTAGGGTTTAGTATTTAGGATTTAGGGTTTAGGATTTTTAGGGATTAAGGTTTAGGGTTTAAGGTTAACTAAGGGCTTTTTTTTTAAAATTAAGTAACTCAGGTTTAGGGTTTAGGTTTTTTAAACTAAACCTATAAGCTATAACTCAGGTTTAGGTTTATTTAGTTTATTTTTATTTACTTTACCTTAATTTATAATTTTATTTTTAGTTATGTTTATTTTTTATTTTTATTTAGTTTAGTTTAATTATTTTAAGTTTACTTATTTTAGTTTAGGTTTTATTTTAGTTTATTTTTTAGGTTTAAATTTATTTTTTAGTTTAGTTTTTTTATATTATTTTTTATGTTTAATTTTTTTTTTAATTTTTAGGTTTAGGTTTATATTTTTATTTTATTTTTTTATGTTTAGGTTTTAGATTTTTATTTAAGGTTTATTTTTAGTTAAGGGTTTAATTTTTATTTTTTATTTATTTTTATGTTTTATTTTTAGTTTTATTTTTTAGGTTTAGGTTTTTATTTAATTTTTATTTTATTTTCTTTTTGGTTTATTTTATTATTATTTTAAATTTAGTTTTTATTTTAGTCATGTTTTTTATTCTTATGATTATTTTATTTTTTTAGTTTAGTTTAGGTTTTTATTTATTTTATTTTAGTTTATTTTTATTAGTTTATTTTATTTTATTTTTAGGTTTATATTTAAGTTTGAGTTATATTTTAATTTTATTTTATTTTTTATTTTATTTAGGTTTTGACTTTTTTAATATATTTTATTTTTAGGTTTTAATTAGTTTAGGTTTAGGTTTAGGTTTTTAGGTATTTTGGTTTTAGGGTTTTATGGTTTAGGGTTTTAGGGTTTAGGATTTTATGGTTTCTGGGTCACGGTTTAGGGTTTAGGGTTTTGGGTTTAATGTTTAAGGTTTAGGGTTTAGGGTTTATGATTTAGGGTTTAGTGTTTACTTTATTTTTAGTTTAAGTTTTAGGTTTAGGTTAGTTGGTTTAGGGTTTATTTTAGTTTAGGTTTAGGTTTATGGTTTTTTGGATTTTATTTTAGGTTTAGTTTTAGATTTAGGTTTAGGTTAGTTAGTTTAGGATTTAGGGTTTAAATCTTAGTTTAGGTTTATATTTATTTAGTTTAGTTATTTAGGTTTAGGTTTAGGGTTTAGCTTTAGGGTTTAGGGTTTTTTTGGTTTAGGGATTTAGGGTTTAGGGTTTAGGGTTTATGGTTTAGGGTTTTAGGCCTTTGAGATTAGGTTTAGGGTTGTAGGTTTAGGGTTTAGAGTTTTTAGTTTAGGATTAGTTTTAGAATTTAGGGTTTAGGTTTATAATTTTTTTAAAAAAAAATTTAGTAGACTAATATGTTTGGGTTTATTTATTTATTATTTATTTTAGATTATTTTATTTTTTATTTTGATTTGCAATTATTTTTATTTTTATTTAGTTTAGTTTATTTAATTTAGGTTTTTTTATTTTAGTTTAGGTTTTTTATTTTAGCTTATTTTTTAGGTTTAGGTTTATTTTTTAGTTTAGTTTTTTTTAAGGTTTAAGTTTTATTTTTTATTTTTAGGTTTTGGTTTATGTTTTTATTTTATTTTTTTTTTAGGTTGGTTTAGGTTTTATTTAAGTTTATTTTTATATTTCATTTTTTTTTTAGTTTAGGTTTATTTATTTTCTTTATTTTATTTTATTTAGGTTTAGTTTATTTTTGGGTTTAGGTTTAGGTTTTATTTATTTTAGTTTAGTTTATAGTTTAGGTTTATTTTTATTTTTATTTGGTATTTTTTTTTTTAGGGTTTATTTATTTTTTTAGAGTTTATTTTTAGGTTTCTATTTTATTTTAGTGAAGGTTAATTTTTTTATTTTAGGTTTTAATTTATTTTATTTTATTTTAGTTTTTATTTTTTATTTTATTTTCTTTTTAGGTTTAGGTTTTGGTTTAGAGTTTAGTTTATGTTTTTATTTAGTTTTATATATTTTTTGGGTTAGATATTTTTATTTATTTTATTTTTAGGTTTAAGTTTTTTGTTTTTTAGATTTTTGGGTTATGGGTTTTGGGTTTAGGGTTAGTTTAGGGTTTAGTGTTTAGGGTTTCAATTTTTGATTTAGGTTTTAGGGTTTTTTTCTGGGTTTAGGTTTAGGATTTAGGGTTTAGGGTTTAGGGTTTAGCATTTTAGTTTTAGGGTTTAGGGTTTAGGGTTTTAGGATTTCAGGTTTAGGGTTTAGGGTTTAGGGTTTAGGGTTTAGGGTTTAGGATTTTCGGTTTATGGTTTAGGGTTATAGGTTCAGGATTTAGAGTTTCAGTATTAGTGTTAGTTTTAGGGTTTAGGGTTTAGGGTTGCAATTTTTTTTTATATTATTTATTTATTTTTTAAATTAAGTAAACTCGTAGGTTTAGGCTTATTTATTTTTTCTTTATTTCAGTATATTTTTTATTTTGATTTAGGTTTATTTTGATTTTTATTTAGTTTAATTTATTTATTTTAGCTTTATTTATTTTAGTTTATGTATTTTATTTTAGTTTATTTTTTTAGTTTAGTTTAATTTTATTTTATAATTTAGGTTTAGGTTTTCTTTCTTATTTTTAGGTTTAGGTTTAGGTTTTTATTTTATTTTTTGAGGGTTAGGTTTTTGGTTTTTATTTTAAGTTTATTTTTAGATTTTGTTTTTAAGTTTACATTTAAGTTTATTTTTAGTTTATTTTATTTTATTGAATTTAGGTTTAGATTTAGGTTTTGTTTATTTTAGGTTTTGTTTAGGTTTTATATATTTTAGTTTAGTTTATTTTAGTTTAGGTTTAAATTTATTTTATTTTTATTTTATGTTTAGGTTTTTTTAGTTTAGGGTTTAGGTTTAATTTTTTATTTATTTTTAGGTTTTATTTTGGGTTGATTGATTGTTTAGGTTTAGTTTTTTATTTAATTTATTTTTTATTTTTATTTTTATTTTAGGTTTATTTTATTTTTATTTTAGGAGTAGTTTTTATTTTATTTAGGTTTTTTATTTTTTTAGTTTAGTTTATGTTTTTATTTACTTTATTTTTATTTAGTTTTTATTTTTTATTTTATTTTCTTTTTTAATTTAGGTTAAGGTTTAGAGTTTAGTTTATGTTTTAATTTTGTTTTAGTTTAAAATTTTTTTACTTATTTTATTTTCAGGTTTTATTTAGTTTAGGTTTATGTTTTTAGCTTTTGAAGCTTTAGGGTTTTGGGTTTTGGAATTTCGGTTAGTTTAGGATTTAGGGTTTAAGGTTTAGGGTTTGGGGTTTAGGGTTTTTAGGGTTTATGATTTAGCAATTAGGGTTTAGGTTTAGGGTTTTAGGTTTAGGGTTTAGGGTTTAGGGTTTAGGGTTTAGGGTTTTTAGGGTTTAGGGTTTAGGTTTTAAGTTTAGGGTTCATGTTTTAGTTTAGGGTTTAGGGTTTTTGGTTTAGGGTTTATGGTTTAGGGTTTAGGGTTTTAGAGTTTATTATTTTAGGGTTTTGGGTTTACCGTTAGTGTTCAAGGTTTAGGGTTTAAGATCTTTTAGGGTTTAGAGTTTAGGGTTTAGGATTTAGGGTTTAGGGTTGTAGGTTTAAGGTTCAGGATTTTGAGTTTAGAGTTTAGTGTTGAGAATTTAGGGTTTTTTAATTAAGTAAACCAACAAGTTTAAGTTTTTTTAATTTATTTAGTTTAGTTTTTATTTATTTTATTTTATTTAGGTTTATTTTTTATTTAGTTTAGTTTATCTATTTTAGTTTATATTTTATTTTATTTTTTTATTTTATATTTTTTTCATTTTAGCTTTATTTATTTATTTTATTTTTAGGTTTTATTTAATTTAGGTTTAGGTTTTTAGCTTTTTAGGATTTAAGGTTTAGGTTTATTTTAGGGTTTTGGGTTTGGGGTTTATGGTTTAGGGTTTAGGGTTTTTTAGGGTTTAGGGTTTATGGTTTAGGGTTATAGGTTTAGGATTTAGAGTTTCAGTGTTAGTGTTAGTTTTAGGGTTTAGGGTTTAAGGTTGCAATTTTTTTATATGTATTTTTTATATTTTTTATTTATTTTTTAAATTAAGTAAACTTGTAGGTTTAGGCTTATTTATTTTTTATTTATTTCAGTTTATTTTATTTTTTATTTTGATTTAGGTTTATTTTGATTTTTATTTAGTTTAATATATTTATTTTAGCTTTATTTATTTTAGTTTAGGTTTTTTATTTTAGTTTATTTTTTTAGTTTAGTTATATTTTTATTTTATAATTTAGGTTTAGGTTTTATTTCTTATTTTTAGGTTTAGGTTTAGGTTTTAATTTTATTTTTTTAAGGATTAGGTTTTAGGTTTTTATTTTAAGTTTATTTTTAGATTTTATTTTTTTAGTTTAGTTTAGGTTTTAGTTTATTTTATTTTATTATTGGGTTTAGGTTTAGGTTTGTTTATTTTAGATTTTGGTTTAGGTTTATATATTTTAGTTTAGTTTATTTTAGTTTAGGTTTAAGTTTATTTTATTTTATTTTATTTTAGGTTTTAGTTTAGGGTTTAGTATAATTATTTATTTATTTTAGGTTTATTTTGGTTGATTGTTTAGGTTTAGTTTTTTATTTAATTTATTTTTATTTTTATTTTTATTTTAGGTTTATTTTATTTTTATTTTAGGAGTAGTTTTTATTTTATTTAGGTTTTTTATTTTTTAGTTTAGTTTAGATTTTTATTTATTTATTTTATTTTTTATTTTATTTTTTTTGGTTTATGTTTAGGTTTAGAGTTTAGTTTATGTTTTAATTTTGTTTTAGTTTAAATTTTTTTTTACTTATTTTATTTTCAGGTTTTATTTAGTTTAGGTTTAGGTTTTTAGCTTTTCAAGTTTTAGGGTTTTGGGTTTTGGAAATTGGGTTAGTTTAGGGTTTAGGGTTTCGGGTTTAGTGTTTGGGGTTTAGGGTTTAGGGTTTAAGGTTTAGGTTTTAGGGTAAAGGGTTTAAGGTTTAGAGTTTTAGGGTTTAGGGTTTAGGGTTTAGGGTTTAGGGTTTAGCGTTTAGGGTTTTTAGGGTTTAGGATTTAGGTTTTAGGTTTAGGGTTCATGTTTTAGTTTAGGGTTTAGGGTTTTTGGTTTTTATTGATTTGATTCCTTCTTTGATTTGGATGGTGCAAGCATCTGCACCCAGGACTAAGCCTTTTGCTCATCCTAATCCCTCATAGCACTAATCCTAATCCCTATTTCAAAAATTACAATTATGTAGAAAATGTAAATCTAACTACACTTGAAAAGTAGAGGTTAGCTAAATATACATATAATCCCAAGCAGTTGTATTTATAATTTGGACTTAGCACCCTACACATGGGTAACTATGCCCACCTTTCCTAACTTGGCTTATGCTTAAGGATTTAAGCAGCTAGCAAAAAGAGTATTCACATTTATTTTTAAGCATCCCTTAAGAATAATCCCTTGCAAAAAACCTGGTTAGGCTAATATTGGCATATCATCTAGTCTACGAAGCATACACCCTAACATCCAATCTAAAATAATACATCAAAAAATAAAACATACGTCACATCATACACCATCATAACTTAGAGTTAGACGTGGTGACTTAATTCTAATGTGAGTATTAAAGCTTGTGTGGTAAGTCTTATTAGGCATTAGTGTTGTATTTTCTATGTGTTGAAGGATTCAATTTAAGACGAATGGTTGATTTCACTTGAAGTAGTTTAATTGATTTGAGAATTTTAAGTTGTGTTTTCATTTGTTTCATTTGATTACAGTTAGCAACTAAGTGTTATAAAGAGAGGAAAAGAGGATTGCCTACCTTAAGTCACTTTCTAAAGTATATTAATTTGATTTAGTTCTCTTTAGTGAATGGCCAATTAAATGATTTAATTAATCCTAAGTTTAGGTTCACTTTACATAATCCTATTCAAAATAAAAGGCATCTTAAGATTAATTTAATTGAATCACTACCACATGACATATATTAAATCATTCCTTTCCATCACATGTAACATGCATATGATTTAATCCTAAGTGTATTTATTCATGCAACATATTTTAACACACTTAAATGATGAATGTAAGTGTATGTTTAGAATTTATATTTTATTTGATTGAATTATTTAAACATATTAATGTAAAACTTTATCCAAATTCTTATACAAAAAGGACATAAGAATGAAATTAAATAGAATGTTGTTAAATCGGAAGTCGTAATCAAATGACCTCCTTGAGCTAGCTAAAGCCTCATATTCTCGGATGTCATTTATACTTATTTGCATTCAAACTTATGTAAATTGGTATACATGAACATAGGATGTAAGCTCTAAATCATATGGGTAGTTAATTCAACCACTTAGTCAATTATGAATGCATGCAATTTTAATGTAATATGGGATTTTCATTCACTAATCACATATTCATGTACATGAATAAAGATATAGACAAGTACGTGTTGTTGTTAAACTAGGAAAGTGAGATAATCAAATGACCTCTTTGGGTCTAACTAAAGCCTCATATTCCTGAGATGTTTAGACTATATACTTGCTTTTCTTGGACACACGTGGATGTATACATAAATGAGGGAAAGAAAACCATGCAGATATATATATATATATATATATATATATATATATATATATATATATATATATATATATATATATATTATTGAATCAATTATATATATGACTTAAAGCTCTATCCAAATTCTAATGTTGAAATACATAAGAATGAAATCAAATGGGTATATGCCTTTGTTAAACCAAGGAAGTGAGGTAATTAAATGACCTCCTTGGGGCTTGCTAAAGCCTCATGTTCTTAGGATGTCCAGATTATATAACCATTACCATTCAATCTTATATAAATTAACACATGAATATAGGAAAGAGAACATTCATACACTTAAGCTATAAGCACATGCATTTCTTATGTATTTATAACAAGCATCATAACACATATTTTTATTCATTTATAAACTTTTGAAAAATACATTTAGATTTAATAGTGATAATAGCCACACATATATTAAATTAAATCAACACATGCAAGCTTACATAAATGAAATTAATTTTATTTTACTTGATTTTGAAGAGATAGATGCATGAATTCAAATGACATACAAAATTTAACATGATTGGAAAGAGGAAAAATAAACATGTGATTCATTCAGCCAAACTAGTTCTTAAGGACAATCAAATCAAATAAGACTACTTAAAAAAAACCAAAGCTTCTTTATTAATTAAGTTTTGGATTTGATTGATTTAAAGAGGAGAAGAGAAATCATCACTTGCTATTTTAAACCCATTCCACATTAGTGATTTGATTTAATTTAAAGAAATGTAATTAAGTTGATTTTATTGGTTAATTAAGTTGAACCCTTAATTAGATGAATTAATTACCCTTACCTATGTCACCTTAAAGTAATTAATTAAATAATTATTAGCCAAGATGATATGCATGGAAAATAATCATGCAATGATCCTAGGAAATAAAGGAAATGCAATTTTCATGATTAATAGTTAATTAAATTAAGGGCTTAATTAATTACTCTTATGGGTTTCCCCACATGTGGACTAACCATAATTTCATTAAACTCTTTTAGGTTATTAAACACCAAAATATCTGATTTAATTAATTAAGATCTCATGTGATTATGACTTCAATTTGATTAAGTGATTTAATTAATTAGTTAAATCTTAATTAATGTCATTTTAAAAAAGGGTGAAATGAACTTAGGGAAAGGGGTCCCAACTCTATTCCTTAGTTCACTTACTATTAAACAATGATTAATAAACCTAATTAATCAAATTTATTACTATTCATGGGATTAATTAATCATTAATAACTTAAAAGACTAGTTAAGGTTTAATTAGTCAATTTTTCTAATTAAGTTAGCAATAAATCCCAAGAAAATCATGGGAGGCAAAGGTCATCCCATTAACTTAACCAACAAAATTTGAGATTAATTGCTTAAATAATTAAGGAGTAATTAAGCTAATTAATGTTATAATTAAACTTTAATTACTATTCAAAATTAGTTAATAACATTTTCAATTAATTCTACTCTAAAATACCTTTAAAATGAGTATTTATTTTCATTTTGTTTATTTCTCTATGACTTTTATTGATTTTTAGAAGTTTCTACCATTAAAAATGATTAATTAAGCCTAATTAAAGCCTAATCATGCTGGCGCCACATGGCGCGCTAACATGGCATGCTTTCCACATGGCACCACGGATTACTGGAACTTATCCAACTTATGTGGCGATTCATCCTCAGAATCTGATCGAGCTATAATTATCCCATGCTTAATAGAATTGATCATGGATCTAATCATGATCATTCGATGGAAAGGATGATGCATGATCTAACGTCATGCAAGTGAAGCAGAATGGAGTTTGTCCGCCATTGCTCACTTGATTCGAGCTTACCCAAGCTCGGATCAACTCCAAAAGGATCTCACACCTTCATGACATCGATCGGAGGGGATCCAATGGTCAAGATCTCATGAGATGCAAGTTTTCTTCAAAAAGCTCCAACCCATTATTGCCTAAGGATCAATTTTGGAAGCATACCTGACCAAAACTCAAGCCAGGCAGCTCGAAGATTAAGGAAGCTTCATTTTGTGGAGATGAAGCACTATTGAGCAGAAATTAGATCAATTCCTCTACATTCACTCGGAAGGCCACGAACTAATGATTTAGAGCTCTGCTTTGATCAAAGACCCACCTCCGGTGCTTGTGAAGCTTGGAAAGATGATTCGTTCTTGCTCGATGAGGCCTAGGGAAGGTGCATGCAAATTTTATTTGAGTTTGATGGAGAAATGGGGAAGTTAGGTCAAAAATGGGAGTGTCATGTTTCAGGACAGACGTGAATGGCATTTTTTGATCTAGGAACGAGCTTGGGAGCTTAGGGTATGGCTCTAGCAGCTCGTCTTGGGTAGCTATGGCTCTAATGAATGATATTTCTATGTGTTTGAGTGAAAACGAGGGGGTGTATACCCCTTTCATCTTGATCGAATGGTGGGGTTGGGTTTGGCTTCTAGTGGCCGTCCGACCAACTCTAGGAGTCATGGGTGACAGGGAGGGGGGAGTTGGCTTAGCTTGGTTGGTTGAAGGTGTGGAGGTGGCTGCCAAGGTGGAATCATGGGTGTCCTATGGGTTTCAAATGCTCTAATGGGGAGGGGGTGATTTTACCTCCCATGGGTCATGACCAACCACCCATGGTGTTGGCTTCTAGGTGCCTAGGTGGACCATTGAGAGAGTACAAAGTGGAAACTAATGGAAATGATCACTTTCATGGGTGATTTGTCTCATGTGATTCCTTTGACCCAAGGGTAGAATAATCATTTAACATTAGATTTGGGTGGGTGAAATGAGCCAAAAAGCCCAAATACTTCAATTGTAGTCGATTTGGTTAGTTTGGCTTAGTTGACTCATTTAGTTCAATTTCAATTAGGTTGGATTAAGTTGACCAATTGGTCAAATTAGGTTAAACCAAATGGTTAGGTCAAGTTCATATGATCATTTGGGATGTTTTGGTTTAATTAGTTTGGTTTGGTTTGGCTTAGATTTGATTTTGGCTCATTTTAATTCATTTGCGTCAAATGGGTTAAGTTGACCAATTTGACCAAATTCGCCAAATTGGCTTAAGTTGGGTGTTGGTTTGGGTTTAGTTGACCAATTAAAGATGATTGTAGGTCTTGGTTTCAATTAATTTGGATTTGGTTTTTCATTTAGGCAAACTTGAACCTTTAGGTCAATTTGGGCTAAGTAGGTCAATTGGGTTCACTTGGGTCCAATCATGGCTTTGGTCAAGTTCAATAATCAATTTAGAATGAACTTGAGCCATTGGTTGTAATCAATTTGGTTTATATTATGATTTGACACAATTTAGTCTTTTATGTCAATTTAGGTCAACTTGGGTCAACTTGGGTCAAGAGGGCCAATTGGGTTTGGTTTGACTCAATTGAAGGTCAAGTCATATTCAAATATTGATTTTGATTTGGTATGAATCATTGGTTTCAAGGGATTTCTCTTAGGTTGCAATTTGGCTAGTTTGGGTTCATATGGGTTAAGGGGTTGACTTGTTCAAATGACTAAGTTGACTTGGTTTGACCTAATTTGTGTCAATTGATCAACCTAGGGTGATCAACAATCATGATGGGAGGTTTTGATTATCTTGGTTCAATCTAATTTAGCTAGGATTAGAACTTAGCTCAAATAGGTCAAATTAGCGACTTTTGGTCAAGTGGATTAATTGGGTTTATTTGGCTTGATTTTAGACTGAGTTTGATTTAATTGAGTTTATATATGGATTTGGGATTGATATATAAATTCAATTGCAATTGTCTTGGGTTTAAATGGGTTTTGGTTCATTTTAACATTTCAAGTCCAAAGGGTTAAGTAGGGTTTCACTTTGGTTGATTTTAGTTTGTCTTGATGATTGTAGATTTCATTTATATTTGTGAATATGATTGAAGGTATGATTTATTCATGAGAAAATCAATTGAATTTGAGTTTTTGAATGAAGGAATTTGGCTAAGTCCATGGAGTTGGGTCATGTGGCTTAGGTTTGGATTTTGATTTGAATTGATTTAGTTTTGATGATTTAAACGTATATTCCATTTATATTTGTGAAGATGATTGAAAATATGATTGATTTATGAGAAATTTAATTGAGTTTGACTTGATTTAGATTAATATTTAGCTAAATCCATGGGATAGGTCATATGGCTTAGGAAGGGTTTCGATTTAATTTGATTTAATTTGATTTAGTTTTGATCATTTGATTGTAGATTTGATTTATATTTAGAAAGATGATTGAAGATATAAATTTATTATGTGAAAATCAATTCATTTTGGATTGATTTGGATTAAAATTTTGGTAAGTCCATGGGATAGGTCATATGGCTTAGGAAGGGTTTGAAGTTTGGATTTGAATGTGGGCTTCAATCATTTGGATTTGACATTTGGGTTTGGATTTGGATTTGAATCTGATGTTTGAATTGAACTTGAGGTTTTTTCTGAGAAGGTGAACATGGATTGGATTTGGGTTGTAGGGTAGGTTAATTATCCTAATCCCTAAGGCATTACCTAATCATATGGTTAACCCTTCTAAGTTTTAAGGCTTAGGTTAAGTGTTTACCTAATTGTTAGAAGTGTCTTATGACTACAAAAGTCTTAGTATCTAGAACACTCCTAAGTCTAAGATGGGAAGATTAAATCAACACTCCAAAAGTGAGGTCAACAGGCCTTTGGCTCCATAGTGTTGCCCTTGGAGATAGATGATTAGAAAACTGAAGCCAAGGTTTACATTATAAACTCGGATACATCTTTCAACTCTTTGCTTGGGAGACCATGGATACATGAGAACAACATTATTCCAATCTCTCTACATAAGTGTATGAAGTTCATGAGAGGTGGGATCATCTACTGTGTCAAAGGAGATCTCAAGCCATTTACAGTTCACGAGGTCGGCATATATGAGGATGTGGCTTACTACCTCTCTCAAAATCAACATGTCTATTCACACGAACATGGCCAAAGTTTAAAATAAAAAAGAAAAAAGAAAAAAAAAAATAGAAAATAAAAAGAAAGAAAGAGAAAATGAAAAAAAGAAAAAAATAAAAGGGAGCGAAAATAGACTTGGAGGAGGAAGTGGAGCTTGACATTAGATTCAACCCACAGTTCATTACTCCATTCGAACATATGGGTAGGATGACCTGACCTCCACCAAGTAGAGGAAGAGGTAGTTCAGAGGTAGTCCCAGGGAGATGAAAACCTTATTATTGGCCACCCAATAGAAGATATGTCCTAGCTACTAGGAGTATACATGCTATCCATATAGACTTAGAATCTAGTTCATAAGATGAGTCTTATATGGTTAGCATAACAGCCAGCACTTCTCAGCAATAGATTCCCTTGGAGGTGACCCTTATGCTAGATAGTGATGAAGACTAGGGTCCAAAGCAAAGCATAAGTGTATCCAAGTCTATATATGAAATAGCTAGGAATCAGATGGGATCCTAATCTCTAACCTCACTTTCCTCTCAAAAAGTTGAGGTTTTGGTAGTTAAGGAAGCCCCTAAGTCATCCACAGGTGTGATGACTCAGAGGTTCTTTCTTGGAGCATCATCTTCAAGTTAAGAAGTTGATGTAGAACTTGAGGATGATTGATATAAAGATTTAGTAGAATTACCTTTTCATTGGTACTTGCCTTGTGTTCATAATTTAGCAAAGAAAGGGTTAATCCCACATACTTGGTCAAAGCACTGGTCAGACAACTTCAAAATAATATGGAAGAACAAATGTAAAAGCTCTGAATTAATATTGGGACTAGGATTCAGTACAATGGGTCCAGTCAATGATGATAATTGCTACTTAGTTATCACAAATCATTTGGAATCTGAAAGGTTCTATTCAAATCATATTAACTCATATGAGGATCTGTGCTTAGAAACTTCAGATGATCTAGATGATTTTCAAGTCAAAGATGCACCGCCAGAGTTTGAAGAAGACATCAAGTCAACCATCGACAAGCTCAAGGAAATAAAATTAACTGAAGAAGATCCACGCTCGACATACATCAGTTCTTTGTTGAATGAAATTAAAACCAATGACTCATTTAGGCTATTAATTGAGTTTAAGGACTACTTTACATGGAGTTATGAAAAGATGCCTGGATTGGCTCCTGACATGTGGTCTATAAACTTTTAATAGAGCCTACTACTAACCCTATCAAGCAAGCTCATAGATGCATGCGATTAGACATAAAATAATAGGTCATTTATGAAGTCAAGAAACAAATCAATGCTAACTTCAAATAGCAAGAAAAATACCCTACTTGGTTAGCCAGCGTTGTCCTAGTTAAGAGAAAGAATGGTCAAATTCACATATGTGTTAATTTTATGGATATAAATAAGGCATGTCTGAAAGATGAAATTCCTCTACCAATCCTGGAGTTGATGGTGGACATTGCCTCATCTCATGTAGTCTTCTCTTTCATGGATGGCTCATCTAAATATAACCAAATAAAGATGGCCCCTAAAGAAGAAAAAAACACTACTTTTAGAACCCCGATCAGAATATATTGCTATAAAGTCATGACTTTAAGCCTTAGAAAGGCCGATGCTACATACCAGTGGGCTATGACTCAAATCTTCGATGAACTCATTCATCATCAAGTCGAGTGCTATGTTGATGATATCATGGTTAAAAGTAGAGAAAAGGAAGACCATCTATTATACTTGAGAGTATTTTTTGAACAGTTTAGACAATTTAACCTCAAAATGAACCCCCTAAAGTGTGCATTCAGAGTAGCTTCAAGGAAATTTCTTAGATTTGTTGTCCGACACCAGGGAATCAAAATCGATCCAAGGAAGATTAAGGCAATATTAGAATTATTTACACTACTGTGTTAGATGACTCCCTTGGTGCTTTAATGGCCCAAGCCAATGACGAAGGGAAGGAAAATGAACTTAACTACCTCAGTTATCATTTAATCCCAGTTGAGGCTAATTATCCACTCATTGAGAAACATTGCCTAGATTTAATCTTTGCATCCCAAAAGCTACAACACTACATGCTTCCTCATAAGGTGAAATTAATCTCTAGGATCAATCCACTACAGAATCTCATGACATGATTGATGCTATCCGAATGGTTAGCACGACGGTCCATGATCCTCTCACAATTTGACATTACTTTTCTACCCCTCTGTGCGGTGAAAGTACAAGTGCTAGCGGAGTTTACTTAGCAACACACCTACTTCCTGCTAACTCTCTGCTTAGTGATGATCTCCCCGATGAATAAATCATGAACTTATGGGATACTAGCATTCACTATTGGGAGATGTACTTTGATGGTGTGGCTTCCTCTCAAAGAAAAGAAGAACCATAATCTACTATTCCAAGAAAGGCAAAGGTAAGAATATTTCTCTTAACCCTGGACCATTATGTGATGAGATTCTCATATCATCTGTCCAATCTAGAGTTAGTTGTTACTCAAAGCATCCAGAACATCAACATCTTTTGGGATTCTTAGTTAGTTATCAGCCAAATTATTGGGTCCTATAAGGTTATAAAGCCTAAGCTCCCATAAGTACACCATGGAGTTATTGGCCCAAATCTCAGAGGTTACCATTTATAAGATTCCTCAAGGAGAGAACACCATAGTTTTTGTTTTAGCTAAGCTTGCCAAGGAGTTGACATGTCTAGAGGATGAGTCCATATAAATAACGGTCCAAAATAGATAAGTCTTATCCCTTATTAATACTGAACTCAGCAAAAGTACTCTCTTGAAGGGGAGGTTTCCATTTCTAAGAAGGACAAGGAGTTAGTTTTGAGGCAACCATTCATGGATTATAAAAATAAAGGCAAAATACCTCAAGAGAAGTCCCAAGCCCATCAGATGAAATAGAGAGCACTTTTTTATGCTCTTTTGGATGGTGTATTATAACGGCAATCTTTCGATCATATATGGTTACATTGTTTAGACAACTACAAAGCCTGAAAGATCATGATCGAGGTACCCTCACAATTATGTGGAGCTAATCAATTTGGATTGAAGATGAAAGCCAAGATCAAGAGACTAGGATACTACTGATCATCGATGATTAAATATTGCATGGATACGGCTAGGCGATGCCACCAATGTCCAATACAAGGTGTGGTCTTAAACCAACCACCAAACATTCTACATCCTACATTGGCATCATGGCTATTCGAGTGTTGGGGTACCGACATAGTGAGTTTATTTGATCCTTTTCTTCTAAAGGGTCATCAGTTCAACTTAGCTACTACTAACTACTACTAACTACTTTTCTAAATGGGAGAAAGTGATTCCACTCATAAAGGTCACAGCTCAGTATGTGCTCTAGGGTCAGAGTACCTCAACAAATTATCTCTGATAATGGTACTGCATTCAAGAGCACCGAGATTAACAACTTTTCTCGAAGATAGCATAGAAACTATCTGAGGGCAAATGGCTTAGTATAAGCCTTTAACAAAGCACTCATCCAAATATTGAAGATGACACTCGACAACAACAAGCGATAGTGGAATGAATAATTAGTGAAAGCCTTGTGGGCCTACCACGCCATAAATAGAACTCCAACTCAGTCTACTCCTTTGTCCTTTGTGTATGGATCTGAAGCTGTTCTACCATTAGAAGTCCAACTCCCATCACTAAGGATAGTTATAGGAAGCAAGATCATAATAGAGCAGAATGCCAAGTTGCAGTTAGAAGAGCTCAAAGGTTTGGAGGAGAGATGCCCACGGGCATTCCAAAACCTCGAGTTTTACAAAGCTAAAATTATTCAAGCTCATAACAAGTTGGCCCGTCCTAGAGCTTTCCAAGTAGAAGAGCTTATTTCAGTTCTAAGGAGACTAATTGTTGCCTGTCACAAGATGGAGACAAGTTTGAACCCACTTGGGAAGGCCCTTTTGCCATAGAGAAGGCCTACCAAAGAGGATCTTATTAGCTTATTAGTCATAAGGGAGAGTGTCCAATGCTTCCAATCAATGGGCTCTACTTAAGAAAAATATTATAACTCATGTTTGAAAATAATTAACATCAATAAAAATTCCATTTTGAATTTAATCTCTTCCATGTTGAAAGTATTTTTGTTTGTGAATTCGACACGATGTGTTTAGGGTAGGTGTAAAGAACCCGAGTACTGTCTTATCCTTCATCAACACAACATAAACACAAACTACACACAAATATATATCTTTTGTCTTGAACTACCCTAAGTTGAGATAACGCCCCCAATGACACTCACTCATTAGCTGCTCTAGGTCAGACTAACATGCTAATCTACTAGTGTGTCACCCCAGTGGTCTTCTTTCTTTGAAGGATGTAAGTCTGCTACACTTTCCTTCCTTACTTGGCCACTGCACACCGTTGAGTACCTTGTTAGTTTGGTAGGCCTTACTTGGTGGCCGGTAAGCTTCCTCATGTTGGCTTCGTTTAGGAGGATGTGAGCTTGCTACACTTTCTTCTTGGATTAGCCTTCATGCACTAACAGAGTCAAGTATATTTGAGGTTTAGGATAATTGCCCTCATGGATCCTTCCCTCTTGACTGCTTCAAGTCTAAGTCTAGTCCTTCCTCAGGGGTCCCCCCTTAGTATTGGACCTAGGTCAGATAACATCTGTCCTGCCAATGATAGACTATCCGAATGATCAGTTCAGCTTGGAAAGTTGTAAGCCTACACGCTTTCTTTCCATATTTTATTATAGACCGATAGGAACCTTAGATTGGTTGGTTCTCGCAGCTTAGGCTATAACACTCATGGTAGATGTAAGTCTGCTAGGCTTTCTCTTTGATTTGGCCATTGTGCACCTATAAGCTTTCTTTTTAAGGGCTCAAGATAATGCTGCTAGCAGCACCTCCCCAGTGGGCACTATATTTGGATCACATCCTTTACAACCCATTTAGACATTACCCAGGTTACTATCAGATTGGACAGTTCCCTTTTTTCTAGTAACCACCCCTGTGGTTGGAGAATTCATCCTATGGATGTGCAGATTCTACCTTGATCTAGTAAATTTGATATAGGTCAAGGATGACATAGCCCCTTCTCAGTGTGGTCCCTCACACACCAACAGGGTCCACGTAAATATATAAACAAAATATATATTCACTTGTGGATTAGGAGGACACCCATAGCGGTACCTTTTCCCAAGCAAGCATCCTATCTTCAAAGCACTGTCATCAAAACTAAATCTGATATAGGTCAAGGATGACATAGCCCCTTTCAGTGTGGTCCCTCACACACCAACAGGGTCCACATAAATATATAAACAAAATATATATTCACTTGTCGATTAGGAGGACACCCATAGCTGTACCTTTTCCCAAGCAAGCATCCTATCTTCAAAGCAGTGTCATCAAAACTCCCTATAGGAATTTCATAACTACTCTTGAGTTGATATAAGTCCCAGTGGGATTCACTCAAGTCACCCGTCGAGTTGATTTCTTTTACCAATATGTCACCCTAGTGGTTGTTCCCTACTTTGGAAGATGTAAGTCTGCTATGCCTTCTTCCTAGCATAGCCATTGCACATTGAAAGGAAACCCATTAGGCTGGCTAGCTCTAGCCCATGGCCAGTAGACTATCCCTTTGGATTTATAAATTGACAAGTCTAATATAGCCCCTTCTCAGTGGGTCCATCGCACATCGATAAGGTCCATACATTAACTCGGATTAAATTAAACCCAATTTGATTTCCCCAGTGGAGTTAAATCACACCCTTCTCCCAATGGAGCCCCAAATCATATCATATATAAATAAGTCTAGCAAACAAATTAAATTCAAAACCAACCTCCCTTGTAGGGTTAAATTAAACCAACTCCCCAAATAGAGTCTATAAATTAAATCTATCAAATTTGACCGAGCTCACATCCCCAACATATATGCCCTCAATTCAAAATCAAACTAAACCAAACAAACTATATCAAATCACATGAAATTAAGATAAAATTAATCTTTACTTCTTTTGAGTTGACATAAGTCCCCAGTGACATTCACTCAGTAGTCGCCCTAGGTCAGGTTTGATTTATTGTGCATCCACTAGGTCACCCCAATAGTTGTTCCTCACTTTGGAAGATTTAAGTCTGCTACACCTTCTTCTTAGCATATCCATTACACACCAATAGGCAACCCCTTAGGTTGGCTAGCTCTACCGCACAATCGGTAGACTATCCCTTTGGATTTGTAAACCTTAGGTAGGTCAAGGCTGATATAGCTCCTTCTCAGTGGGTCCATCGCTGACAAGGTCCATACATTAACTCAAATTAAATTAAACCCAATTTGATTTCCCCAGTGGAGTTAAATCACACCCTTCTCCCAATGGAGCCCCAAATCATATATAAACAAGTCTAGCAAACAAATCAAATTCAAAACCAACCTCCCTTGTAGGGTTAAATTAAACTAACTCCCCTAGTAGAGTCTAAATCAAAGAAATCAAACCAACCTCTTATCCCTAATGTATACATCCCCAATAAAATCTATGAAATCAAATTCAAATACCAATCCATAGTGGATAGCCCAAACCTGCTTCCATAGTGTAAGGTTCATATTCCCCATCCCCAATGGACTCGAGACATATCTCTAGTAAATATGCCTCCACATAAATTTAAACAAAATAAATTAAATTTGATTTGATCTTAATCCCTGGTGGATTATAGATTCTTATCACTAGCAGATCTTCTTTCCACAAATCATATAATCAAATCAAATTCAAACCTTATCCCCAGTAGATTTTCTTCTTCTATGCCCTCGACATAGACCCCTCACATGTCATGTCCAATGCATGTGTGATCCCCTAATGGATCTCCTTCCATGTCCTTGACATGGAATTCTCATCAAATCTTATTTCTTCTCTTATGCACACCATTAATACTTCAACTAAAAGCCTTATAATGTATTCATTCAAATTACATCATCTTAACATTGTAATCAACATTTCATGATTTGTGATTGTGCAAGCTCAAACTAATTATACAATATCATGCTAAACATATTATAGTGTGAATTAACACACTATATTATATTATAAAATATAATATTATATTATAATTTACTATAATATAATATATTATCTAGCATTACACCTCATTAGAATCACTTAAAAAGAACAAATAATGAAATTTTCTCAAAATATGAATAATGTTCATTTTGGATGTAAAATTGTTATTTTTCTATTACAAATGGTACAAAGTAGCATAATTTTTGCATTGCTTCTTAGTGTGTGCCATGAATTTGGCCAAATTCTTCCATCTCAACCTTCAAATTAACATTTTGTTGAGTTTTGACCCAATGTATTATAACAAAAGTAAAACGTACTAAAATGTACAATAACATTTAGTAACACACCACCACATTCATATATATGTGAAGTTATATTGTTATGTACATTATATTTTAATTTACTTCCAAATAATGTATTATCTTACATTATACCTTAAAATGAATCACTTTAAGCAAGAAATTTATAAAATTTGGTTGAAAAATGAACATTTATTTTGGATGCAAAATTCCATTATTTTGATTAAATGACTCACTATAGCACACCCCCAATGATGTTCCCTAAAGCTTACCTTAAATTTGGCCAAATCCCATGATCTTAGCCTATAAATCTTTATTTTTATGAATTATACTAGTACAGACTCTACTACATCATACTATAACAAATAAAAATATGCTAAACAATAAGTACTAATACACAATAGTATGCTATAATGCATGATGCTACACTATATTATGGCATCCTATATTATAATACACTATAACTTATTATATTATACTATATTGTATATCACATCACAAGGGATTGCTTAAGATAAAAAAGCATAAATTTAATCTAAACAATAAAAAACTATATATTTTAAATTTAAATAATATATTATGAATTTTGCCAAATTCCACCATTTTAAAGCCTAAATCAACATTTTTATAAATAATACTAGTGTAGGCTCAACTGCATGATTATAAAATACTAAAAGAATTTAAAATGTACAAAACAATATATTATGATATATGATGCTATACTATGCTACAACATATAATATTCATTTTGAACATAAAATCTTACTTTTTAGACTACAAGTGGTGTAACACACCTTTGGTGCTACAACCTAATTCCAACTTCAGTTTTAATAAATTTCCTCATCTGATTTTTTAAATCAATATTTTTAGGATTTATATTAATATAGACTATAGGGCACACTACCATAACATACTAAAACAATTCAAAACATCTTATAACATCCAAAAACACATCATTACATGCTCAAATATATGATGTTACATTATACTATAATATATGGTATTATAATATAATTTAGGGTTAAGGTTTAGGGTATTCAAATCTCTAATTATCAAGGGAAACTATTTTAAAGACATTTTCTTTAGCTACCATAACTATGTTAGGATTAGGTCATTCCTTCGATTTACTCCTAATGACATCTTTATTCAAGGTTTAGGGTTTATGGTTTTAGGTTAGTTTAGGTTTTAGGGTTTAGCATTTATTTTGGGTTTAGTGTTTAGGTTTAAGATTTTGGGGTTTATGGTTTAGGGTTTAGGGTTGTAGGTTTTAGGGTTTAGGTTTTAGGGTTTTAGAGTTTAGGATTTAAGGTTTAGGGTTTAATGTTTTAAAGTTTAAGGTTTAGGGTTTAGGGGTTTAGGGTTTAAGGTTTTTAGGGTTTAGGGTTTACAGTTTAGGGTTTAGGGTTTAGGGTTTAGGTTTTAAGTTTAGGGTTTAAGTTTAAGTTTATGGTTTATGGTTTACAGATTAAGATTTTTGTTTTAACAGAGAACAAATTTAGATTCAACATTTATTCTTTTTTATTTCATCAACCAAGTAGCACCCTATGTTTTCTAAGAAATAAGCGATGACATTGATAAAAATTGAGCAAATCAAAATCCCTAGATAAGTAGAACCGTCTTTACTATAAAGACATAGTTCCATAAGAAGCAGAGCGGATCGACTAATCTTCAATATCTCCAGTTCCCATTAGAACCACCCACACCTCTCGAGGAGCGGTATCCACAATCATATCTTCGATCTCTCCCTCCGCCACTACCATCATTGTAACCTCCATCACTCCTCCCACCTCCATAGTTTTATTTTTATTTTATTTTTTTAGGTTTAGGTTTTATTTTTTATTTTTAGGTTTAGGTTTAGGTTTTTATTTTATTTATTTAAGTCATAGGTTTTATGTTTTTATTTTTAGTTTACTTTTAGTTTTTATTTTTTAGTTTAGTTTCAGGTTTATTGTTTGTTTAATTTATTTTATTTAGTTTAGATTTAGAATTAAGTTTAGGTTATTTTAGGTATAGTTTTAAGCTTTATTTATTTTAGTTTAGTTTATCTTAGAATAGGTTTAGGTTTATTTTATTTTGTTCAGTTAATTTTTATTTTAGGTTAAGGCTTTTCTTAGTTTACGATTTAGGTTTTATTTTTTTTATTTTTTTAGGTTTACATTTTAGGTACATGTTTTTATATAGTTTTTATTTTATTTTATTTTAGGTATATTTTATTTTTATTTTACGCTTAATTTTTATTATATTTAGGTTATTAATTCTTAGGTTTATTTTATTTTTTATTTTAGTTTAGGTTTTTATTTTATTTTATTTTATTTAGGTTTAGGTACTTTTAATTACTTTATTTAAAGATTTTATTTAGTTTAGGTTTAGGTTTTTAGGTTCTTATGGTTTGGGTTTAGGGATTAGGGTTTAAGGTTTAGGGTTTGGGGTTTAGGGTTTTAGGGTTTAAGGTTTTAGGGTTTAGGGTTTTAGGGTTTAGAGTTTAGGGTTTAATGTTTAGCCTTTAGCATTTAGGGTTTAGGGTTTAAGGTTTAAAGTTTAGGGTAGGGTTTAGGGTTTAGGGTTTAGGGTTTATGCTTTAGGGTTAGCTTATGGTTTAGGGTTAGTTTATGGTTTAGTGTTTAGGCTACAGGGTTTATGGTTTTTAGGGTTTAGGGTTAGTTTAGGGTTTAGTGTTTAGGGTTTTAGGGTTTAGGGTTCAGGGATTATGGTTTAGGGTTAAGGTTAGGGTTTAGGGTTTTGGCTTTTTGGTTTTGGCTTTTGGGTTTTTGGTTTTGGCTTTTGGGTTTTGGGTTTATGGCTAATTTATGGTTTAAGGTTTAGGGTTTGGGTTTAGTTTATTTTAGGTTTAGGTTTAGGTTTTATTTATTTTAGTTTAATTTATTTTAGTTTAGGTTTAAGTTTATTTTATTTTATTTATTTTTGGTTTAGTTTTATTTTAGTTATGCTTTATTTATTTAGTTTTAGGTTTTATTTTTAGCTTTAGGTTTTTATTTACTTTTTATTTTATTTTGTTTTAGGTTTATTTTATTTTTATTTTATGTTTAGTTTTTTATTTTATTTAGGTTTTTTATTTTTAAGTTTATTTTATTTTTTAGTTTAGTTTAAGTTTTTATTTATTTTATTTTATTTTTGTTTTTATTTTAATTTTATTTGATTTTTACGTTTAGGTTTAGGTTTAGGTCTTAGTTTAGGTTTTTATTTTGTTTTATTTTTCTACTTTATTTAGGTTTAGGTTTATTTTTTTATTTTATTTTTAGGTTTTATTTAGTTTAGGTTTAGGTTTTTAGGTTTTGAGGGTTTAAGGTTTAGGGTTTGCGGTTTGGGGTTTAGGGTTTATGGTTTAGGATTTATGATTTAGGGTTTAGGGTTTAGGGTTTATGGTTTAGGGTTTAGGGTTTTAGGGTTTAGGGTTTAGGGTTTAGGTCTTAGGGTTTAGGTTTTAAGGTTTTAAGGTTTTGGGATTAGGGTTTAGGGTTGAAGGTTTAGGGTTCAGGGTTAGTTTTAGGGTTGTAGGTTTAGGGTTTAGGGTTAACACTTTTTTTTTAAATTAAGTGAACTGGGAGGTTTAGGTTTAAGTTTAGGGTTTAGGGTTCAGGGTTTTTGGGTTTATGGTTTAGGGTTAGGGTTTAGGGTTTAGGGTTTAGGGTTGAGAGTTTAGTGTTTAGGCTTTAGGGTTTAGTTTTTTTTTCAAAAAAAAAGATTAATTAAACCGATATGTTTAAGTTTTTTTAGTTTCCTTGGTTTATTTTTTATTTATTTTAGTTTATATCATTTTAATTTTTAGTTAGGTTTATATTTTGTTTTTATTTAGTTTAGTTTATTTATTTTAGGTTTATTTATTTTTAGTTTTGAATTTCTATTTTAATTTATTTTTTTGGTTTAGGTTTATTTTTTAGTTGAGTTTTATTTTTATTTTATTTTTTAGGCTTAGGTTTTAATTTTTATTTTTATTTTTAGGTTTAGGTTTAGGTTTTTATTTTATTTTTTTAGGTCAGGTTTTAGGTTTTTATTTTATGTTTATTTTTGGGTTTTATTTTTTAATTTAGGTTTAGGTTTATTTTTAGTTTATTTTATTTTGTTTAGTTTAGATTTAGGTTTAGAATTAATTTATTTTAGGTTTAGGTTTAGGTTTTATTTATTTTAGTTTTGTTTAGTTTAGTTTAGGTTTAGGTTTAATTTATTCTATTTATTTTATTTTTATTTTAGGTTAAGTTTTTTTTAGTTTAGGGTTTATGTTTTATTTTTTATTTATTTTTAGGTTTATTTTTTATGTTTAGATTTTTATTTAGTTTTTATTATATTTTATTTTATTTTTGTTTTATGTTTAGTTTTTATTATATTTAGGTTTTTTATTCTTAGGTTTATTTTATTTTTTTAGTTTAGTTTAGGTTTTTATTTATTTTCTTATAATTTATTTTTATTTTTTATTTAATTTTATTTTTAGGTTTAGGTTTATGTTTTATCTTAGGTTTTTATTTTATTTCTATTTTATTTTATTTAGGTTTGGGTTTTTTATTTTTTTTTATTTTTAGGTTTTATTTAATTTAGGTTTAGGCATTTAGGTTTTTAGGGATTAGGGTTTAGGGTTTAGGGTTTAGGGTTTAGGGTTTAGGGTTTAGGGTTTTAAGGTTTAAGGTTTTAGGGTTTTGGGTTTAGGGTTAGGGTTTAGGGTTTAGGGTTTAGTGTTTAGGGTTTAGTGTTTAAGCTTTAGAGTTTATGGTTTTTAGGGTTTAGGGTTTAGGGTTTAGAGTTTAGGGTTTAGGGTTCTTTTTTTAACTAAAAAGAATTTATTGCTCGAAAAAATAGGTACAAGAAGATCATATTAGAGGCTAAACTCAAAAAGAAAAAAATTGCAACTCAAATGAGCTACAGGAGAATCCTAAAGAGTTTAATCCCTAACTAATACATCAAAAATCAATAAAGAAAAAAAAACAAAGATGAAACTAAAAGAGCCAAGCAAAAGACAACAAAGGGGAAGAATCCATGGAGCTCGAAAAGAACCTCCAATGAGTGGAAAATCCATAAGAAAAGGAAACCTGCAACCTACAACTATAGATAACTCCAGCCATCTAAGAGAAAAGGGACCAGCAATAAACTCTAGCTTCTTCCAAGAAGAAGAAGAGACCAACTAAAAAAGAGAACCTGCAACCTATAAGAAATCTCAGCCAAAAAGAGATTAGAAAACATAAAGAGAAAAAACTCAGGCTTAGATATGAGGAGAGAAGGATAATCATAATAATGATGGTCATCAAATCCTAAGTGTATCCAGCTTCAAAGATGGGTTCACCAGCCACAAAAATATCAAGGAAAAAATCCATCACATCATCATAGCCATCCTAGCTAAAGAAAAATACAATCTTATCATAATAGCCTCCCAGCCAAAGAAAAAGTGAAGCTAAGGAAATAGAAAGAGAGAGAGGAGAGCAAAATATAAAATTAACATAAGGCAATCCCAACAAAACCAAATATGAACTCCTCTTAAAAAGAGGGAGAAAAGAATCTCACAGCCCAAAAAAATGGAAAGAGCCCTCAAAGACAAAGCCAATAGAGCCCACAACAACACCAAACCAAAGCCAGCAAGGCACCAATCCAATAGAGCCCACAACAACACCAATCCAAAGCCACCAAGGCACCAAACAAAAGAAAGGATACAACCAATAAAGTAGCCACACAATAGAGCACAGCAGAAAAATAGCCCTGGAAAGAGTAAGAGAACTAAACCAACCAACAGAAAAAAAAGCCAGCAAAAGCTAAAATAAATAGCTATAGAAATAGCCAACCAATTGACAAACTACACACTAAGGACAAAAAGCCCAACCTACCACCAACAAAGAGAGCAAAAGCACCAGCCAAAGAAAGGCAAGCCAACAGGAACAAAGCCACCAGCCAAAGGGAACCAAAAAGCAAGAGAAGCATAATCCATATTTTCAGTACAATCTTCATGTATGGGATTAAAACAAGATTCAAATCCCTTAGAAACACATAACATATTACCAAAATTATGAACATAATTACCAGCCATAGAAAAAACATCATTTTGAACTGAAATAGAACTATGCATAATGAGAGAATTATCACAGGTATCTAAATCTTTATTTTTAGAAGAAGGATCACCAATATTAACAAGATTGCTAGGACCAAAAGTTAAAATATTAGAAATAAGAACATTCTTTTCACCACCATTCTCAATCAAAGAAGACAAATAAATAGTCTATTTCCCATGATCTAAAGCAGACAAAGGAGAAAGAGAAACAACATCCAACTAATGGGAGGAAATGGTGTTAGCATGAATCATCAAAAGAAACATTTAGAGCATGAATATTAGTTAATTCTTTTTTAGAAACATCAAAATTACCTTCCGCATTAGACAAATCATTAATAGATAAAACTTTCTCAGAAGATTCAGAAATCTTGTTTTGCAAAACATCAAAATTTTGAAAAGTAGATTTTCTTTTATCCAACTTGATAAACTAATTAGTTTTTTCAACAATTGATTTCTTGTTAGTGATTTTCTACCTAAGAGAGGGATGAGCAACAAAGCATTTAGAACTTTCATGCCTATGAATCTTACAATGATTATAAAAAAATGGAAAATTTCTCAAAAACAACTTTCTGAAAATACTTTTATTTCTTTTAACCCAACCAAATTTCTTTCACATATTTTTTAGTAATATCAATCTCTACAAGAATTCTAGCAACATATGATCGATAAGAAGCAGTTATTGCTTGATCAACTTGCAAAGGTCGACCAAAAATTGACCTAATAGCATAAAAAAATTATGATTAAATAGATGAATCCGCAAGTTAGGTAAAGAAATCCAAATGGGAACAATAGGAGATTATTCATTAACATCAAACATAGGTGTCCACTTCAGGATATGCATTTGACAATTTAAAACATAGTAAGAATGATTACAAAATATTATTCCATAATCAAGGTCATTTGAAAGTTTAATCAGAACATGCCTTGCATTAATCAGCCCAATAGAAAAAGAACCGGATAAATTTATGCTATGAAAAAAAAGAACAAATATCTTCCATCTTTGGCCATTTAAATGAAAACTTTCCAATCAAAGAAAAAGCAAGAGGCTCAGCTAATCTTTCAATATCCTCATCTGAAATCATAATTATTGGAGTACCTTTAAAAGTCGTATGAAACAAATTCAAAGGAGGCTCTATGGAGGAATTTTTTCCAGTTAAAGCCTCTTTGAAAGATTTAGTAATTGTAGGTATTTGAGAGGTCGGATTACCCAAAAAATTTGATGCCCTAATAGGATCCATTGACACATGGGATTTATGCCATAGATTTGAAGAAGATGATGCCATGAGTCATGGCGTTGTGACAAGAATAGGTCAAGATCAGCCCAAGGCCGATAATCTATAAAGAATCCAAGAGAGAAAGCACTTGAAAACTCACCAAGAATGCGAGGGATCCCAAAACTGCCCAATAATAAGGTTTAGTTTAGTTTTGGGGTCTAGGTTTTAGGTTTAGTGTTTATTAGTTATTATTAGGTTTCATTAGTTTTAGGTTATTATTAGTTTATTATTAGTTATATGTCTAGTTTGGTTTTAGTTAGGTTATTAGTTTAGTATTATTAGTTTTAGTTTCATTAGTTTAGGGGGGGAGGGGTTAGGTTTAGTTTGTTAGTTTATTTAGTTAGTTTATTTACTGAGGTTTAGTATATTTTATTTTATTTATTAGTTATTATTAGTTAGTTAGTTATTTATTTAGTTTAGTTAGTTATTATTATTATTTTATGGCATTCTTATTATTTAGGTTTTAGTTAGTTTTAGTTAGTGGTTTAGTAGTATTAGTTTAGTTTTGTTACTTTATTTATTTGTTTATTAGTTTAGTTAAGGGTTTAGGTATATTAATTTTTTTTATTAGTTTTTAGTTAGTTTATGGTTTAGTTTATGGTTTAGTTTTTTATTATTTATTTATTATTTATTATTATTATTAGTTTAGTTAGTTGGTTTATTTTCAATTTTGTTTAGTTAGGTTTTTCTTTAGTTTATTATTATTATTATTATTATTATTAGTTTATGTTTATTATTATTATTTAGTTTATTTATTTATTTAAGGTTTAAGGTTTAATTATTTAGTTATTTATTAGTTATTTATTATTAGTTTTATTATTATTAGTTATTAGTTATTAGTTATTATTATTATTATTATTATTATTAGTCTTTATTAGTTTTTCTTTTTAGTTATTTTATTATTATTATTATTATTATTTATATTTTATTAGGTATTAGTTTATTTTAGTTATTTAGTAAGTTTTATTTAGTAAATAGTTTATTAGTTTATTATTAGTTATTATTAATTTTTAGTTAGGTGTTTATTATTGTTATTAGTTATTTAGGTTTAGTTATTATTATGTTTATTTATTAGTTAGTTTTATGGTCTTAGTTTGGTTTATTTTGCTTTAGTTAGTTATTTAGTTTTATTATTAGTTATTATTAGTTTTAGTGTTTATTATTTATTAGGTTTTAGGTTTATTTATTAATTAGTTTAGTTTATTGGTTAGTTATATTTATTAGTATTAGTTATTAATTAGGTTATTAATTATTTATTATTAGTTTTATTTAGTTTATTATTAGTTTTAGTTTTTATTTTATTATTTTTTTAGTTTATTATTTATTATTTATTGTTTTATTAGTTATTAGTTAAGTTTAGTTTATTTTAATTATTAGTTTATTAATTTTTTTAGGTATTGTTTAGTTATTATTATTAGTTTTATTAATTTAGTTATTAGTTTTTTATTAATAGTTATTAGTTATTTTAGTTATTAGTTATTTATTAATTTAGTTTTATTATTATTAGTTTTATTAATTTAGGTTTAGGGGTTTAGTGTTTAGTTCATTTAGTTTTATTATTATTATTAATATTATTATTATTATTATTATTATTATTATTATTATTATTATTAATATTATTAGTTTTAGTTATTATTATTATTAGTTTATTAGTTTTAGTTAGTTTAGTTATTCATTGTTTATTTAGTTAGTTTAGTTTTAATTAATTTATTATTATTAAATAGTTATTATTAGTTTTATTAGTTAATTTTTATTTAGTTTATTATTATTTATTAGTTTAGTTAGTTTAGTGTTTAGTTTACTTTCTTTTTAGTTGTTTATTATTTAGTTTATTATTATTATTAGTTAAGTTTAGTTAGTTGTTATGTTATTAGGTTTTATTATTATTTAGTGTTTTTTTAGTTATTATTAGTTTTTAGTTTAGTTTATTTTTTATTATTATTAGTTTTTAGTTTAGTTAGTTTTATTAGTTTATTAGTATTAGTTAGTTTATTAAATTTGTTTTTTATTATTAGGTTTAGTTTATTTATTTAGGTTTTATTTATTAATTAGTTTATTATTATTTTTATTAGTTTAGTTATTTGTTTTATTTAGTTTAGTGTTAGTTGTTATTAATTATTTAGTTTTAGTTTATTAGTTTTTTTAGTTTTATTATTTGTTTCAGTTATTATTATTTATTTAGTTTATTATTAGGTTTTAGTTGTTTTATTTTAGTTTTTATTAGTTATTATTATTAGATATTTAATTAGTTTATTAATTATTAGTTTTAGTTTAGTTAGTTTAGTTATTGGGTTTAGTTTTATTATAAGTTAATTATTTATTAGGTTAGTTATGTTTTTTTAGGTTTATTTATTATTATTATTATTATTTTATTAAGGTTTAGTTTAGTTTTTGTTTATAGTTTTGGTTTAGTTTAATTTTTATTAGTTTTATTAGTTTAGTTTATTTTTTGTTAGTTTATTAGTGGGGTTTTTTTTCTTTATATTTAATTTAGTTATTATATTTTTTATTAGTTTAGTTAGTTTTTGTTATTATTAGTTTATTAGTTTTTAAATTATTATTTGGTTAATTTAGTATTATTAGATTTATTAGTTTTTGTTTCAATTTATTATTAGTTTATTAGTTTTAGTTTATTATTTATTAGCTTCAGTTTTAGTTAGTTTAGTTTAGTGTTTTATTAGTTTCTTATTAGGGTTTAGGGTTTAGGGTTTAGGGTTTAGGGTTTAGGGTTTTGGGGTTTAGGGTTTAGAGTTGTAGGTTTAGGGTTTATGGTTTAGGGTTTTGGGGTTTAGGGCTTAGGGTTTAGAGATGTAGGTTAAGGGTTTAGGGTTGAGGGCTTAGGGTTAGTTTTAGGGCTTAGCATTTAGGGTTAGGGTTTTTATTTACTTTATTTTTTATTTCTTTTTATTTTTAGGGTTTAGGGTTTAGGTTTTAGATTTAGGATTCAAGTTTTTTTAAAAAGTGAATAAATTTAGATTCAATATTTCTTCTTTTTGATTTCATCAACCAAGTACCACACCATGTTCTCTAAGACACAACCGATGACATAGATGAACAATGAGCATGCATAGAGCAAATAAAAAACCCTAGATAACTAGAACCGTCTCTACTATAAAGACACAATTCTATAAGCAGTAGATTGGATTGGTCATTCTTCAATTTCTCTATTTTCCATCAGACCCACCCTGGCCTCTCGAGTAATAGGATCCACCATCATATTTCTGATCTCTCCCTCTGCCACCACCACGGCTATAACCATCATTTCTCCTCTTGCCGCCTAACCACCACTGCTCTGGCCACCACCTCCATATCCACCAGCACTTCCAGATCCCCCACCACCACTACGATAATCGTCTCCTCTACCTTTGCCTCCGCCGCTAGATCTTGACTAAGCCTAGTTGATGGTGATGTTCCTGCCGTCAAGGTTCTACCCATTCTTAGGGTTTAAGTTTAGGCTTAAGTTTATTAGGTTTTATGGTTTAAGTTTATTTTTTAATTTATTTAGTTACTTTAGGTTTAGATTTAGGGTTTGGAGTTTAGGTTTAGTTTGGTTTAAGGTTTAGGGTTGGGGGGTTAGGGTTGGGTTTGGGTTTAGCATTTAGGGTTTAAGGTTTAGAGTTTAGGTCTTGGTTTTGTGAGTTTTTTAGGTTTTAGGGTTTAAGATTTGGGAGTTAGGGCTAGAGTTTGGGGTTTAGGGTTTAGTTTTTAAGGTTTGGGTTTTTAGAGTTTGAGGTTTAGTGTTAGTTTTGTTATTTAGTGTTAGTTTTTTGTTTTGGTTCGGATTTAAGTTTAGGGCTTAGGATTTAGGGTTTAGGGTTGTTTAAAAAAAATTAAGTAAAACGGTAGGTATAGGTTTATTTATTTTAGTTTTTTAATTTATTTTAGGATACTTTATTATTTTATTTATTTATGTTTATTTTTTATTTTTATTCAGTTTAGTTTATTTATTTTAGTTCATTTTTTTATTTTAGTTTATATTTTAGGTTTAGGATTATGTTTAGGTTTATTTTTTAGTTGAGTTTTATTTTCATTTTATTTTTAAAGTTTAGCTTTAATTTTCTCTTTTTTAGATTTAGGTTTAGGTTTTTATTTTATTTTTTTAGTTTTAGGTTTTAGGTTTTTATTTTAGGTTTATTTTTAGGTTTCATATTTATAGTTTAGGTTTTGGTTTAATTTTAGTTGAGTCTTATTTTAATTTTATTTTTATTTTATTTTGGTTTAGGTTTTATTTTATTTTCTTAGGTTTAGGTTTTTGTTTTGGTTTATTGGTTTTAGTTTTTTTTTTTATTTTATTTTAATTAATTTAGGTTTAGGTTTTATTTATTTTCATTTATTTTGTTTTTGTTTAGGTTTAGGTTCATTTTATTTATTTTATTTTATTTTTATTTTATGTTTGAATATTTTTTTAATTCAGGGTTTAGATTTTATTTTTTATTTATTTTTAGTTTTTAGTTTTAGGTTTATTTTTTAGGTTTAGGATTTTATTTAGTTTTTATTTTATTTTATTTTAGGTTTCTTTTATTTTTATTTTATGTTTAGTTTTTAGTTTATTTAGGTTTTTTAATTCTTAGGTTTATTTTATTTTTTTAGTTTAGTTTAAGTTTTTATTTATTTTATTTAGTTTATTATTATTTTTTATTATATTTTATTTTTAGGCTTAAGTTTATGTTTTAGTTTAGGTTATTATTATTATTTTTATTAAATTTTTTTAGGTTATGGTTTTTTATTTATTTTATTTTTAGGTTTTATATAGTTTAGGTTTTTAAGTTTTTTGGGGTTTGGGCTTTTTAGTAGGGTTTTGTGAGAGTATTTTAGGGTTTTTAGAGTTTAGGGTTTAGGGTTTAGGGTTAGTTTTTTGGGTTTAGGGTATAGTGTTTATGCTTTAGGGTTTAGGTTTTTTACGGTTTAGTATTTAGGGTTCATGGTTTAGGGTTATCTTAGGGTTTTGGGCTTATTTAGGGAATATGCTTTAATGTTTTTGGGGTTTAAGGTTTAAAATTTAAGTTTGTTTAGGGCTTAGGGTTAAGGATTTTAGGGTTTGGTGGGTTTAGGGTGGGTAGGGCCTAGGGTTACATGAGGTTAGGGTTTATTATTTTAGGGTTTAGGGTTTAGGGGTCATTTAAGTTAGTTTAGGTCTGGTAGGTCACTTGGATTTAGCATTTAGGGTAAGGTTTAGCGTTTTTCTTTTAAATTAATTAAACCAGTAGGGTTAGGTTTATTTATTTATTTTAATTTATTTTAGTTTATTTATTTTAATTTTATTTAGGTTTATTTTAAATTTTATTAAGTTTTATTTTATTTTAGTTTAGGTTTTTAATTTTATTTATTTTTAAGGTTTAAGTTTAGGTTTAGGTTTATTTTTTAGTTTATTTTTATTTTTATTTTATTTTTTAGGTTTAAGTTTTTTTTTTCATTTTTAGGTTTACGTTTAGGTTTTAGGTTTTTAGTTTAGGTTTATTTTAAGGTATTAGTTTTTAGTTTATGTTTAGGTTTAATTTTAGTTTATTTTATTTTATTAAATTTAAAGTTTAAGTTTAGTTTCTTTTTATTTAGGTTTAGGTTTTATTTATTTTAGTTTTGGTTTATGTTTATTTTGTTTTATTTATTTGAGGTTTAGGTTTTATTTTTTTTACTTTAGGGTTTAGGATTTATTTTTTCTTTTTTATTAGATTTATTTTTTAGCTTTACATTTTTATTTAGGTTTTATTTAGTTTATTTATTTTTTAGTTTAGGTTTATTTATTTTAGCTTTAAGTTTAGGTTTAGGTTTAGGTTTAGGTTTAGGTTTATTTTATTTAGTTTAATTATTTAGTTTATTTTAGGTTTATTTTGTTTATTAGTTTAGTTTACTTTAGTTTAGGTTTGGGTTTAGATTTAGTTTAGGTTTTGGTTTAGGTTTAGGTTTTGGTTTTATTTTATTTTATGTAGTTTGTTTAGTTTAGGTTTAGCCTTAAGTTTTATTTAGGTTTAAGTTTAAGTTTAAGTTTAGGTTTAGATTTACATTTATTTTTAATCTAGTTTATTTAGTCTATTTTAGGTTTAGGTTTATTTAGTTTAGTTTAGTTTAGTTTAGTTTACTTTAGGTTTATTTAATTAGTTTAGTTTATTCAGGTTTAGGTTTAGGTTTATTTTAGGTTTTAATTTATTTATTTTAATTTTTAGCTTAGCTTAGCTTAGTTTAGGTTTAGGTTTTATTTTAGTTTAGTTTAAGTTTATTTTATTTTAGGTTTATTTTTAGTTTAGTTTAGGTTAGGTTTATTTTAGGTTTAGGTTTATTTATTTATAATTTAGTTTAGGTTTATTTTATTTATATTTAGGTTTTTGTTCTATTTATTTATTTATTTAGTTTAGGTTTAGGTTTTGGTTTTGGTTTAGGTTTATTTTATTTTATTTAGTTTAGGTTTAGGTTTAGGTTTATCCTTTATTTAGTTTAGTTTAGTTTAGTTTAGTTTATGTTTAGGTTTAGGTATACTTTACTTTAGGTTTATTCATTTAGTTTAGTTTTGTTTATTTATTTTAGGTTTAGGTTTAGTTTAGGTTTATTTTAGTTTAGTTTAGTTTAGGTTTTTAGGTTTATTTAGGTTTAAGTTTAGGTTTTATTTTCTAGTTTAGTTATGGTTTAGGTTTAGGTTAGGTTTATTTAGTTTATTAGGTTTAGGTTTAGGTTTAGGTTTATTTAGTTTATTTATTTAGTTTATTTATTTAGTTTAGGTTTATTTAAGTTTAGCTTTAGGTTTAGGTTTATTTAATTTAGTTTATTTAGTTTAGTTTATTTATTTAGTTTATTTATTTAGGTTTCTATTTAGGTTTATGTTTATATTTACTTTAGGTTTATTTATATTTATTTATTTAGGTTTAGGTTTATTTTAATTTAGTTTAGTTTATGTAGGTTTAGGTTTATTTAGTTTTAGTTTATTTAGGTTTAGGTTTATTTAGCTTAGTTTAGGTTTAGGTTTAGGTTTATTTTCTAGGTTTAGATTTTTTTAAGTTTATGTTTATTTAGTTTAGGTTTAGGTTTAGGTTTATTTTCATTTAGTTTAGTTCATTTATTCAGGTTAAGGTTTAGGTTTATGTTTAGGGTTTAGTTTATTTAGGTTTATATTTAGGTTTATTTTAGTTTAGGTTTTAGGTTAAGGTTTAGGTTTAGGTTTAGGTTTATTTTAGGCTCTTTTAGTTTATAGTTTATTTTATTTTTTAGGTTTAGGTTTGGTTTATTTATTTTATTTTAGTTTAGTTTATAGTTTAGGTTTAGGTTTAGGTTTATTTAGTTTAGTTTAGTTTAGGCTTATTTTAGTTTATTTATTTATAGTTTAAGTTTATTTACTTAGTTTTATTTAGTTTATTTATTTTTATTTAATTATTTTTTTAGTTTTAGGTTTAAGTTTATTTTATTTATTTATTTATTTTAGTTTAGTTTTATTTTAGATTATTTTAGTGTAATTTAGGTTTAGGTTTATTTATTTAGTTGATTTTAGTTTAGTTTATTTTTTATTTATTTAGTTTAGGTTTATTTAGGTTATTTATTAATTTAGTTTAGGTTTAGGTTTAAGTTTACGTTCAGGTTTAGGGTTATTTAGTTTAGGTTTAGGTTTAGGTTTAGGTTTTAGTTTAGTTTCAATTTATGTTTAGGTTTAGGTTTAGGTTCAAGTTTAAGTTTTATTTTATTTTTATTTAGGTTTAGAATTATTTCTTTTGTTTAGTTTATTTAGTTTATTTTATTTAATTAATTTATTTAGTTTAGGTTTAGGTTTTATTTAGTTTTATTTAGTTTAGTTTAGTTTATTTTTAAGTTTAGGTTTAGTTTTAGGTTTAGTTTAGTTTTTTATGTATATTATTTATTTTAGTTTAGGTTTTAGGTTTTATTCAGTTTATTTACTTAGTTTAGTTTTATTTTATTTATTTTGTTTAGTTTAGTTTTATTTATTTAGGTTTAGGTTTATTTCATTTATTTATTTAGTGTATTTTTTGTTTAGGTTAGGTTTAAGTTTAGGTTTAGGTTTATTTAGTTTAGATTTATTTAGTTTAGGTTTATTTAGTTTTATTTATTTATTTAGTTTGGGTTAAATTTCATTTAGTTTAGGTTTAGGTTTAGGTTTAAGTTTAAGTTTTATTTTTTTTTAGGTTTACATATTTTGGTTTAGGTTTAGGTTTAGTTTAGATTTATGTTTTATTTAGGTTTAAGCTTATTTAGTTTAGGTTAATTTTATTTAGGTTTAGGTTTATTTATTTTATTTTATTTTATTTCGTTTAAGTTTATGTTTATTTTAATTTTTGTTTAGGTTTAGGTTTATGTTTATTTTTATTTAGGTTTTAGGTTTAGGTTTAGGTTTAGGTTTAGGTTTATTATTTATTTTAGTTTAGGTTTATTTATTTAGTTTAGTTTATGTTTAGGTTTGGGTTTATTTTTATTTGATTTTTTATTTAGTTTATTTAGTTTAGGTTTATTTATTTAGTTTAGTTTATTTTTTTTAGTTTAGGTTTAAGTTTTTGTTTAGGTTTACTTTGTTTTGGTTTAGTTTATTTTATTTATTTTAGTTTAGGTTTATTTAGTTTAGGTTTTAGGTTTAGGTTTAGATTTATGTTTTTTTTTTTGTTTAGTTTAGTTTAGTTTATTTATTTATTTTATTTTTATTTTAGGTTTATTTATTTAGTTTAATTTTTATTTATATAGTTTACTTAGTTTATTTTTAGGTTTAATTTATTTAGTTTAGTTTATTTTAGTTTATTTTAGTTTAGGTTTAGGTTTATTTAGGTTTATTTAGTTTTGTTTATTTTAGCTTATTTATTTAATTTATTTTAGTTTATTTAGTTTAGGTTTAAGTTTAAGTTTAGGTTTAAGTTTAGGTTTAGTTTAGTTTAGTTTAATTTATTTTAGTTTAGTCTATTTTATTTATTTATATTTATATTTATTTTATTTTATTTAGTTTATGTTTTTTATTTTATTTATTTATTTTTTAGTTTAGGTTTAGGTTTAGTTTTTACTTTATTTAGTTTAGTTTAGTTTAAGTTTACGCTTAGCATTTAGATTTAGGTTTTATGTTTAGGTTTAGATTTAGGGTTTAGGGTTTGATGTTGTACGTTTAGGGTTTATAGTTTAAGGTTTTGTCACTTAGGGTTAAGGTTTTTTTATTATTTTTATTATTTTTATTTAGGGTTTAGGATTTTTGTTTTAGGGTTTAGGGTTTTTAGGGTTTAGGATTTAGTGTTGTAGGGTTAGGGTTTAGGGTTTAGGGTTAGTTTTAGGGTTTAGGGTTTAGGGTTTAGGGTTTAGGATTTAGGCTTCAGGGTTTGTTTTAAAAAATTAAGTAAGGCGGTCGGATTATGCTTATTTAGTTAAATTAATTTAATTTTTATTTATTTTATTTATTTTATTTTATTTTATTTAGGTTTATTTTTTATTTTATTTAGTTTAGTTTATTTATTTTAGATTTATTTATTTTAGTTTAGTTTTAGGTTTAGGTTTAAGTTTTTTAAATTTTTAGTTTAGTTTTAATTTTATTTTATTTTTATTTAGGTTTTATTTTTTATTTTTAGGTTTAGGTTGAGATTTTTATTTTATTTCTTTAGGTTTAGGCTTTAGGTTTTTATTTTAGGTTTATTTTTAAGTTTTAATTATTAGTTTTGGTTTAGGTTTATTTTTAGTTTAATTTATTTTATTTTGTTTAGGGTTTAGGTTTAGGTTTAAGTTTTATTTATTTTAGTTTAGTTTATTTTAGTTTTGGTTTAGGTTTATTTTATTTTGTTTATTTTAGGTTTAGGTTTTTTTTTTCTACTTTATGGTGTAGGTTTTATTTTTCCTTTATTTTTAGATTCTTTTATTTTTTATTTTTTTGTTTAGGTTTTTATATAGTTTTTATTTTATTATATTTTAGGTGAATTTTATTTTTATTTTATGTTTAGTTTTTATTTTATATAGGTTTTTTATTTTTAGGTTTATTTAATTTTTTAGTTTAGTTTAGGTTTTTATTTATTTTATTTCAATTTTGTTTTATTTATTATTTTGCATTAATTTTAGGTTTAAGTTTTAGTTTAGGTTTTTATTTTATTTTATTTTATTTATTTAATTTAGGTTTTAGTTTTTTATTTATTTTATTTTTAGGTTTTATTTAATTTAGGTTTAGGTTTTTTTGGGTTTTAGGGTTAAGGTTAAGGTTTAGGGTTTGGGTTTAGGGCTTAGGGTTTAGGGTTGTAGGTTTTAGGGTTTAGGGTTTAAAATTTTAGGATTTAGAGATTAGGGTTTAGGGTTTTGGGTTTTAGGGTTTAGGGTTTAGGGGATTGTAGGTTAAAAGTTTAGGGTTTAGGCTTAGTTTTAGGGTTTATGGTAGGGTCAGGGATTTGTTTTTATATATTTTTATTTTTTTATGTTAAATTATGTAAACCGGTAGGTTTAGGTTTATTTAGCTTATTTTTTATTCTAGTTTATTTTACTTTTTATTTTTATATTTATTTAGCATACTTTATTTATTTTAAATTTATTTATTTTAATTTATATTTTTTTTATTTTGTTTATTTTTAGGTTTAGGTTTATTTTTTAGTTTAGTTCTATTTTTATTTTATTTTTTTAGGTTTAGCTTTTATTTTATATTTTTAAGTTTAGGTTTAAGTTTTTATTTTATTTTTTTAGGTTTAGGTTTTAGGTTTTTATTTTTGGTTTATTTTTAGGTTTTATTTTTTAGTTTAAGTTTAGGTTTATTTTTAGTTTATATAATTTTATTTTATATAGTTTGGGTCTAGGTTTAGGTTTAGTTTATTTTAGGTTTACGTTTAGGGTTTATGTTTTATTTTATTTTAGGTTTAGGTTTTTTTATTGTTTAGGGTTTATATTTTATTTTTTATTTATTTTTAGGTTTCATTTTTTGGTTTATTTTTTAACTTTAGGTTTATATTTAGTTTTTATTTTATTTTATTTTCATTTTACATTTAGTTTTTATTTTATCTAATTTTTTTAGATTAGCTTAGGTTTTTATTTATTTTATTTTAGTTTATTTATTACTTATTATTTTATATTCTTTTTAGGTTTAGATTTATTTTTAGGTTTTATCTTATGTTTTTACTTTATTTTATTTATTTTTTTTTATTTTGATTAGATTTTTTATTTATTTTATTTTAGATTCTGTTTAGTTTAGGTTTAGCTTTTTAGCTTTTTAGGGTTTAGGGTTTAGGGTTTAGGGTTTAGGGTTTGGGGTTTATGATTTAGGGTTTAGGATTTAGGGATTACGATTTAGGGTTTAGTTTTAAGTTTTAGGGTTTATGGTTTAGGGTTTAGTGTTTAGGCTGTAGGGTTTTTAGGGTTTAAGGTTTAGGTTTTAGGTTTAGGGTTCAAGTTTTAGTTTAGGATTTAGAGTTTTTAGCTTTTTTTAAACAAAGAACAAATTCAAATTCAACATTTTTTCTTTCTGATTTCATCAACCAAGTAATAGACCAAGTTTTCTAAGACATAAGTGACAACATAGTTAAAAAATGAGCACGCATAGAACAAATTGAAAACCCTAGATAGCTAGAACCGTCTCTAATGTAACGACACAATTCCATAAAGAGTAGATTGGATCGGTCATTTTGTAGTTTCATCCCATCAACCCCCGCCTCTCGAGTCGGATCCACTATCATATCCCTGATCTCTCCCTCTGCCATCACCGCTGCTGTAACCTCCATTTCTAATCCCGCCACCATAACCTCCACTACTCCGATCACCAACTCCATATCCACCAACACATCAAGATCCCCACCACAAGGACAATGCCGCCGCTCTGCCTCCACTACTAGATTTAGCCAGGTGATGTTCTTATCGTTAAGGTTCTACCAATTTTTAGGGTTTAGGTCTATTTTTTATTTATTTAGTAACTTTAGACGTAGGTTTAGGGTTTGGGGTTTAGGGTTTATGGTGGTTTAGAGGATTTAGGTTTAGTTTAGGGTTTGGGCTTTAGGTTTGTGCTTTAGGGTTTAGGGTTCAAGGTTAGGGATTTAGGGTTTAGGGTTTAGGTTTAGGGCTTAGGGTTAGGTTTTAGATTTAGAGGCTTTAGGGAGGGTTTAGTGTTAGCAGGGTTTGGTTAATAGGGTTTAGGGTATAGCATTAGGGTGTAGTATAGCATTTGTGGCTCAGGTTGGGAGCTTAGGGTTTGTTTAGGTAGTTTAGTAGTTTAGGGTTATGTTAGGATCAGGTTTAGGATTTAGGATTTAGGATTTATGGTTTAGTTTATGGTTTAGGGTGAGGGTTAGTTTATGGTTTTTTTTTAAAATTACAAACCGAGTTTAGGTTTATTTTAGTTTTATTTATTTTAGTTTATCTTTTTTTTTTATTTAGGTTTATTTTTTATTTTTATTTAGTTTAGGTTATTTATTTTAGTTTAAGTTTTTAGTTTAGTTTTTATTTTTTATTTTTATTTTTGTTTATGTTTTATTTTTTATTTTAGGTTTTGGTTTTTATTTTATTTTTTTATGTTTTGGTCTTAAGTTTTTATTTTAGGTTTATTTTTAGGTTTTATTTTTTGGTTTACGTTTAGGTTTATTTTTAATTTATTTTATTTTATTTAGTTTAAGTTTTAGGTTTAATTTATTTTAGGTTTAGGTTTAGGTTTTATTTATTTTAGTTTAGTTTATTTTAGTGTAGGTTTAGGTTTATTTTATTTTTATTTTAAGTGTTGGCATTTTTTTAGTTTAAGGTTTAGGTTTTATTTTTTATTTATTTTTATATTTTATTTTTAGGTTTATTATTTAAGGTTTGGGGTTATGGTTTAGGGTTTAGGGTTTTAAAAAAATAATTAAGTAAACCAGTAAGTTTAGGTTTATTTAGTTTATTTTATTTATTTTCCTTTTTTAGGTTTATTTTTTATCTTTATTTAGTTTAGTTTATTTATTTTATGTTTAATTATTTTTGTTTAGGTTTTTTATTTTAGTTTATTTTTTAGGTTTAGGTTTCGATTTGTTTTATAGTTTAATTTTATTTTTATTTTATTTTTTAAGTTTAGGTTTTATTTTTTATTTTTTTAGGTTTAGGTTTTTATTTGAATTTTTTAGGTTTAGGTTTAAGGTTTTATATAGGTTTATTTCTAGGTTTTAATTTTATTTTGTGTTTAGGGTTTAGTGGCTTTAGGGTTTAGTGTAGTTTAGGAGGGGTTTGGGTTTGGGTTTATTTAGGTGTACATGGTTTAGGTTTAGGTTCATGGTAGGGTTTATGGTTTAGGGTTTAGGGTTTAGTGTTAGTTTTAGGGTTTACGATTTAGGGTTAGGTTTTTTTTATGTTTTTATTTACTTTTAAATTAAATAAATTGGTAGGTTTAGGTTTATTTAGTTTTTTTTAATTTAAGTTTATTTTATTTTTTATTTTTATTTAGGTTTATTTTTATTTTTGTTTAGTTTACTTTATTTATTTTAGGTTTATTTATTTTAGTTTAGGTTTTTTATTTTAGTTTGCTTTTTAAGTTCAAGTTTAGGTTTAAGCTTATTTTTTAGTTTAGTTTTATTTTTAAATTATTTTTTAGGATTAGGTTTTATTTTTCATTTTTAGGTTTAGGTTTAGGTTTCTATTTTATTTTTTTATGTTTATTTTTAGGTTTTTATTTTAGGTTTTATTTTTTAAGTTTGGCTTAGGTTTATTTTTTAGTTTATTTTATTTTATTTAGTTTAGTATTTGGTCTAGGTTTAGTTTATTTTAGGTTTTGGCTTAGGTTTTATTTATTTTAGTTTAGTTTACTTTTGTTTAGGTTTAGGTTTATCGTCTTTTAATTTTAAGTTTAGTTTTTTTTTTTAGTTTAGGGTGTAGGTTTTACTTTTATTTATTTTTAGGTTTTATTTTTTTGGTTTATTTTTTGGGTTTAGGTTTTTATTTAGTTTTTATTTTATTTTATTTTAGCTTTATTTTATTTTTATTTTAGGTTTAGTTTATATTTTATTTAGATTTTTATTTTTTAGTTTATTTTAGGCTTTTATTTATTTTATTGTAGTTTAGCTTTTATTAGTTATTTTATTTTCTTTTTTGGTTTAGGTTTATGTTAAACTTTTAGTTATGTTTTCATTTTATTTTATTTTATTTATTTAATTTTGATTTAGGTTTTTATTTATTTTATTTTTAGGATTTATTTAGTTTAGATTTAGGTTTTTAGCTTTTTAGGGTTTATGGTTTCTGATTTTTTTTAACAGAGAACAAATTCAGATTCAACATTTCTTCTTTTCGATTTCATCAACCAAGTAACACACCAAGTTTTCTAAGACATAAGTGACGACATAAATCAAAAATGAGCACGCAAAGAGCAAATCAAAAACCCTAGATAATTAGAACCATCTATACTATAAAGACAAAGTTCCATAAGCATCAGATCAGATCGACTGATCTTTAGTTCCTCCAGTTCCCATCAAAACAACCACAGTCTCTCGAGTAGAGAGATTCACCATCATATCCTCGATGTTCCTATCATCAATGTTATGCCCATTCATAGGGTTTAGGTTTAGGTTTGGGTATATTAGGTTTTAGAGTTTAGGTTAATTTTTTAATTTATTTAGTTACTTTAGATTTAGGTTTAGGGTTTGGGGTTTAGGGGTTTGGGTTCAGGGTTTTGGGTTAAGGTTTTAGGGTTTAGGGTTTTAGGGTTTATGCTTTAGGGTTTAAAGTTTAGGGTTTAGGGTTTTTTTAAGGTGTAGGTGTAGGGTTTAGGGTTGTAGGTTTATGGTTTAAGGTTTAAGATTTAAGGTTTATGATTTAGGGTTTAAGGTTTTTTTTAAATTAAGTAAAGTGATTGGTTAGGTTTATTTAGTATATGTAGTTTATTTTTTATTTATTTATGGTTCAGTGTTTAGGGTTTATTATTTAGGGTTTAGGTTTTAGGGTTTTCGGGTTTAGGGTTTTAGGGTTTAGGGTTTAAAGTTTAAGGTTTTTAGGGTTTAAGGTTTAGGTTTTAGGATTAGGGTTTAAGTTTTAGTTTAATATTTAGGGTTTTTTATTTTTTTATGTTTTTCAATAGAGAACAAATTCAAATTCAACATTTCTTCTTTTCGATTTCATCAACCAAGTAACACACCATGTTTTCTAAGACACAAGCAACAACATAGTTCAAAAATTAGCACGCCTAGCGCTAATCCAAAACCCTAGATAACTAGAACCATCTCTACTATAAAGACACAGTTCCATAAGCAACAGATCGGATCAGACGTTCTTCAATTTCTCTAGTTCCAGTCATAAACCCCTCGACCTCTCGAGTAGCAGGATCCACAATTATATCCTCGATCTCTCCCTCTGTCGCTCTTCCCGCCACCATAACCACCACCTTCATATCCACCAACACCTCTAGATCCCCCACCACCATTGCAATAACTACCTCCACCGCCCTCACCTCCACCGCCAGATTTAGACTGATCCTAGTTAACTGTGATGTTCTTGCCGTCAAGGTTCTTCCCATTCTTAAGGTTTTGGTTTAGGTTTAGGTTTATTTTATAATTTATTTAGTTACTTTAAGTTTAGGTTTAGGGTTTGGGGTTTAGGGTTTAGGGTTTAAGGTTAGGGTTTAGGGTTTAAGGTTTAAGGTTTAGGGTTTAGGGTATAAGGTTTTAGCGTTTATGCTTTTAGGGTTTAGGGTTTAGGGTTTAGGGTTTAGGGTTAGTTTATGGTTTAGGGTTATTTTTAAAAATTAAGTAAACTGGTAGGTTTAGGTTTATCTAGTATATTAAGTTTATTTTTTATTATTTTTAGTTTACTTTATTTTTTATTCTTATTTTGATTTATTTTTTGTTTTTATTTAGTTTAGTTTATTTATTTTAGGTTTATTTATTTTAGTTCAGGTTTTTTATTTTAGTTTATTCTTTAGGTTTAGGTTTAAGTTTATTTTTAGTTGAGTTTTAATTTTATTTTATTTTTTAGGCTTAGGTTTTATTTTTAATTTTTAGGTTTAAGTTTAGGTTTTTATTTTATTTTTTCAGGTTTAGGTTTTAGGTTTCTATTTTATGTTCATTTTTAGGCTTTATGTTTTAGTTTATGTTAAGGTTTTTTTTATTTTATTTTATTTTATTTAGTTTAGGTTTAGGTTTATTTAGATTATTTTAGGTTTAGGTTTAAGTTTTATCTTTTTTAGTTTAGTTTATTTTAGTTTAGGTTTAAGGTTATTTTATTTTGTTTATTTTATTTTTATTTTAGGTTTAGGATTTTTTAATTTAGGGTTTAAGTTTTATTTTTATTTTTTTAGTTTATTTTTTAGGTTTAGATTTTTATTTAGTTTTTATTTTATTTTATTTTAATTTTATTTTATTTTATTTTTATTTTACATTTTGTTTTTATTTTATTTAGGTTTTTTATTCTTAGGTTTATTTTATTTTTAATTTAGTTTAAGTTTTTATTTATTTTATTTTATTTTAATATTAGGTTTAGGTTTAGGTTTTAGTTTTGGTTTTTATTTTATTTTATTTTATTATCTTATTTAGGTTTCAATTTTTTTATTTATTTTATTTTAGGTTTTATTTAGTTTAAGTTTAGGTTTTTAGGTTTTTAGGGTTTTGGGTTTAGGGTTTAGGGTTTAGAGATTAAGGTTTTGGGTTTTAAGGTTTAAGGTTAGGGTTTAGGGTTTTTAGGGTTTAGGGCTTAGGGTTTAGGGTTAGCTTATGGTTTAGGGTTAGTTTAGTTTAGAGTGATTTTAGGGTTTAGAGTTTAGGTTTAAGGTTTAGGGTTTAAGTTAGAGTTAGGGTGGGGCTTAGGGTTTAGGTTAGTTTATGGTTTAGGAGTTTAGGGTTTAGGATTTAGTTAGGATTTAGTTTAGGGTTTATGGTTTTTTTTTAGGGTTTAGGGTTTAGTAAGTTTAGGTTTGTAGTTTGTGGTTTAGGGTGCAGATTTTATGGTTTAGTGAGTTTAGGGTTAATGGTTTAGGATTTAGAGTTTTGGTTTTTTTTAAATTATGTAAACCAAGTAGTTTAGGTTTATTTAATTTATTTAGTTTATTTTTTATTTATTTTAATTTATTTTACTTTTATTTTTATTTAGGTTTATTTTTTATATTTATTTAGTTTAGTTTATTTGTTTTAGTTTTATTTAATTTAGTTTAGGTTTTTTATTTTAGTTAATTTTTTTAGGTTTATGTGTAGGTTTATGATTAGATTTTAATTTAGTTTTATTTTTATTTTATTTATTATGTTTAGGTTTTTACTTTATTTTCTTAGTTTTAGGTTTTATGTTTATATTTTAGGTTTATTTTTAGGTTTTATTTTTTTGTTTAGGTTTAGGTTTACTTTTAGTTTATTTTATTTTATTTAGCTCAAAGATAGTTTTGGTTTGAAGTTATATTTTATTTTATTTAGTTTATTTTAGTTTAGGTTTACAGTTTATTTTATTTTATTTATTTTAGTTTTGGTTTTATTTAAGTTTGTGGTTTATGCTTATTATTTATTTATTTTTAGGTTTTATTTTTTGATTTATTTTTTAGGTTTAGGTTTTTATATAGTTTTTATTTATTTTATTTTAGGTTTTTTTAAGTTTCATTTTATGTTTGGGTTTTATTTTATTTAGGTTTTTTATTTTAAGATTTATTTATTTATTTTATTTTAGTTTAATTTTGATTTTTATTTTATTTTATTTTTAGGTTTAGATTTAGGTTCTAGTTTGTTTTTATTTTATTTTATTTTATTTAGCTTTAGATTTTTTTTATTTATTCTATTTTTTGGCTTTAATTAGTTTAGGTTTAGGTTCTTAGGTTTTTAGGGTTTAGGGTTTAAGGTTTAGGGTTTGGGGTTTAAGGTTTGTGGTGAAAATTTTCATATAAGATTTCTAAAGAATAAGAAATATACTTCCATGTACACTTTATGCAGGATAAAATGAGGATGGACTTATACATCTCTTCCTTTTATGCAATTTTACACCACGTAGATCCGTAGATGTTCTTGTTGAGGGTGATCGGGTACGACATTGAGGAGAGGTGTACTATCTCGAAAGATAGAAGTCACCACTCTACAATGGACTTAATCAACTCAACAAGGACTCCTAAAGACAATGGGTTTAAATAGTACCAAAGTTTTTTCCCCTACTTTACATGAAAAAGTAAAGTAAGGTTTATTTTAAATCGAATTCATTAAATTCCCTACAGGGGTAAGCCCCCATAGTTAATTACATCCTATGGAATGAGAACCCTCAGAAATACTCTTGATTAAGGTAAATGATTATTGTCTCCAAAGATTTCAATAGATAGGATTATCAATTGATTAGTTTATTTTGGAAGATCAAATGGGATTGATCAAAGAGAGGGAGTTATTATCGAAGCCAAAAGAGGATAAGTAGGAGATTCCCACGATGTTAGGAAACCTAGCACGCATCTCAAACTACCCTATGGTTGGGCTTTACATTTTGAAATTGATTTAATTTGTTTTAGTTGAATTTTTCATTAGAAATTTAGGCCTTATGATTCCATAACACAAGATTATGGAAATTCCTAAGAGGTGAGGATTTATGCTTATGGCCCATAAAGGGGAGAAACAATCTCAGAACCAAAATCTAGGGAGCTTTGGTGAGGGCCGAAAGCACAACCTAAATCTAAGGCAAAAATGGGTATTTGGGTTGAGGACAAACCACCATACTGTTTGGACTTACAACTGCCTAGGGGTGGGTGCCAACTAACTCCTCCTACGATTTTAAATTCATGTAGGCAAGTCATATGCTTTATGCAAGATAGCTAGGCTATTATTTATTTAGAAAGAGACTAAGACCTTAAACTCACTCCCTAAAGAGACTAGATCATGTAAGGGTATGTTGCAAATGACCTAAATTTAATGCAATTCAGATTTAATTTTATTTTTATTTTTGGACAATCATTTTGACTCAAGTTAATAGGATTCATATACCTAATGCATGAGAAATGAGATTATTGGCAAAAATCAGCGAGAAGGGAGGAGGTGTATTTCCACCATGATTCTTAAAGGTCAAGCCAACTTTCTCTGGCAAAGGTGGAAGCCCTCCAATCAAAAGTGAAAATAATATGCATTTGTGCATGATGTTAAAAAAGAAGTACTCATCCAGCTAAGGGGTTGCTAATTCATTTATCTTGATTTTAGCTTAAGCTTTATGTGAGGTTATGAGTTCTTTATTTTTAGTTTTGAATTATTAAATTTGGTGAAATATTTTTTTCCCTAAGAGTCTAATCCACATCGAGGCCATACATAAAGCAAAGAGGAAACTAGGAAAATGATGCCACTTAATGCACAAGCTAAACAAATCATCAATCAATTTATAAAGCTAATCGTAAAAGAATAAGAGGCCATTGTGGTGGTACCACCGCGAAAATAATTTGGGTCGAGCTCTACCTTACACAGATTACAAATGAATTACATGCAATTAAGCAAGAAACTCATTGTTATGGGGGTTTTCAAGCTTCATTTCTTTATTCTTCATGTCTTCTTTTTTCTTTGGCTCCTTCTTTTGGATGGTTGGAAGGTGGATGCTCTGAAGGCTTCACATGGTGCATAAGATGAGATCTTATGACCAATTCTAATCCTAATCCCCATAAGAATTATTCCAAAATCCTAATTATAAAAATTACATGAAAAGGAAAAGTAAATCTAGCTAACACTTGCAAAACAAAGATTAGCTAAACACACCACCAAATCCCAAGCATGTATATTGAACTTATCACCCCACACATGGATGACTAAGTCCACCTAGCCTATTGAATTATGCTTAGGGGCATAAGCACCTGCAAAGCAAAAGCATTTATATTTTATTTTTCACAACGCCCCTTAATCACAATCCCCTATAGAAGACAATGGTTAGACTAAAACCACCCTACCATTCATTCTACACACATACATCTTAACATCTAGACTAAAACATATATCACAAAATAAAAGCAAGCATCAAACCATGCACTGCCCTAACCTAAAGCTAGAAGTGGTGACTTAGCTTAATGTGTGTGCTTTAGATGTTTGTGTGGTATGCTTAGCTATGGCTTTAAGTTAGATATTCCAAAGTATGAAGCATGTTCAACTTAAAGGATGGTTTCATTCAAGTGGTTTAGTTGTTTTGAGTTGATTTTATTTTATGTTTTGATTAGGTTCAAGTGATTCCTATAATTAATTACTAAGTTATAAAGAGAGGGAAATAGAAGAGAACTTCTCTTTCCTTCCCTAACCTAAGTAATTTCTAAAGTGGATTCATATTTTTAGTTGTTTAGTGAATGTTTTAATTAAGTGTTTTAATTAATCCTAAGTTTAGATGAACTCTAAACAAACTTATTCAAAAAAAAGGCATTTTAAGATTAAGTAAAATGAACTAAATTCACAAAACATACACCTCTTTATCTCTTTCCCAACATGTATAACATAAATATGAATGAGTCCTAAACATATCTATACATATAAATGGGAATTTTAGCACACTTTATGATGCATGCTAAGTAATTTATTTAAGAAAATTTGGATGTTTCTGATGCATGATTTTCATTAAGTAGCAAAGGGGTTTCTTATCCAACTTTCACATCCACATATGAATGTATGAAAGGCATAAGTGAGTATGACACCTTTGTTAACTAGGGTTGTAAGGTACTAGACCTACTTAGGGCTACTTAAAGCATCGCAACCTGGGATTGTCCAGAGTAAAATACAACTTTTCTTAAATACAAGCATGCGTACAAAAGAAATGAATGGAAAAGAAAGAATGCAAAAGTTTGTGTTGGTTGATTTATTTTTGTTTATGTAATTTTTATGTACAAGTATAGGTACCCTTCTTAAGTAATAGCATAGGAATGAATAGGATATTGAATTAAGCAAGTGTTAGGTTCTTTTCCAATAAACCATACACTTTGCTAAATCCTATTCAAAACTATACAAAAAGAGAGAAGAAGGAAACCTACACTATGCACATCCTAATATTTTATGCACATGCAAACTTATAAGTAAGATATAAGTAATACACTTTTAGTTTTGATAATTGATTCATATATTTTGAAAATAATTTGGATTTAATAGTGACAATAGCCACTCATAATCTTACTTTAGCCAACACATACAACTTGACATAAAAGAAACATTTTCATTTTAAATTTGATTTCTAAAAAGCATGGATGCATGAAACAATATGACACACATATTTAGCATGTTGGGTAAGAACTTAAAGTAATGAAAGCATGTATAAACATTCACTTTAATTAAATCCTAAAGACAATCTCATGAAATAAGAAAGCTTAAAGTAAATCAAAGTTAATTTAATGTGATTTTTATTTGATCTTGAATTTGATTTAATTTTGAAAAATGTAAATTGAGTTTATTGTTCCTAACCCATTCCCACATGTGTTTAATATTTTTGTTAAATTTTTAGGTGATTATATTCATTTTATATTTGTTGATTACGTCAAGGTATGAATTAAGCGTGTTAATTACCCCTTACCTACACCACCTTAGAATAGTTAATCAAATAATTATGAGCTCATGAGATGACATAAAACCTCACAAGGATTTTAAATTTGCAATGCACCTATGAAGAAAGGGGGCTTAATGCAGTTTGGCTCATGATTAATAATTAATTAAGCTAAGGAGTTTAACTTAAGTAATTTCAAAACACCCCTCACACATATGAGTTGAATTTTGATTTCCTTAATTTAACTTAGGCTCTTGAACATCTAAGCATCTACCCCAAGTAGATTAATTGAGTTATGGAAAGTTTTAGAATTTTTAGAAATTAATTAAGAGGTTAACTAGTGAATTAACCCTTAATTAAGATAGGGTTAAGAAAGAAAAGGGGGTTTAAGGAATATCTTAGGTGAAATGCCCCAAAATTATTCCTTAAACCTCTTATTCACTGAAATAGACCTTAATAAACTTTAATAAAGGATTAAACCACTAATCAAATACTTAATTATCCTTAATTATCCTTAATTACATTAAAGGGGTAATTAGGAAATGAATTAGCAATTTCCCTAATTAAGCCACCAATAAATCCCAAAAAAATTAGAAGAGGCAGAAATCATCCCTCAAAATGTACTCAAGAAGTTTGACATTAATCAGTGGATTAATTAGGAAGTAATTAGCAAATTAAGATTTTTAATAAAACCTAAATTTAGAGAAAAGAAGTTTTCAAAAATTATCAAAATTAATTTTAAAATATTCTATGTTCAATTATCTTTCTAATGCAATTTATTTCATATTTTTTTAATTTTTTTATGTTGAGATATGAATTTTAGAAGTTTAGGTGATTACATAGAATTAAATAATCCCTAATTAATTCCTTAATCCTACGGTTTGCCATGCATATGCTGACGTGGCTTCCCTTTACACTCGGCATGCTCTAATTTGCCACTTAAACATCCCATCATAGTACCGTGTGGCATCGGCGCTACACGCTTTTCCCTTAGCCATCCGATCAAGGATCGGATGGTTGAGATTAAAACCACCATTCACAGGGGATTAAATTAATTCTAAAAAGTGTTTTAATCTCGATCGTCCATCCAAAATGTGTGGTTGGATGGCTTGAGATCCTCCCTATTCTTCTCTATGAAAAATGGGGACTGTCCACTTTCAAAGAGAAGATGTCGAGCTCAGGAAAGATTGAAAATCAACCCACACCATCTAAACCTAATAGAAAGCACATCTAATGGTCAAAATTCCATGGGATTAAAATATCTTTCATAAAGCTCCACACCACATCGAGTTTAATGGTAAAAAAATGGCATACCTCATTGGAAGTCATCACCGATGCTCAATTCTATTAGAGAAGCTTCATCTGGTTGAGACGAAGCTTTGGTGAAAGTTTTAGCTCTTGAGGTTGAGTGGATGGCTCTATAGACCAACTCCTCCTCCAAGTCAGCTAGGCTTTGATTGAATTCGATCCTCCCTTGCCTTTGGAGCATTGAAAAGAGCTTGGACAAGCTTGACTTGATCCTCTGATGGAGCTTGGCAAGGGAATTTGGTTGATATTGAGTATTGGCTAAGTTTAAAATCTTATGGAGCTCCCCTATTTTCACCTTGTGAAAATTGAGAAGATGAAGTTGGCTAGTGCTTGAGGGAGGTTGGGATCACTAGAAAAAGACTCCTCTAGCTTCCTCACACTTAATCGACAATAGGGAACTGAAGATTTAAATGAATTAGGGGGAGTATATCTCCCCATTTGGCAATTAGATGGCCGAGAAGGGAGGAGTCATTTTGATCCAATTAAGCTTAGGCGGTGGGTTAGTTAGTCCGTTTAGGCTATCCTTGAGTTCATTTTAGGCTAAGGAGTGGATTAGTGGAGTGGCCATGTGCTCCATTTGAATGGCGACATGATTCCCATGTTCCCATTTCAAGCCATGTGCTAGGTTTGGCCCTTCGATCAAGTTAGGCTGACCCAAACCCATTGGTTTGGGTGCACCACCCTCCATAGTGTTCACTTGACCTATTAGGAGAGTATCAAGTAGGTATGAAGAGGGTTTGACCAATTTCCAAGTGGAATTGGCCAAAATTTGTTCTATGACCTAGAGGTAAAATGGTCATTTGACTTTTGAATTTGGATATGTTGAGTATGTTGAGAAAATAGGTTTAAGTTTCATTAGATTTGGAGTTCATTTGATATGGTTTGGCTCATATTGACCCATTTAGGTCAAAATGGGTCAACTTGGATCAAGTTGACAATTGGTCAAATTAGGTCAAACCAGAGTTGGGTCAAGTTCATTGACCATTTGAAATAATGTTAGTGGCTTTTGGTTATTCAATTTGGTTTAGGTTTGAATTTGGTTCATATGACTTCATTTAGGTGAAATGGGTCAAGTTGATTTGACCCATTTGACCTATTTGAGCTAGGTCATGGGTAGGTTTAGGTTTGGTTAGTCATATGAAGTGGATTGTTATCTTTATTTCAATCAATTTTGGTTAAGTTTGAATTTGGCTCAACATGACCCCAGTCAAGTTGGGTTCCAGTCAATTCTAGGTTAGGTATAGTTGGCCAATTGAGGCTTTGGTTAAGCTTAATAAGTGATTTGGAATGAACTTGACCCATTGGTTTCAATCAATTTGGCTTAGATAAAGTTTTGAAACATTTTGACTTTTTAGGTCAACTTGGGTCAACTTGGGTCAAGTGGCCAATTGGGCTAGGTTAAGCTCAAATGTTGACTTGATCAAGTTCAAACATTGGTCATGACTAAACTTAGGTCATTGGTTTCAATCAATTTGGCCTATGGTGGATTTTGGCTATGTTGGATTTCATTTTGGCTAAGTGTTGACTTGGTCAACCCTTAGGTTTGACTTCGTTTAACCCAATTTGGGTGATTGATCATCTCATGATGATTGTTGATCATGATGAGAGGCTTAGGTGAGTTTGATTCAATCCAATTTGGTTAGGATTAGAATTTGGCTCATAAGGGTACTTTAGGTCACTTTGGGTCAAGTGATCCTAAGTGGGTCAAATGGCTTGGTCAAAGCTTGATTTGAGTTTGATTGAACTTACATATGGACTTATGATAGAAATATAAATCCATTTACAAGTCATTTGAAGTCAAATGGTTTTGATTCATTTGACAATTTCAAGTTCAAAGGGTGAATATGAAATGGATTTTGGCTTGATTTTTTTAATTGAGTTTTGATTAAGTGATTGAAGTTTGTATTAATATTTGGGTTCATGATTGAATGATTGATTGAATCATGAAAGAAAAATCAAGAGCTTTGCTTGATTTGAAGTTGATTTGGCTAAGTTCAAGAATTTGACTTGAAAGGCTTAGGTTAAATTTTGATTGAATTTGAACTTGAATTTTGGATTTAGTTTGATTGATTTAAATTTATATTTCATTTATATTTATGAATATAAATGAGAATATAAATGAGTTACAAGAAAATTTCATGAATTTGAGTTGATTTAAAAAAATGATTTTTAGGTTAAGTCCTTAAGAGAGGGTTAAGGACTTAAGAAGGGTATTGAATTAGGAATTTGAATTTTGGATTTGATTTGATTGATTTGAATTTATATTTCATTAATATATGTGAATATAAATGAGAATATAAATGACTTATGAAAAAATTCCATGAATTTGAATTGATTTGAAGATGATTTAGGCTAAGTCCTTAAGAGAGGATTAAGGACTTCAAAAATATTTAGAATTTATAATTTCAATCATGGGTTTCAATCATTGATTTCAATCATGAGTTTCAATCATATGGCATTGATTTGAGTTCGAAGAAAATCAATTTGGCTAAAATTGATTTAGGTTTCATGTTGATTTGATTTGGAGTTTGACTTGAAGGAAGTAAGGAATGTGGTTCAAGCAAAAGGGTAGAAAAATTTTCCTAACACCCCTAATGCATGACCTACTCCTAAGGCTAACTCTTCTAAGTCTATAGGGCTAGGTTGATTGTCCACCTAATCACTAGATATGTCTTATGGCTAAGGATCTCTTAAAGTCTAAGATGAGTCCTATGTCTAAGATGGAGGGGTTCAGAGCTCATCATAAAAATGAGGTCAATAGGATTTAGGGTTTAGGGTTTTAGGTTCAAGGGTTTAAGGTTTAAGGTTTAGGGTTTAAGGTTTAGGGTTTTATGGATTAGGGTTTAGGGTTTAGGGTTTAGGGTTTAAGGGTTAGGGATTTATTTTAGGTTTAGGGTTGTGGTTGTTAGGGTTTTTAGTTTTAGGGTTTAGCCAGCCAGGCTTATTTATTTATTTAGGATTTAGGGTTTAGGGTTGTAGGTTTAGGCTTTAGGGTTTAGGGTTAGTTTTAGGGTTTAGGGTTTAGGGTTTAGCATTTTGAGTTTAGGGTTTAGGGTTTAGGGTTTTTTTTTAAATTAAGTAAATTGATATGTTTATGTTTATATAGTTTATTTTGTTTATTTTTTTTATTTATTACGGTTTAGGGTTTAGGGTTTAAGAAACTAAAAAAAAAATACCTAAAATTAAACTAAAAATAAAAACCTAAAACCTAAACCTAAAAAAATAAAATAAAAACCTAAACCGAAACTTTCAAAAAAAACCTAAACCTAAAAAATAAAGAATAAAGTATTATATTATGTCAACTATTTAAGAATTACTTCTAGTTTACCATAAACTACTTCTAGTTATCAATACTAAATCAAGAATAAAGCATTTTATATAATTTGTTCTAATTTATCAAGTGTAAAAATGTTAATTATGTGTTTGAATATTCTTTTCATTATTTAATATTATTAAGGCTACAATGCCAATGAATTTATGTCTCACTCCCTTTCTTTTGGTATATCTACTTTTCTCTATTTATTTAGTTTAGGTTTAGGTTTTATTTTTAGGTTATTTTTTTAGCTTTAGGTTTTTATTTCGTTTTTATTTTATTTTATTTTAGGATAATTTTATTTTAATCAAATAAATAAAAAACTAAATAAAACTAAAAAAATAAAAAGCCAAAATAAAATAAAAACTAAACCTAATTTTAGTTTAGTTCTTCTTTTTTATTTTATTTTCATTTTAGGTTTAGGTTTAGATTTATGTTTTAGTTTATGTTTTTATTTTATTTTATTTTTATTTTATTTTTGTTTAAGTTTTATTTATTTTATTTTTAGGTTTTATTTGGTTTATTTAGCTTTTAGGTTTAGATTTAGGGTTTAGGTTTTAAGTTTTTATTTTAGGTTTAATTTTAGGTTTTATTTTTTTAGTTTAAATTTAGGTTTATTTTAGTTTATTTAATTTTATTTAGTTTAGGTTTAGGTTTAGGTTTAGTTTATTTTAGGTTTAGGTATAAGTTTTATTTATTTCACTTTAGTTTATTTTAGTTTAGGTTTATATTTATTTTATTTTATTTATTTTATTTTTATTTTAGGTTTAGGATTTTTTTTGTTTAGGGTTTAGGCTTTATTTTTATTTATTTTCAGGTTTATTTAGGTTTATTTAGTTTTTTAAATTTTATTTTATTTAGTTTATGTTTATTTATTTTAATAATTTATTCTTTAGTTTAGGTTTAGGTTAAGGTTTTGTTTTATTTAGTTTAGTTTAGTTTAAGTTTGGGTTTAGGGTTTAGGTTTAGGTTTTAGGTTTAGGCTTTAGGTTTAGGTTTTAGGTTTATGGTTTAGGGTTTATGGTTTAGGGTTTAGCATATAGGGTTATGGTTTTTTTTGTTTTTTTTAATTTTTTTATTTAGAGTTTAGGGTTCTATTCAATTTCATCAACCAATAACACACCAAGTTTTCTAAGACATAAGCGATGACATAGATAAAAAATGAGCACGCATAGAGCAAATCAAAAAGCCTAGATAACTAGATCCGTTTCTACTGTAAAGACACAATTCTGTAAGTAGTAGATCGGATTGGCTATTCTTCAGTTTTTCTAGTTCCCATCAAAACCACCTCAACCTCTCGAGTAGCCGAATCCACCATGATATCCTCGATCTCTCCCTCCACCACCACCATGGTTGTAACCTCCATCGCTCCTCCCGCCTCTATAACCACAATTGCTTCGAGCACCAGTTCCATATCCACCAATACCTCCAGATCCCCCAACACCACTATGATAACTTTCACCTCACCTTCACCTATCTATGCTTGGGTGGCGTTCTTGCCCTCAAGGTTCTACCCATTCTTAGGGTTTAGGTTTAGGTTTAGGTTTATTAGGTTTTAAGGTTTAGGCTTAGTTTAGAGTTTAGGGTTCAGGGTTTAGGGTTTTGGGTTGATGGTTAGGGTTAGGGTTTAGGGTTTACCGCTTAGGGTTTAGGATTTAGGGTTTAGGGTTTAGTATTTTTTAGGATTTAGGGTTGTATATTTAGGGTTGTGGGTTTAGGGTTTAGGGTTTAGGGTTAGTTTAGGATTTAGGATGTAAGGCTTAGGGTTTAGGGTTTGCAATTTTTTTTAAATTAAGTAAATCGATAGGATTAAGTTTCTTTATTTATTTAGTTTACTTTAATATTTCTTTTAGTTTATTTTATTTTATATTTTTATTTAGGTTTATTTTTTATTTTTGTTTAGTTAAGTATATTAATTTTAGGTTTATTTATTTTAGTTTATTTTTTAGGTTTAGGTTTAAGTTTAGGTTTATGTTTAATTTTTTGTTTAGTTTTATTTTTATTTTATTTTTTAGGTTTATGTTTTGTTTGTTTTTGCTTAGTTTATTTTAGTTTAGGTTTAGGTTTATTTTAGGTTTAGGTTTTTTTTTTTAGTTTAGGGTTTATGTTTTTTTATTATTTATTTTTAAGTTATATTTTTAAGTTTATTTTTTAGGTTCACTTTTTTATTTTAGGTATATTTTATTTTTATTTTATGTTTGGGTTTTGTTTTATTTAGGTTTTTTATGTTTAGGTTTATTTAATTTTTTATAGTTTAGTTTAGGTTATTATTTATTTCATCTTACTTTAGTTTTATTTATTATATTTTATTTTAACTTTTATTTTTTTATTGTATTTTTAATTTTAGGTTTATGTTTATGTTTAGATTTTAATTTAGGTTTTAATTTAATTTAATTTAATTTATTGTATTTATGTTTATGTTTTTTATTTATTTTATTTTTATGTTTTATTTAGTTTATGTTTAAGTTTTTATGTTTTTAGGATTTTTTAGGGTTTTGGGTTGTATGTTTAGGGTTGTAGGTTTAGGGTTAGTTTTAGGGTTTACGATTTTTTTTTAAATTAAGTAAACTGGTAGGTTTAGGTTTATTTAGTTTATTTACTTGATTTTTATTTATTTTAGTTTATTTTAAATCATATTTTTAATGAGGTCTATTTTTTATTTTTATTTAGTTTAATTTATTTATTTTAGCTTTTGTATTTTTCTTAATTTTTTGGATTAGGTTTTGTTTTATGTTTATTTTTTAGTTTAGTTTTATTTTTATTTTATTTTTTAGGTTTAGGTTTTATTTATTTTAGTTTAGTTAATTATAGTTTAGGTTTAGGTTTATTTTATTTTGTTTATTTTAGGTTTATGTTTATTTTTTTAGTTTAGGGTTTAGGTTTTATTTTTCATTTATCTTTAGGTTTATTTTTTAGGTTAGGTTTTTATTTATTTTTTTATTTTATTTTATTTTAGGTTTATTTTATTATTATTTTATGTTTGGGTTTTATTTTATTTAGGTTTTTTATGTTTATTTTTATTTAATTTTTTATTTTAGTTTATCTTTATATTTATTTTATTTTAGTTTAGTTTTTAGTTTTTAATTTTAGTTTTATTTTTATTTTATTTTATTTTATTTTTTATGTTTAGGTTTAGGTTTATGTTTAGGTTTTAATTTAGTTTTTATTTTATTTTATTTTTTAAATTTATTTAAGTTTAGGTTTTTTTAAGTTTTATTTATTTTATGTTTAGGCTTTTAGGTTTTTAGTGTTTAGGATTTAGCATGTAGGGTTTGGGTTTAGGGTTTAGGGTTTTGGGTTATAGGTTTTAAGTTTATGCTTTAGAGTTTAGGCTTTAAAGTTTAGGGTTTAAGGTTTAGGGTTTTAGGTTTAAGGGTTTAGGTTTTAAGGTTTAGAGTTTTGGGGTTTGGAATTTAGTGTTTAGGGTTTTGGGATTAGGATTGTAGGTTTAGGGTTTAGGGTTTAGGGTTAGTTTTAGCCTTTAGGGTTTTTTTTATTTTTTTAAAATTTTTAATTTTTTAATTTTTTTAAAAATTAAGTAAATTAGTATGGATAGGTTCATTTATTTATTATTTATTTATTTTAGTTTATTTATTTTTTATTTTCATTTAAGTTTATTTTTATTTTTATTTAGTTTAGTTTTATTTATTTTAGTTTTGGTTTTTATTTTAGTTTTTTTTTTGGCATAGGTTTAGGTTTAGGTTTAATTTTTAGCTTACATTTATTTTTATTTTATTTTATTTTTTATGTTTAGGTTTTATTTTTCATTTTTAGGTTAAGGTTTAGGGTTTTATTTTATTTTTTTAATTTTTATTTTAGGTTTATTTTTAGGTTTTATTTTTTAGTTTAGTTTCGATTTATTTATAGTTTATTTTATTTTATTTAGTTTATGTTTAGGTTTTAGTTTATGTTTTTATTTTATTATATTTATTTATCTTATTTTGGTTTATGCTTTTTATTTATTTTACTTTTAGGTTTTTTTAGTTTAGGATTAGGTTTTTAGATTTTTATGGTTTAGGGTTTATGGTATAGGATTTAGGGTTAATTTAGAGTTTAGGGTTTAGGATTTAGGGTTTGGAGTTTAGGGTTTTTGGTTTAGGGTTTAGGGATTATGGTTTATGGTTTAGGGTTTAGGGTTTAGGTTTTAAGATTTAGGGTTTAGGGTTTAGGGTGTTAGGGTTTAGGTTTTAAGGTTTAAGGTTAGTTTAGGATTTAGTGTTTAGGGTTTGGGGTTTCAGGTTTAGAGTTTAGGGTTTAGGGATTAGATTTTAGGGTTTAGGTATTAAGTTTTAGGGTTTAGGCTTTAGGCTTTAGGGCTTAAGGGTTTAGGGTTTAAGGTTTAGGGTTTATGGTTTTGGGATAAGATTTTAGGTTTAGGGTTTAGGGTTTTTTATTTTCTTTTCTTTTAATAAAGAACAAATTCAGATTCAACATTTCTTCTTTTCAATTTCATCAACCAAGTAACACACAAAGTTTTTTAAGACCCAAGTGGCAACATAGAGAAAAAATGAACATGCATAGAGAAAATCAACAACCCTAGATAACTAGAACCATCTCTACTATAAAGACATATTTTTGTAAGTAGTAGGTGATCGATGTTCTTGATTCTCAAGTTTGATCAAAACCACCTCTCTCGGTGATCCACCATCATATCCCTGATCTCTCCCTCCACCACAACCATGGTTGTAACCTCCATCATTCCTCCCGCCTCCATAACCACCATTGCTCTGACCACCACCTCCATATCCACCAGGACCTCCATATCCCCCACAACCACTACGATAACCACCACCTCCGCCTTCACCTCCACTGCCAAATCTAGACTGAGCTTGGTTGATGGTGATGTTCCTGCCATCGAGGTTCTGCCCATTCTTATGGTTTAGGTTTAGGTTTAGTTTTATTAAGTTTTATGATTTAGATTTATTTTTTAATTTATTTAGTTACTTTAGATTTTGGTTTAGGTTTAGGGTTTAGGGTTTGGGTTTAGGGTTAGGGTTTAGAGTTAAGGTTTAGGGTTTACCATTTAGGGATTAGTGTTTAGGGTTTTAAGGTTTATGCTTTTATGCTTTGGCATTTAGAGTTAGGGATTTGGGTTTAGTGTTTATGGCTTTTTAAGTTTAGTGTTTAGTGTTTAGGGTTTAGGGTTTAAGGTTTACTATTTAGGCTTTAAGATTTAGGGTTTTTAGGGTTTAAGGTTTATGGTTTAGGGTTTAAGTTTTAGGTTTAGCTTCAGGTTTAGGGTTAGTTTAGGGTTTAGGGTTAGTTTAGAGTTTAGGGTTTAGGGTTTTAGGGTTTAGGGATTAAGTTTTTTAGTTTAAGGCTACGGTTAGGGTTTAAGATTTAGGGTTTAGGGTTAAATTAGAGTTTAGGGTTTAGGGATTAGAGTTTAGGGTTTTGTGTTTAGGGTTTAGGCTTTAGTGTTTAGGGTTTAGGTTTTAGATTTAGTTTTAAAATTTAGGGTTTAGGGTTTAGGATTTAGGGTTTAGGGTTTAGGCTTTATGGTTTTTTAAAGTTTAGGGTTTATGGTTTAAGGTTTAAGGTTGTAGGTTTAGGATTGGTTTTACGGTTTAGCATTTAAGATTTAGGGTTTAGGATTTTTTTTAGGATTGAGGATTTATTTTTATTTAAGTTTATTTTTTATTTTTATTTAGTTTAATTTATTTATTTTAGTTTAGGTTTACGTTTATTTTTTGTTTAGTTTTATTTTTATTTTAGTTTTTATGTTTAGGTTTTATTTTCTCTTTTTAGGTTTGGATTTAGGTTTTTATTTTATATTTTTAGGTTTAGATTTTAGGTTTTTATTTTAGGTTTATTTTTATATTTTTTTAGTTTAGGATTAGGTTTATTTTTAGTATATTTTCTTTTATTTAGTTTAGGGTTTAGGTTTAGTTAATTTTAGGTTTAGGCTTAGGTTTTATTTATTTTAGATTAGTTTATTTTAGTTTAGGTTTATATTTATTTGATTTTGTTTATTTTAGGTTTAGGTTTTTCGTAGTTTAGTGTTTAGGTTTTATTTTTTTTTTTTGTTTTTAGGTTTATTTTGTAGGTTTATATTTTTATTTATTTATTATTTTAATTTATTATAGGTTTATTTAGTTTTTATTTTAGGTTTAGTTTATATTTTATGTAGATTTTTTATTTTTTAATTTAGTTTAGGTTTTTATTTATTTTATTTTATTATAATTTTAATTTTTTTATTTTATTTTTTGGTTTAGGTTTAGGTTTTGGATTATGTTTTTATTTTATTATCTTTTTATCTTATTTTGGTTTATACTTTTTATTTATTTTATTTTTACTTTTTTTTTTAGTTTAGGGTTTATGCTTTTAGTTTTTTGTGGTTTACGGTTTAAGGTTTAGGGTTTATGGTTTAGGGTTTAGGGTTAGCTTAGAGTTTATGGTTTAGGGTTTAGGGTTTGGGGTTTAGGGATTATGGTTTAGGGTTTAGGGTTTAGGGTTTAGGGTTTAGGGTTTAGGGGTTAGGGTGTTTGGGTTTAGGTTTTAAGGTTTAGGGTTAGTTTAGGATTTAGGGTTTGGGGTTTGGGGTTTAGAGTTTAGGGTTTAGGGTTTAAGGCTTAGGTTTAGGTATTAGGTTTTAGAGTTTAGGCTTTTGGCTTTAGGGCTTAAGGGTTTAGGGTTTATGATTTCGGGTTAAGGTTTTAGGTTTAGGGTTCAAGTTTTATTTTAGGGTTTAGGGTTTTTTATTTTCTTTTTTTTTAACAAAGAATAAGTTCAGATTCAACATTTCTTCTTTTGATTTCTTCAACCAAGTAACACGCCAAGTTTTCTAAGACCTAAGTGGCAATATAGATCAAATATTAGCATGCATAGAGCAATCAAAAACCCTAGATAATTAGAATTGGCTCTATTATAAAGACACAGTTCCATAAACAGCAGATCAGATCAGTTGTTCTTCAGTTTCTCAAGTTCCCATCAGAACCACCCCAACCTCTCAAGTAGCAGGACTCGCCATCATATCCCCGATCTCTCCCTCCACCACCGCCATGACTGTAACTTTCGTCGCTCCTCCTGCTTCAATAACCACCACTACTCCGACCACCACCTCCATATCCACCAAGACCTCCATATCCCCCACAACCCCTACAATAACCACCACCTCCACCTTCACCTCCACCGCCAGATCTAGACTGAGCCTGGTTGATGGTGATGTTCTTATCGTCAAGGTTCTAGCCATTCTTAGGGTTTAGGTTAAGGTTTAGGTTTATTTTTTAATTTATTTAGTTACTTTAGGTTTAGATTTAAGGTTTAGGATTTAGGGTTTTGGGTTTAAGGTTTAGGGTTTAGGGTTAGGGTTTAGGGTTAAGCTTTAGGGTTTAGGGTTTATGGTTTAGTGTTTAGGGTTTTAAGGTTTATGCTTTTTTGCTTTGGAATTTAGAATTAGGGATTAGGGTTTAGTATTTAGGGTTTTTTTAGGGTTTAGGGTTTAGGTTTTAGCATTTAGGGTTTAAGGTTTAGTGTTTAGGCTTTAGGATTTAGGGTTTTTAGGGTTTAGGGTTTAGGTTTAGCTTTGGGTTTAGGGTTAGTTTGGCATTTAAGGTTTAGGGTTTAGGCTTTAGGGTTTAGGCTTTTTATGATTTAGGGCTTAGGGTTAGTTTAGAGTTTAGGGTTTAGTGTTTTAGGGTTTAGGGTTTAAGGTTTGGGTTTAGGGTTATGTGGGAGTTTAAGGTTTAGTTTAGAGTTAGTGGGTTTAGGGTTTAGGTTTGGTTTTAGGTTTTGCTTGTGGCTTATGGTCAATTTTAGGTTTAGTTTAGTTTAGTTTAGGTTTAGTTAGTTTAGGGTTTATGGTTTAGGATTTAGTATTTTGGGTTTAGGCTTTAGGGTTTTTTAGGGTTTAGGGTTTAGGGTTTATGGTTTAGGGTTGTAGGTTTAGGATTAGTTTTATGATTTAGCATTTAAGATTTAGGGTTTAGGATTTTTTTTTTAGGGTTGAGGATTTATTTTTATTTAAGTATATTTTTTATTTTTATTTAGTTTAGTTTATTTATTTTAGGTTTATTTATTTTAGTTTAGGTATTTTATTTTAGTTTATTTTTTATGTTTAGGTTTAGGTTTATGTTTATTTTTTTTTCTATTTTTATTCTTTTTGTATTTTTCTGTTTTGATTTTATTTTCTCTTTTAGGTTTAGGTTTAGGTTTTTATTTTATTTTTTTAGGTTTAGATTTTAGGTTATTATTTTAGCTTTATTTTTATGTTTTCTTTAGTTTAGGATTAGGTTTATTTTTAGGTTGATTATATTTTATTTAGTTTAAGGTTTAGCATTAGTTAATTTATTTTAGTTTAGTTTATTTTAGTTTAGGTTTATGCTTATTTTATTTTGTTTATTTTATGTTTAAGTTTTTTTTAGTTTAGTGTTTAGGTTTTATTTTTTATTTATTTTTAGGTTTATTTTTTAGGTTTAGGTTCTTATTTAGTTATTATTATCTTTTTTAGGTTTTTTTTATGTTTAGTTTTTATTTTATTTTGCTTTTTATTTTTTTGTGAGGTTTAGGATTAGCTTAAGGTTTAAGTTTTAGCTTAGCTTTTATTTTATTTTATTAATTAATATTATTTTGGTTTATGTGTTTTAATTTATTTTATTTTTAGGTTTTACTAAGTTTAAGATTATGTTTTTAGCTTTTTAGGGTTTAGGGTTTAGGGTTAGTTGAGGCTTTAGGGTTTAGGGCTAGTTGAGCATTTAGGGTTTACGATTTGGGGTTTAGGGTTTAGGGTTTAGGGTATATGGTTTAGGGTTTAGTGTTTAGGGTTTAGGTTTTAGGTTTTAAGGTTTAGGGTTTAGGGTTTAAGGTATTAGGGCTTAGGGTTTAGTGTTTAGGGTTTAGGATTTTTAGGGTTTAGGGTTTAGGGTTTAGGGTTTAAGTTTTAGGTCTAGGGTTCAGCTTTTACTTTAGGGTTTAGGATTTTTGGTATTTTTTTTATAGAGAACAAATTCATATTCAATATTTCTTCTTTTTGATTTCGTTGACCAAGTAACACACCAAGTTTTGTAAGAAATAGGTGATGACATTGATAAAAATTGAGCATGCATAGAGCAAATCAAAAACCCTAGATAACTAGAATCGTCTCTACTATAAAGAGATAGTTCCATAAGTAGTAGATCGGATTGACCATTCTTCAGTTTCTCTAGTTCCCATCAGAACCACCCCGGCCTCTTGAGTAGCGAGATCCACCATTATATCCCCAATTTCTCGCTCCTGCCTCTATAACCACCACTGCTTCGACCATCACCTCCATATCCCCAGCACCTTCGGATCCCCCACCACCACTGTGATAACCACCGCCTTCACCTTTGCCTCTACCGCCAGATCTAGACTGAGCTTGGTTGATGGTGATGTTCCTACCATCAAGGTTCTGCCCATTCTTAGGGTTTAAGTTTAGGTTTAGGGTTTTGGGTTGTAGGTTTTTGGGTTTAGACTTTAGGGTTTAGGCTTTAGGATTTAGGGTTTAAGGTTTAGGGTTTTGGGGTTAAGGGTTTAGGGATTAAGGTTTTGGGTTTTCTGTTTTGGGTTTTAGGATTTAGGGTTTTAGGATTAGGGTTGTAGGTTTAGGGTTTAGGGTTAGTTTTAGCATTTAGGGTATTGGGTTAGGGTTTTTTTTCTTTTTTAAAATTTTTTAATTATTTTATTTTGTAAAAGTAAGTAAACTAATAGGTTTAGGATTATTTACTTTATATTTTATTTACTTTAGTTTATTTTATTTTTTTTATTTTCATTTAGGTTTATTTTTATTTTTATTTAGTTTAGTTTATTTATTTTGGGTTAATTTTTTTTAGTTTTGGTTTCTTACTTTAATTTATTTTTTAGGTTTAGATTTAGGTTTATTTTTTAGTTTACTTTTATTTTTATTTTATTTTTTAGGTTTAGGTTTTATTTTTTATTTTTATGTTTAGGTTTAGGGTTTTATTTTATTATTTTAGGTTTTTATTTTAGGTTTATTTTTAGGTTTTATTTTTTATTTTTATGTTTAGGTTTAGGGTTTTATTTTATTATTTTAGGTTTTTATTTTAGGTTTATTTTTAGGTTTTATTTTTTTAGTTTAGGTTTTGGTTTATTTATAGTTTATTTTATTTTATTTAGTTTATGTTTAGGTTTAGGTTTAGTTTATTTTAGGTTTAGGTTTATGATCTTATTTATTTTAGTTTAGTTTATTTTAGTTTAGGTTTAGGTTTATTTTATTTTTTTTTATGTTTAGGTTTTTTAGTTTGGGGTTTAGATTTTATTTTTTATTTTCTTTTAGTTTTATTTTTTAGGTTTAGGTTTTTATCTAGTTTTTATTTTATTTTATTATAGGTTTATTTTGTTTTTATTTTAGGTTTAGTTTTTATTTTATTTACATATTTTATTTTTTAGTTTAGTTTAGGTTTTTATTTATTATATTTTATTTTAGTTTTTATTTTTTTATGTTAATTTTTAGTTTAGTTTTAAGTTTAGGTTTAGGTTTAGGTTTAGGTTTTAGTTTATGTTTTTATTTTCTTATATTTTTTTATTTTATTTTGGTTTAGGCTTTTTATTTATTTTATTTTTAGGTTTTTTCTAGTTTAGGTTTAGGGTTTTAGCCTTTTATGATTTAGGGTTTAGGGTTTAGGGTTTAGGGTTTGGGGTTTAGGGATTAGGGTTTAGGGTTTAGGGTTTAGATTTTAGGGTTTAGAATTTAGGGTTTAGGGTGTTAGTGTTTAGGTTTCAAGGTTTAGGGTTTAGGGTTTGGGGTTTAGGGTTAAGTGTTTAGGGTTTAGAGTCTAGGGTTTAGGGTTTAGGTTTTAGGTATTAGGTTTTAAGGTTTAGGCTTTAGGCTTTAGGGCTTAAGGGTTTAGGGTTTAGAGTTTAGGGTTTAGGGTTTATGGTTTTCGGTTAAGGTTTTAGGTTTAAGGTTTAAGGTTTTTTATTTTCTTTTTTTTAGCAAACAATAAATTTAGATTCAACATTTCTTCTTTTTGATTTCATCAACCAGTAACACACTAAGTTTTCTAAAACCCAAGTGGAAACATAGATCAAAAATGAGCATGCACACAGCAAATCAAAAACCCTAGATAACTAGAACTGTCTCTACTATAAAGACACAATTTCATAAGCAGCAGATCGGATCAGCTGTTCTTTAGTTTCTCAAGTTCACGTCAAAACCACCCCCGTGTCTCAAGTAGCAAGATCCGTCATCATATCCCGGATCTCTCCCTCCACCACCACCACGATTGTAACCTTCGTCACTCCTCCCACCTAAATAACCACCATTGCTCTAACCACCACCACCATATCCACTAGGACCTCCATATCCCCCATAACCATTGCAATAACCATTACCTCCTCCTTCGCCTCCATTGATAGATCTAGATTGAGACTAGTTGATGGTCATACTTGCCGCAAGGTTCTGCCCATTCTTGAGGTTTAGGTTTAGGTTTAGTTTTATTAAGTTTTAGGGTTTATGTTTATTTTTAATTTATTTAGTTACTTTAGGTTTAGTTTAGGGTTTAGGGTAAGGATTTAGGGCTTAAGGTTAAGGTTTAGGGTTTAGGGTTTAGGGTTTTAAGGTTTATGCTTTTAATCTTTAGCATTTAGGGTTAGCGATCAGGGATTAGGGTGTAGGGTTTTTTAAGATTTAGGGTTTAGGCGTCAAGGTTTAGGGTTTTTAGAGTTTAAGGTTTATAGATTAAGTTTTAGGTTTTATGGTTTAGGGTTTATGGTTTAAGTTTAGCTTTGGGTTTTAGGTTAGTTCAGGCTTTAAGCTTTAGGCTTTAGGCTTTAGGGTTTAAGGTTTAAGGTTAGTTTAGAGTTTATGGTTTAGGATTTTAAGGTTTAGAGTTTTAGGGTTTAGGGTCTGGTTAGGAGTTTAGGGTGTTAGGGGTTTGGGTTTAGGTTTAGGGTTTAGGGTTTTAGCTATATTAGAGTTTAGTTTAGGTATTAGGGTTTAGGTTTAGGTTTAGGTTAGTTTTTAGGATTTTAGGTTTAGGTTTTAGGGTTTAGGGTTGTAGGTTTAGGGTTAGTTTTACAGTTTAGTGTTTAGGATTTAGGATTTATGTTTTTTTTAAGGTTGAGGATTTTTTTTTATTTAAGTTTACTTTTTATTTTTATATAGTTTAGTTTATTTATTTTAGGTTTTTTTATTTTTGTTTACTTTTTTATGTTTACATTAAAGTTTATGTTTATTTTTTTTATTTCATTTTATTTTTATTTTATTTTCTATGTTTAGGTTTTATTTTTTATTTTTAGGTTTAGGTTTAGGTTTTTATTTAATTCTTTTTAGGTTTAGGTTTTAGGTTTTTATTTTAGGTTTACTTTAATGTTTTTTTTAGTTTAGGATTAGGTTTATTTTTAGTTTATTTTATTTTATTTAGTTTAGGGTTTAGGTTTAGTTAATTTTAGGATTAGGTTTAGGTTTTATTTATTTTAGTTTTGTTTATTTTAGCTTATGTTTATGTTTTTTTATTTATTTATTTTAGGTTTTCTATTCCCTCATGGGAAATTGTAGAAAATGTATTTATTTACTTCAATTCGGACAGGGTTAGGTTTTTTTACCGGATATCATCTTGTCATTCTTTATGGACAAGGAAATATAGTATATGATTTCTTTCACTATCAGATATGATTAGAGAACACAAATAAGTAGCTATATTGTTCCGTATAGCCTATATGCTTGATTGAAATGAAAGTCTATTCTATCCTTTCACCTCTCCTTTTAGTTTAGATGGTATATACCTCCTCTCTTTTCGAATTCTCTTTTCCATAGCCTATATTCTTTTTGAATTCTATTTTATCCTTCCTCTCTGAAGAACCACAACATGTCAACATTTCTTCCAAGGAAGAACGGTACAATTTTGGGGTTTTCTATCCCTTTTGAGAAAGCAATCTGGTGGGAAAGGTATCGACAAAAGGGGCAGGTCAAGAAGGCCAGCCATTGTACTCGAAAAATTTTGGTCTGACAAGTAAGTTTTCAGAGTTCAGTCCCATAGTGAAGGAAGTACTCATTGTTATGCCTCTCTAACGAGCCTTTCATCACTTTGTTGACCCGTACTCCTCCGGTGAACTACCAACTACCCTCTATTTCTTTCTCTTCTTTCTATGTTTCTTTTCCAATAGATCAAGGATGAGCCAAAGAAAAGATAATAGTACACGACCACTACTTTTTTTGTAGGGAAGACTAAGCTTAGCCTAGACTGAATTTGTCACTTTTGGCAAAGAAGGGGAAAGGAAGTAGGTAGAAATCAGTCGTTGCACTAATACGAGTGTAATATATCTTTCCTGTACTTAAGGAAAAAGAGCTTTGGCAAGAGCAGCTTCTATGCCATCAACATATCACGCCAATTCTACTTAGGTGAAAAATGAAAGATCAGAGTGGCATAATATCAACTCTATCTTTCGTTTTGACACATACAACAAGCTTTACCTTTCAAAGATCTGAGCCTATAGCTTTTTGCTCTATCCCCTTGATCGAGCCCTTTCCAGACTTAAAGTATATCCTGAAGCCACTTTTCGGTCTTCCTTGGGTCTACTTTGAATGATCATTTATTTCACTCTTCCAAGGTGGATGGAGTACTTCAATTCAAGGTCTTAGATGAAAAGAACCTCCGAATGTAATGCATTGATTTGGGACACTTCTTCTCCTAATTTAGCTTTCAAGTGGGAGAGGACTTCCATAGAGTCATTTATGTGAACCCCTATTATTAGTACATTTTTGAGTAAATTCACTATTCTTGCAATAGGGTTCTAGTCTACCTTTTTGATCTTATCCAGTGCTTTTGTTGCCATCATTTCTGCTTCTAGTTCCATTTTTAGAGCTTGGAGTTCTCATCGCAGGTGTTCATTTTTCTTGTCTTGTAGCGGATGAAGAAAAATTGGAACTAAAGGGCAAGGCTAGTGGAGAGTTCTATAAAATCCACCTCACTAATGAACTGAAGAACGTAAAAGGCTTGACGGATTCTTTATAGGACATGATTGCCACACTCACTTGCTTCAAAGAACTACCTAAATAGGTTCTTTCATTGACATTGAATTATTGAGATTGCTCTATGCCCAAAAAATGTGTTGTCTTCTCCAATTGAAGGTAGCGATGGATTTTTAGTGGAAGTTGTGGGGAATCTGCCAAAGAAAAGAATAGGAAGTTGTTGCATGGTATGGTGTTTATGGTCATAGAATAAAAGAGTGAATAAGTGGATCGAACTCCAAACAAAGTTTTAAGCAATAAAGTAAATAGATAGATTCTCCCCCTTTATATGCTAAAAAAATGTTATTTTCATTCAACTGTGCTTGAAAGATAGAGGCGCTAGAATCGGTAAGCCCCAATGCAACTTTTAGAATAAATAGAGTGCTCTTCTTTAACATTTAGTTAGATTTGTGTATTAAATTATGGGGCAAGCCAAGAAGCTAGAAAAGTAAGCAAAGCAAGAGCTCCAGAGAAAGCAAAAGTAAGCAAGTAAAAGGACAACGAAGCTAGGGACTAAATGACTATGTCCAAAGATATAGGGTGTGCATGGCCAAATTAGTATTCTTGGTCCTATTTCAGCCTTTTTCATCGATATAGTCATAAGAAATGGATGTTGTAAAAGCACAAGCAAAACACGTTAGTCAGCGAATCACTTTCAATATAATCTAGCAAGAAATGCTTTCCAGATAAAGTCAAGAAAGGGACAATGGATTCTTTCTTAGTTGTCCCAAAAATTAGACTCATGCCAAGAAAGATGCAGTATCTAGTTGTAGAGCAACACATCATAGGGAACCCAAGATTCCATCTGAGGAGGAGTGGATCACTCAATGCTGCTACAGGCACTTATAAGTTCAGATTGAGTAGCATGAAAGAGATATTTGAAGCAAACCAGAAACTAGTTTACCGTATTCAAGTACAAATCTTCTAGAATGGCATTCTTAGTGAATATGATTATTCTAGTTGTTCATTTGACAACCTGCTAAATATATGGTATAGCATTTTGAGTTGGTGAGGGTGAGCATCATTATTCCCTTTGGTGAGGTGATATCGATTGCTTCAGTAAAGTGAAAAGACCTAGTCCCTGAAAATGCTCATTTTTTGGGGCTTACAATTATCCTTGGGACTTTCTTTGGACAATGATTGATCTATTCTATCACTCAATCCTCCTTCAATAGAGCCTCTGACTAGCTTCAGTGAAACATAAATCCTTCCTTGAGTTGAGAGGCCCCTATCTCAAATACATGGTGCACTTCTCCCTACAAGGTTGTTGTTGCGGCATTAGTATATGCCAACTTGGCTTTATAGTCCTTTCTAAGTGTCAGTCTTGCCACAACTGTAGAAGTCCCATCTCTTCTACATTTTTTCTTTTCTAGTCACTCAATGTCACATAGGAGAGAGGAAAGGTAACTTGGCGAGACTAAAAGTGAATGTGAAGTTCATCACTTTTCCTGGATTATACCATTAGCAACATAATGGAAAGCTAAAGCGAGTATAGAATAAAGTCCCCATAAACATAAAAGAAACTAAAAAATAGAAAATAGATAAGAAAGATGATAGTTTTTACTAGGACTCTCTCCATTGTGTAAGAAAAAAGAGCTACCTGAGATATGAATCTCAGGATTGCTTGAATGTGAATGCATCCTTTCTCCATAGGCCTCTGTTATTTATGAACTGACTGACATGAGGGAATGTCCAGACCCACTCCTCTAAAAAAGCCTCCTGTAGTAGCTAGACAAGTAACTTGGTCTCATAAGTAAATTGACCTTACTCTTGCTTAGCATCATGGTTGAGTTGGTAGTTGATTATGTAGGGTTGAAGAGCTAGCTGAATGGAAAGGCTAAGTAATGGTCTCGGGGGTTAGGATGCATAGTAGCACTAGAGCCTTCTGATCGATCCTAACACATAAAAAAGAGGGTAGTCAATTTTTTAGGCTGAGAAAGTCCTCTATTTCTAGCTGAAAGTGAAAGTAGAACAAAGACATCTATGTTAGCAGCCACGTCCTCATAGACCAAAGAAAGAAATGGATTGATTCAGGAGACAAATCATAGATGAAGAGTGATAAACCCCATTGACAGAGGTACTGGAGTTAACAACAACTTTCTAATCCTCCTCAAAGCCCGCATTAGCAACCAGGCCACTTGAGAAAACTTTGCATAAAAACCATCGACCATTGGAGACTTCTTCCTTCATATTGGCCGTGAACACAATCTATTGAAGCTCATGCAAATTGAAGTCTTGAATAAAACACACATCATGTTCAGTATATTTATAGGAAAATGGCTTTAAATTGCAATTTAGGAGATCCCTGAAGTCTTTAATAGCATCATCTCTAATTAGCACTTCATTAGAAGTGGTGCACCTATTTGTCATGTCAATCTCCATAATTGAATTCATAAAAGCTTTGCTCTGAACAACAAAGTAAAAGAATCTAGTACTACTATCATCCGGGTGCAACCAATTGATTCAAAATTGTTATTTCTAATGCCTTCTCCGTAGATGAGTTTGCTCGATCTTGCATTCTTTGATCCCGGATGGATGGATGCAAGGGCCTCAACCTTCCCTCATATTTTCTATCGAGAGATGACTAAATATATGCCTACTCCATGGCTTCAAAGTCGCCTTCTACAATTTCAGCTTTTTTGTACAAATGAATTATGGGGTCCCTAGTTGTACCCACACTCCACACTTCACGAATGACATGAAAAGTAAAGCTCATCGATTCAGTGGTTATAAAACTTGAACCTCATATTGTGTTGGACTTTCCGAGCACTGCTCACAAGAATCGAAGAATGATCAAAGATCTTAGGCAAAAGAAAATCCCCATGGGAATGATGAAATTTTGCATCCTAATGCTCGTTCCCCAAAAATAGAAATTCGCTCTTACGCTCTCTCATTCCTCACACTTTTTGGACCAAGCAACCTTTCATCAGGCTATCATCTACAAAAGAATAGGTTACCTACCTTGAGAAATTCTAAGAATGATTTGATTTCTCTTCCTTGGGATAAGGTTTTGGGGTTATGCATCAATTGAAACTCCATTATAAATTGCATTGACTCTACTTCCCACTTTTCAAAATTTAAATGAGATTTGAGCGCTTTTGAAAAAGAGTAGCTATTCTCCGTTTGTCTAGAATAAAACATATATTTATTTAGCTCGAGCTACATCTCTGAGGTTGATTGGGGTCAGTAGAGTGAAAAATGAAATTGATTCAACCATACCCTTCCTCTCTTACCCCTCCTTCTATCTAAAGGAAGTTCCATCCCACCCTCTCCCATTATCATCATGAATTGCCCATGGTAGGGTCTATGGTCTAGGTCCTATCTAGTTTTAGGGCTTTCCAATATGTATGTACTCGTCTACTCTTCAAAGCAAGAAGATCAAAAAATTGGATAGTTGGTTTTATAGTGAAAGTTAGAGTAACTTGGTGCCTTAGATGGTAGGTTTGGATGGTTTTGAAATGGTGTCGAAATAAGACTAGTTGGAATAGCAGCGAGAATGAATCAAAAGTTTTCTCAAGAATGGATGGCATGTTAGGTTCAAGAAGAGACAGACTTGGATGGTTTTGAAATGGTGTTGAAATAAGACTAGTTGGAATAGCAGCGAGAATGAATCAGAAGTTTTCTCAAGAATGGATGGCATGTTAGGTTCGAGAAGAGACAGACTCGAGTACTTCATTCCTCTCGCTTTGCTCTAGTGGCTTGATGGCTCCTCTCCTTTTAGTTGAGTCTCACAGAAGTGATCATCTCCTTTCAATAGAGCCACATTGTTCTTTTTCTATATGATATATTTTTCTTTCTGATATATGTATTCCAAAAAGAAACCTAAAGTTTCCTTCTTTTATCTGCCATGTTCATTAGAAAATGCACTGATCACATGGCACTTTTCTTTCCCTATTCAAAAATTATCTAAAACCACAACCTCGTCTAAGTGCATACCACATACCAAAAAAGTCAAAATGTTCTAAAGATGGAGCTCATTATATAAGAGAAAGTATCAAAGGAAGCATCCTTGCCCGTTTGAAACCCAACATAAGTTTACTCCAATCCCATTATAGTTTTACCCATCTTAGATCGAGATCTAGATCCACTCACGATAAAGAGCAAAGGTGGAATTTTGAATTGAGAAATAGGTGAATATTCTAATGTTGGAACAATTAGGAATATGGGGATCCATTGATTAAGATCTAGGTCAGATGCTACTGGTAACTATGCATTTGGATCTACTACTCGGATTGTAAGTGATGAATAAAATTGGGGGTTCTTCAACTAAATCAAAAAACAAAATTGGTAGAACTACAACTTTTCTTGTAGCTATGCATGGACACCTATCGAGCTTCATTTGACTCGACCCTCCACTAGATATATAAATATAAAGAGAAAATACATCATTGACTTTGTATATTATATAGTTGAAAGGTTTTTATGGATAAAGGGTAAACCATATCTAAAAGGTTATTTCACATCTTTCGTGAGTGAGGGATGTTAAGAACAATAGGCAATGCACTCTATCAAAACATAGCCTTTTCTCATAACATAAACTAGAATTCCTCCTCAAAACTATCAGGATGTCGGCTAGGACTTGGTCAATTCGAATTGATTCAAATGCTTCTACCTCTGACACTGATCCATTAGATACTGCTAAAACTCCCTTTGCTACTTCTAGGTCAACTTCAGTTCTTCTGCCTTCCTTTCTTCTGCACTACCTACCTCTGCCTAGGCCTTGATCGTTGAAATGATGTAGAGATGGTGGTGTCTTCACCTCTGCTTGCTCTATTCTTCACGTATGTAGTGTGCTTGTTCTTTTTTGCTGCTTCTGTGTGTGGTAAGCTGTGCTAGCTTACTAATCTATAGAAGTAAAGCATACAAAGAAGTAGAAAATAATGATGTCATCTTGCGCTTTGAGGAAACAGAATCTATGCCATCCTTCTAGTTGAAAATCCATTTCAATGCTACTCTGCATGGTGAATTATGGGGATGAAAGTCCTAGATCTTGCCACTCATCTGACATTGAAAGGCAAAAGAGTATTGTCGAGCTCCCATTCTAGGCCTCCTCACCATCAAGAGATAGTAGCTACAGAGGGAACATGAAGAGTACCTGTGTAACCCACATAGGGAAAGTTGGCAAAAGGATGATTGAGGACTCAAGGATCAAAATCTAATATGACTAGCTAGCATTCAGGCCTTTCTCAAGAAGAAAGATAGCACTACTAGACATAGTCTATGAGAGTGTTTACAAGTCCATTTGCCTTCGGTCTAGGGTTTAAATCAACCACTTGGGAGCAGATCAAGCTACAATTCCCTCCATTGATATCTTACAAGTGGATGGCGATCGCTCATTTAGCTTAGCTCATTGTGATGACCAAAGGAAGCCAATGTTCTAACCTCGGGTATTTGATAAGTGATTTTTCAAAATAACTTCAATCATGATTAATTACTCATTTGATATTTTCTCATTCTTTCTTTGTTCAGTTATTTGTTTGTGTATTCACTAATCTAATTTTTATACCAGATCATTGTAGTATTTATCATTTCCAGATTAGTGATTACTTCTACGTTATTCATTTTTGAAGTGAATAATTGTTCCTCCCCTGGGCCTTATCCTAGATCATATATGATCCACTTGGTGGAATCTTGAAACTCAAATTAGAATGAGAGTAGTTGTAGAAAAAGATTGGCCCTTAGGAAACACATTTTAGGGTAGAATAGGTTTAGAAGGGCAATGTCACTTGTAAAGATCTTTTGTTGTCTCTCTCTTGATGTTCCAAACCTTTGAATCATAAGAAATTTCCTCTTTATCTTTGAAGCTACAGTTTCCTTTCAATCAAAAGTTGCTACAATGCACGGTTGCTATTAGCTTCTTTCTTGACTTGACTTGAGGCATAGGCATAGGGATAGGGCTTCGGTATGCGAATGATATCTTTCCTACAGCCTTCTCTGTGGGTGAAGAACATGAACAATCCTCATCCTTCACAATTGTCTATGTTTTTCACTACCTTCCCTAGTTCATACCTTCAAAAAAACACACCTCGATTCAAAGATCATGTTTCTTCCTTTGATACACTTGGTTCATTTTAAAGACCACATCATCACTAACATATGCCTTTCACCTTTCTTCCTTATGATGTGCTAGTTGTATTATATGATACTAAACTCTATCTCTGGAAATCTAGTCTAGAATCTTCTTTCCTTGTAGAGAGCCACCACTCCCTTAGAAGTGAGTCTCTTTGGAGAAGACAAGAGTAAGCAGGCACACTCTTCTGTGCTTCAACATCCAGGGTGCTCTCTATGTCAATACCATTTGAGTCTTTCATGAACTCAAAAAGAATAAGAAGAGCATCTCTTCACTCCAATGATCAAAAATTCTTTCTTCCTTATTTGAAAGGGAAGCTTTCTTACATTTTCCATTTTGAGCTACCTAGGGTCCAAAAGTTGTGCTGTAAACACTTCCAAATTACTCTTTTGTCACAGCTAGTTAGTTACTGGTTTTTTTCTCATTAAATCCTAAAGTGTCGACTACTTCTATTTCCCAAAGATTTCATAATTTGAGCTTTATTAATTAGTTTAGTTTATTAGTTTATTATTATTAATTAGTTATTAATTTACTAGTTTTAATTAGTTATTATTAGTTATTAGTTATTTTAATTAGTTAGTCTTTTTAGTTTTATTAGTTTTTAAATATTTAGTTTATTATTATTAGTTATTATTAGTTATTATTTATTAGTTAGTTAGTTAGTTTATTGGTTATTTATTAGTTATTAGTTTAATAGTTTATTAGTTATTATTATTATTTGTATTAGTTATTAATATTATTATTAGTTATTATTTTATTATTTAAGTTATTATTTATTATTTTATTAGGTTTAGATTTTTAGGTTTATTTTATTATTAGCTTTAATTATTTATTAGTTAGTTATGAGTTTAGTTTAGTTATTAGTTATAATTAGTTTTTAGTTTATTAATTTATTTGTTTTTTATTTTAGTTATTAATTATTATTAGTTTAGTTAGTTTAGTTATTTTATTATTAGTTATTATTTTATTAGTTTTAGTTATTAGTTTTTTTATTAGTTAGTTATTTAGTTATTTTATTAGTTTAGTTAGTTTTGTTATTATTCTTATTTAGTTTATTAGTTTTAGTTTCTAGTTATTAGTTTATTAGTTAGTTATTAGTTTTTTATTTAGTTATTTAGTTTTATTATTAGTTATTAGTTTATTAGTTTTAGTTAGTTTTATTAGTTATTTATTTATTATTATTATTTAGCTATTAGTTAGTTTTTATTTAGTTACTAGTTTAGTTTTTTATTAGTTAGTTTTAGTTATTATAAGTTTTAGTTTAGTTTTTTAGTTTTTTCTTTAGTTATTATTATGAGTATTATTATTATTTTTTTATTTATTAGTTTATTATTATTTATTATTAATTAGTTGGTATTAGTTATTTTATTAGTTATTATTAGTTATTAGTTTGGTTATTATGTAGTTATTATTGGTTTAGTTATTTTATTCATCGGGTTAGTTTTGGTTTATTATGGTTATTAGTTTTACTTATTAGTTTAGTTATTTGGTTATTTATTAGTTAGTTTAGTTTATTAGTTAGTTATTTGTTTAATTACATATTATTAGTTTTATTAGTTTTTTTTTTAGTTTTTTTTTAGTTAGTTGGTTAATTAGTTTATTTATTATTTATTTAGTTTTAGTTATTTTTATTATTTATTATTATTTTATTAATTATATTTGTTTTGTTATTAGTTTTTAGCTAATTAGTTAAGTTTTTAGGTTTTTTAGTTATTATTACTTATTAGTTATTATTAGTTTAGTTATTATTGTTAGTTAATAGTATAGTTATCAGTTATTATTAGTTATTTAGTTATTATTAGTTATTAGTTATTATTAGTTAGTTATTAGTTTTGTTAGTTTATTATTAGTTTAGTTTATTAGTTTAGTTTTTTTTAGTTATTTATATAGTTTTTGATTGTTATTATTTTATTAGTTTTTAGTTAATAGTTTAGTTATTAATATTATTTTAGTTATTAGTTTTTTAATTTTAGTTTTATTACTTTTTTATTATTAGTTAGGTTTTGTTTTATTAGTTTATTATTAGTTAGTTTTTAGTTTTAATTAGTTTTAGTTAGTTATAAATTTTAGTTATTAGTTTAGTTTTTTAGTTATTAGTTTAGTTTTATTATTAGTTAGTTATTAATTTTTAGTTATATTTATTAGTTTTATTTAGTTATTAGTTAGTTAGTTGGTTTAGTTATTAGTTATTAGGTTTTAGTTTAATTAGTTAGTTTAGTTTAGTTTTAGGTTTTAGTTTTTTAGTTAGTTTAGTTAGTTTTTTAGGTTATTAAGTTTTATTAGTTTTTATTAGTTAGTTAGTTTTATTAGTTTAGTTTAGTTTTTCATTAATTTTATTAGTTTAGTTAGTTTATTTGTTTATTAGTTTAGTTTTTGTTAGTTTAGTTAGTTTAGTTTAGTTTTAATTTTAATTATTAATTTTAGTTATTAGTTATTTAATTTAGTTAGTTTTTATTTAGTTTAGTTATTATTTAGTTTTATTAGTTTGTTTAATTACTTATTAATTTAATTAGTTTATTTTATTAATAATTAAATTATTTAATTTATTTATTATTAGTTATTAGGTTTTATTTATTATGTTTTAGTTTTATTATTTTTATTATTAGTTATTAGTTATTTTTAGTTAGTTATTAGTTAGTTTTTTAGTTGGTTTTTAGTTTTATGAGTTATCAGGTTTTATTAGGTTTTATTTATTATTATTAGTTTATTATTTTTAGTTAGTTATTAGTTATTAATTTTTAGTTTTATTAGTTTTATTAGTTATTAGTTAGTTTAATTTTTTATTTGATTATTAGTTTTTTAGTTTTATTAGTTAGCTAATTAGTTTAGCTAGTTATTATTAGCTTTTAGTTTAATATTATTTATTATTAGTTATTAGTTATTAGTTTAGCTGTTTAGCTTTTATTAGTTTTATTATTATTTTTAGTATTTATTAGTTTTTATTTTGTTAGTTTATTTGTTATTAGTTATTTAGTTTTTATTATTAGTTTATTATTATTATTAGTTTTCATATTTAGTTATTATTATTATAATTATTAGTTATTATTATAATTTTTATTAGTTATTTTAGTTAATTATAATTATTACTTTTATTATTATTTAGTTTTTAGTTTATTTTATTAGTTAGTTTTAGTTTAGTTATTATTTATTATTATTATTATTATTTAATTTTTATTAGTTATTTATTTATTAGTTTAGTTGTTAGGTTTTAGTTATTATAAGTTATTAATTATTATTATTTATTATTAGTTTAGTTACTAGTTTAGTTATTAGGTTTATTTATTTATATTAGTTATTATTAGTTTATTAGTTAATTTTAGTTATTATTATTAGTTTATTAGGTTATTTCTTTTAGTTTATTAGTTTTATTATTTAGTTATTAGTTTTTTTATTTTTAGTTTATTATTATTGTAGTTATACTATTTAGTTATTTATTAGTTTGGTTTTGTTAGTTTTCAATTTATTTTAGTTATTATTATTATTTGGTTTTATTAGTTTATTAGTTTTAGTTAGTTTGTTAGTTATTAGTTTAGTTTTATTAGGTTTTAGTTTTATTAGCTAGTTAGGTTTAAGTTATTATTAGTTTTACTTATTATTAGATTATTAGTTTTTTTATTATTATTAGTTTTAGTTTAGTATTATTTTTAGTTAGTTATTAAGTTTATTTTGTTTATTATTTAGTTGGTTATATTAGTTATAAGTTTATTAGGCTTTTAGTTATTGTGGTTATTATTATTTTTATTATGAATTATTTATTAGTTTATTAGTTATTTGTTGGTTTATTAGTT